>VXAX01002586.1:0-28196 GCA_013399835.1 Leptocoma aspasia
TGTCCTGTCACCCCAGGACACAGTTACATGCAGGTGTTCTTGCAGGTGCACCAGTGCCTTCCACAGCATCCTTCCCTTAGTCTGATAGGTCCCACTGAAACCTTCCCCACACCTTCATCTCACCTTGTAGCCCAAGAGCAGCCGCTGGACGCCTCTGTAGATGGCCTTGGGGTCAGTCTCAGCACGCACCTCAAAGGTGTGTTTGTCTGGGGGCAACAGCTCCTTGCCCACCTTTTCCAGCAGAGCCATGTACTCCACCGAGAACAAGGTGGTGAGGTTTGGCATCTGGTTGCTGCGTACCTAGGTGCAAGAGGGGTCGGGTCCAAACAGGGGGAGAGCGACCCTAGGATGTGCAGTGTCAGGAGCCTTGCCAAAACATGGCAGGGGTGTGCGATGTACAGAGAAACCTCCTGCTGCCTGGCCCTACCAGGTCTGGGGTGGAAGGGACCTTTAAAGGTTGTCTAGTCCAGCCACGGACAGGGACAATACATAATCTCAGAATTGTTTAGGTTGGAAAATACCTTTATGATCAAGTCTAGCTGTTCACCCAACACTGCCAAGGCCACCACTAAACCATGTTTCCAAGTGCCACATCCTCACATCTTTTAAATCCCTCCAGGGATGGTGACTCCACCACTGTCCTGGGCAGCTGTGCCAGACCCTGACAACCCTTTTGGTGAAGTTTTTCCTAATATTCATCCTAAACCTCCCCTGGTGCAACCTGAGGTCAACTAGACTAGGTTGCTCCAGGCCTCATCCAACCTGGCCTAAAACACTTCTGGGGATGGGGCAGCCACAGCTTTGCCAGCAAGTCTGTGCCAGGGCCTCACCACCCTCACAGGGAACAATTTCCTCCCAGTATCCCACCTAACCTTGCCCTCTGGCAGTGGGAAGCCATTCCCCCTTGTTCCCCCTTGTCACTCCATCCCTTGTCCAAAGTTCCTTTCCAGCTCTCTTTAGGCACTGGAAGGGGCTCTAAGGTCTCCCTGGAGCCTTCTCTTCTCCTGGTTGAACACCTCCAGCTCTCCCAGCCTGTCTACAAAGCAGAAGTGCTGCAGCCTTCATCAGAGCATCTCCGTGGCCTCCTCTGAACTTGCTTCAGCAGCATCATGTCCTTCCTACGTTGCAAACCCCAGGGCTGGAGGCAGCTCTGCATGTGGGGTCTCACCTGAGCAAGGCAGAGGGGCAGAATCCCTCCCTTCTCTGCTGCCCATGCCCATGCAGTCCAGGACATGGGGGGTTTCTGGGCTGTCAGGGCACACAGCCGGGGCATGTCCAACAATCAGCACCCCCAATTTCCCACTCTCCACAGCCTTCCTTACCTTGTCCAGCACAAAGACAGCAGCCTTGCGCTGTGAGGGGATGAAGAGGCCCAGGAGTGCCTTGTTGCCCTGGGAGCTGTGGTACAGGTAGATGTGGCGAATGCTTCCTGGGGACACAGAACAGAGCATCAGTGGTGCCCATGGCCACCAGGTGCCCCAGGAACCCGCTCCCAGGATGCCTCACCTGGCTCCAGGTAAGTGAACTGAGCCAGTGAGCGCATCTCCAGGTGGTCGATGTTGAAGGTTTCAGCCTCTCGCCCTGCCAGGTGCCGGACGAGCTGCCTGCTGACCATGCACACACAGCCCAGGTGGATCAGGGCACGGAAGAGCAGTGGTACCTGGAATGATGGGGAGAGATGTGATGGTACAACTGCTACTAAGCTCTTCTTGGGGGTTGCAGACCTAGAATAAGCCAGATGAAAACCCACAGGTAGCACATATCTGAGGTGCCTTGGCATGAGTTTGGTATTATCAGCCTTGCTAAAGAGATAGAACAGGTGTCTCAAAACCCATGTCTTCCTATCTAGGCCCAGATCCTACCATCAAGGTACTTTGGAGGACATGTGGAGTAATATTTGGGCAATCTTGCTGCTCTGCAACTTGTGGTTTGTCACTCCGAGGCAGGGGCTCCATTTGAACCTCCAGATAATCGGCATGGTGGGAGATTCACCACAGATCCATCCTGTTTTATTAACCCTGTAGCTTTCAAATCCACTGCTGCAGGAGACTCCTGAATGGCTTGCTGAGGAACCCGGTCCCAAACTAGTGAGAAGCAATAAACATTTCTTGCCTCATTGCTCTTCCCTTGTGCTAGTTTTAGTTGTAGAGGCCCCTCATATCTCCTCAGCAAGATGAAGCATTCCCATTTAAGTTCCATCCCCGAGGGCAAACTGTTCCCTCCCTTGCATCCTTCTGTTACTCCTGCTGCATTTTTTGGGATCATGATCAGAACTGCACTGCAGATGTTTAAAGATCAAGACAGATCTTTCCTTGCCCAGGTCAGTGTCCAACTGGGTTAACTGTGTCTCTGAGGATGGAAACTCCTTGGGCAACCTGCTCAATTATATTTGCAGAAGTTTTTTCTGACATTTGCACAGAATTTTCATGTTTTAGGTTGTGTACACTGCCTCCCATTCTTTCCTGGGCACCAAAGCAGAGCCTGGCTCCTCTTCTCCACTATTCCCACCGAGCAGGTCCCCTGTGCCTCTTCTGGGCTGCACAGTGCAACTCACTCAACCTTCCCTCAGATGACAGATGCTGCTACCCCATGCTACCTAAATCCCTTCATATTTTAAAACTTCTCCATGCCCTTTGTTTAACTTCAGCTGCTCATTTTAATTTCCCCTTAACTTCTTGATTTTTCCTCTTTCCACCTATTAAACACTACTAAAGTGGAGAGGACTCAGGTTTTTCTAGAGGAAGGTCTATAGATATAAAGAATTTGGGTACATGCCAGTCACTTCGGACAAATAATCTGAAGTTTTGAGTGCTGCTTACTAAACCTCTGTACGGTTTGGTGGGCACCATTTTCAATTGCTGATGGCATATATGGTTCAACCTTTTACATCACCACAGGATTTCACAGCCTCCACATAAACATTAAGAGTTGTGCCTTGCCCTGAGAGACCTTTCTTTAAATTTTTCAAAAGCAGAAACTTAAGGTGAATAAAAAAAAGTTTTATTTAACTATGTCCCACTGGAATGCTTCACAGGTTATACCAGTAACTTCAGTAGCAAGTCTCCCAACTCTGTGATGATCTTTTTGCCCTTGCAGCCTCCTGCACCTCAGAAAGCACTTCATAGCCAATGGCACCTCTGCTCACAGCAAAGCTTGTCCTACTCAGGACTTTTCATCCATAATAATCCCACACTGCATTTCAGTATCAAATTCACATGCCTTTATGCTTTCTTTAACTCCACTCCTACAATGGTGTGGCCTATTCTGCCACTTCCATACAGGCCAGGTCTTTTTACTACAACATCTTCTTAGTTAAATTTCTGTCATCAGGTTTTGATCTGATGGACAAACCAGTATCCTCACTGGAAGCATGCATCTCAGGTTCCCACCTTCATTTTCAGCATTAGCAAATTGAATTTTAGCCTCATTGCTTTCTACAGACTTTCATTTAGGTTGTTCTTGCTCTTTCACACTTTCAAGTTATATGCTGTTCTTTTTTCTAATGCTTTTACAACCTTGTTTTAGAAGACAAGGCACTCAGTGCATGAGTGCTATGTCCTCTAGAGTGATACTTATGTATCACTCCACATATGTTGGGTTTTTGCCCAGCTTTACTCCAAATGCCCCTTCTTCTTCCTGGTTCCAATATCAGCAGGCTGGCTCTGGATTAGTTTAGAGGAAGCTCTCCATTTCTTTCCCCAAAGTTTCTAACTCCAAATAAACTGAAGTCCTTTTCTCGACATACTGTAACCCATGTGCTGATACTCAGCATTTCTGTCCTTATGAGCATAACTCCCAGTTTCCTGGACAATGTCCAGGGTCTTGGATTTTTGGTGTCTCACCACTGGAACTCAAACTAACAAGCTACTGCTCAGCAACCTTTAAAGACGAGCACCTGGAAGAATTACCTGTGTCTCATACACTCCCTCAATGTCCGGAGCAGAGAGGTCTGCGTTGATTTCATTGATGTGCTCTTGGTACATGTCTTCAGGAACAGAGTATTCATACAAGTTGTAAACTAAGTTTGAGCGGGGCAGGATCCTGTTTACCTGCCAAGGTAAGGGACAGGATTATTGGGACACATCCCACCACATGGCACCACTGCCAGAAGCCAGGCCCTGAGCCAGGCCAGTTCCTGGTGCTCTCTCCTAAGGAAATCAGTGGGTTATGCTCATGCACGTTACAAATTCCTGTAACAGAGAACTCGATTTCCAGGCAGGCTGGGATTAGCAGAGACTAGGGCCTGGATGAGGGATATCCATGGCGTAGGAGAATGAGGTGTTGCATGGCAGATGCTCATAACTCCTGCTCACAGGGGAGGTGAAGAGCCTTACCTCAGTGCAAGCAGCTGTTTCCCCTTCCAGAAGGGGCAGGTCCTCACCTTCCTGTAGGCTGTTCCCTCCTCAGGCTTTGGGATGCGCTGGTTGACATAGAAGACACGGGGGATGCTCAGCTTGATGCAGTGCAGGTCGCTCCCTATCACCGCCCACAGCCGGAACAGCCCAGGCTGGCTGGTCTCGGCAATCTGCAGGACATGGGGCATGAGGTCAGCATTAGCAGGAGATCCAACATGCCATTGGTGTTTACATCTACACTGCAGAGTTTTCTGGGGATCTATATGGTCAGCTCGTGGCGAAAAACAAAGCAGGGGGCTCAGAGAGTCATCACTTTCTGCTCTGGAGTCCCTATGTCCTGCTACTGTCCCAGGGTACCATGAAGAAAACTCTGCCTCAGGCTGGCAAAACAGCTCCAGGGAATGTCATCCAAGTCACTCTGAAGTCCTGGGCCTGCAGCTCTGAGACCTTTCTGGAGGATGAAGTAGGTGACGGGCTGGGCTTAGGTGGCCACTCATAACAAAGGTTTGTAAAAACACTTGGATTACATCACCCCAGCTCTTTATTTGTACATTGTCTGGTTCTAGGCACCACTGGAACACTGTGTCCAATGCTGGGCTCCTCAACACAGGACATACTGAATAGAGTGAAGGGCCACAAGGAAAAAGAAGGAATTGGAGCATCTTTCATATCAGGAAAGGCTGGCAGAACTGGGACTGTCCATCCCAGAGCAGATAAAGCTCAAAGGGATCTCATCCACATATATGTACCCAAAGGGAAGTGCAGAGAGGACAGAACCTGACTCTTCTTGGCAGGACCAGACATCATGGGCACAAAGCAGAATGCAGGAGGGTCCCTCTGCATGTCAGAAACTTTTTCCCTGCAAAGGTGAACCTGGTCCAAGTTGCCTATGGAAGGTGTGCACTCTCCATCCTTGGAGACATTCCAGGATGTGGTCCTGGGACCCCAGCTCTGGGTGGCCCTGACTGAACAGGATGTGGGACCAGAGGGACACAAAAGCTGCCCCAGCCTCAGCTGGTGTTTTTGCCATTCTATGACTGCACAGTGCTGCCCACAGGCTGAACTAGAGTTGCCCAATCAGCAGATCTACCCATGCATCTGAGAGTCACCAAGAATGACTCTGTAGGCACCTGTTTCCACCCAGATGTGTGTGAGACTCTGCAGCCCCTCCTGGGCTCCCCAGGGCTAACACTTACATGGGGCATGTCAGGGTTCCTGAACTTCACCTTTTGACCACAGAGTGTAAATGTGAAGGTTGTGCCCCAGCCTGCTCTGTGGCACGTTCCCTCCCTGGTACCTGCACAACCTGCCAGGGCAAGTCCAGGATGCTGCGCGCTGTCCGGCGCAGGTAACTGCTCAGCCCTTTGGAGAGGGCATCGCGGACCACTCCTCCACCTGCCACCACCCCACCATCCTCCAGCCGCCGCCTCTTCTGCCGCTCCTGCCGCTGCCGAGCCTGCAGCTCCCACTTCTTCTGGTGGAAGCGCAGCCAGACCAGACGCTCTTCCTGAGTGGGGTGACAGTAAGCATGAAATCAACAAAGGTGTCCCAGCCCCACAACATCACATCATACAGCCTAGCCCTCCAGCCCCCAGTGTCCCACATCAAGTTCTTGCCCCAGCTGCAAAGCCACCACTCCCTTTTCTCTATCAGTGGTTGCTTTTCTGTCTCCTGTTTATATTTCTCCTTGTATCCCAGAGCCATGTGTGTGCAGAGTGTAGGTTCACAGAGTGCAGCTGTGAAACCCACAGCTTTCTCCTGGAAGCACCCAAGCTCCTTGGATGGATGAGTACAGTCCTGGGGCATCCGCTGCACAATCTGCTTCACCTACCTTGGTGGTGCCAAAAGGTGGAGGTGGGCCCAGGATTTCCCGCCAGGACTGGGACAGCTCCAGGTCCTGGGACAGCTGTTGGCTTTCCTCTGCTGCAGGGATGCGCTTCCGCTTATTTGCAATGGGAACCAGTGGCAGAGGGATCTTGACAGCCCCAAAGTCCTCTATGTCACCGACCTGTGAGCTGTGTGTCCCCTCCACAGGCCGGCTGGCAAGAATCTGAGAGAGCAAAGAGAGCAGGAGGATGGGGGCTGCAAGAGAAAAGCCCCACTGGCACTGCCAGCACCTTCCCCTCCCCCTCTTTACCTGTTTCTTGCCTTCTGAAACAAAGAGCTCATTGATTTTCTTCTGTTTGTACAAATCATTCTTTTCCAGGAGTTTTTTGTGAAGCCAGTCTGGGTGTCGGACTCGTGGCACTGGGTTCTTTACCTGAAGAGTAACTCCAAATCACACTGAGTCCCCTGCACAAATCCTTCCTCCTGTCCACCCCACCACTGCCCTGTACCTGCTGTAGGGCTGCAGGAATGGTGATGATTTTCTGGATGGTGCTGCCCAGTCTCTCGATGTAGTAGTCCCAGTCCAGGATCTGGGAAGAGGGCAGAGCTTGGGCAGTAAAGAAAGACAAGCACAAGGGCCTCAGACACAGGATCAAACATTCTAGTAGCACCCCCACCCCAGCCCCCTGCTTTGTGAGCACAGGAAGCCACTGCTCAGGTTGTGTCTCCAAAAGGACAAGCAGGGTCATCTGCAGGCATGCCTCACTCACCGCACGGATGTTGAAGTCCTGGAGAGAGGGGCTCTTCAGCCACTTTCGGAGGTAGTGTTTGCACACACTGGGCTCGGCTTGGAAGATGGCAAGGGGGATGGCCCTAGAGAGGGCAGGGAATTAATGTCCCAGCACCTCACAATCTACTCTCCCAGCCCGTGGAGATCCTCCAGGCTTCTAACTCCTGCAAGGCCACTAGGCTGTATGGTGTTACCCACTGACCTGCTCATGGCCTATGCCAGATTCAGGTGATCCCCTGGCCATATATTCCAGCTCACTCCCTTCCTGCTAGCTGCCCATCCCCTCTTGGTTTCTCTCCCACACTGCCAGAAGCCCTGGCCCCTCCAGGTGGGGTTACCTCTCAGTGACTGGAGACCCTTCTGGTTTCTTGGAAATGATGAAGCGACAGCTCAGCCCTGCATCCTTTACCATCTGGTCCCCCAAAAACTCTGCCAGGCGCTTGGCAGTGCTGATGGAGGTGGACTTCTGCTCCCCATAGTCCTCCAGTTTGCGTGACATGGACCGGTTCTCTGAGATGAGCTCAAACAGCTCTGAATCAGGCATGTTGGCAGCCTGAAAGACAGGGATAAGCCCAAAGTTCACAAGAATTAATGATCAAACTTTGCTGCTGTCAGGAACAGGGAACACCACACACAGCTGATATGTCTCTTTACAGAGAGCCGAGAATTGCTTCCTGGTGCAGCTGCCAGTGGGATCTATAGAAAAGAGGGTGTGTGGGTTTCAGGCTGGCACCAGTTTGTGCCACAGCTGGGCTGTGGCAGCACAGCTTGGCTGTGGCAGCACAGCTTTGTGTTATGCGTGCAAAGTTAGGCTCACTAAGAATTTGTTGTAAAACAGCATTACAAAACAAAGGACTGTAGAGGACCAGAACTAAACATGTTTTGTCTCAAACATTCTGAGTTTTGCTATTGCTACAGAAAAGGTGTGAATGGAGGAGAGGGTCCCAAGAAGGTGTGGCAGTGCTGTTCTGAGCCAATTCTCTACCATGCCTTAAGACTCGTGCTTAGTCCCCTCTCTAACACACATCCAGGAGAAGGGCTCACTGTTCATGAAAGGGAGCAAATAGATTCCCTCTCTCTTTTCTTTTTCTCCTCTATTTCTCTTCCACTTTCTTTGTCTCATTGTTGGTCCCAGCTCTGGACCATCCATGTGGCATGACCAAAGCAAGACCAATACATATTTAAGGACTGGTGATATTCTTTGTTTTCTTCCCTTGCTTTGCCTGAGCAAAGCAGGGCCATCATATTCTACTTCATACTTGGTATTGAACTCTGTTGTGGGAGTGGGGAGCTTGTGTAAAGGTGTGTTGTGGCTTGTTAGCCAGGACCTTTGAGTAGTGGTGTTGTGGCTCACGTACCAGCACCTTTGTTAGCCAGTACCCTTGAATATTGGTGATCTATTGTGGCTTGTGTGAGCCAGTGCCTTTTGAGGAGCTTGTGGTGGGAGCTGAGAACTTATTGAAGTATTCTGTACAAAATTAAGGGCTTCCACTCTTGTGGAAGTCTATTGTAAGAATTGGCTTGTTGACTAACACCTTTGGAGTTTAAGCAGTGGGCTGGTTGCTGGAGTTACAGCAACTGTACAATAAAACATAAGAGTTCCTGACATGTGACCAGTGTCTTTGTTCAACCTGATGAGAATTTATGATGAACATCATGCCCCCAGACGAGTAGGTCATGACGAGCACAGTTAGACTCTTGTTCCCTCCCACCCCGCTGTCTCATAGAATCACAGAATCATTCGGGTTGAAAAGCCCTCTAATATCACCAAGTCAAACCATTCCCCAAGCAGTGCCAAAGCCATCACTAACCCATGTACCCAAGTGTCACATCCACACAGCTTTTAAATTCCTCCAGGGATAGGGACTCCACCACTGCCATGGGCAGCCTGTGCCAGAACTGGACAATCTTTTTGGGGATGAAATGTTCTCTAGTACTCAACCTAAACCTCCGCTGCTGCAATTTGAGGCCGTTTCCTCTAATCCTGTCACTTGCTCCCTCGGAGAAGTGCCCAACTCCCACCTGGTTCTGCCCTACTGTCATGGAGTTGTAGAGTAAAAATGTCCCTGCTGAACCCCCCCAACTGCTCATCAGACTTGCATTCCAGCCACTTCGCCAGCTCTTTTCCCCTTCTCTGGACATTCTCCAGCCCCTCAAAGTCTTTCTTTGTTATGAGGGGACAAAAACTGACCGCAGGGTTTAAGGTGCCTCATCAGTGTCCAGCACAGGGGGATGGTCACTGCCCTGGTCCTGTTGGCAATGCTATGGCTGGTATAGGCCATGTGCCATTGCCCTTCTTGTCTACCTGGGCATGTGTTAAGTCACTGTTGATCAGCACCCCCAGATCCTTTCCTGTCAGGTGCCTTTCCAGACCCTCTGTCCCCAGCATGGAGCATTCCATGGCATTGTTGTGACCCCTGCGCAGGACCTGGCACTTGACCTTGTTGAACCTCACACCACTGGCCTTGGCCCATGGATCCAGCCTGTCTAGATCCCTCTGCAGGTCTTCCTGCCTTCCAATAGATCCACACTCCCACCTAGCTCAGTGTCATCTGTGAAGTAGATGACTTTAACTGAGGGTTAAAGTGGTACAGGGGACCACTGACTCTGTGCAAGCAGTCCACCCTCCCACAGTGCCCAACCAGCTCAGATGTTCCTTCCCAGGCTCCACCTTGGAGTGCAGATGTGTTGAGCTGTGCCTACCTTGCTGTAGAGCACATCCAGCCAGTAATCGGCCACCTTGGCCACAGAAGCGTAGACCTCCTCCAGGGTGTTGCCTTTCAGAAAGGCTTCAAAGACAGACGACTGGAAGATCTTCACCAGCTGCAGTTCCCCCCGGCGTTTCACCTCAAAACCCTTCAGCTCAGCCAGGGACCCATCCTCGTTGAACACGGCGTACCTGGGAGAGAGTGTGAATAAACCTGGCCTACACCAAGAGACACATCCCCCAGGGTGCCACTGGTGTCCCTCCTGCCAGGGTGCTTCTCCCCATGCCTTTGTGCCACCATCCAGCATGTTCAAAGGAGCCACAGCAGCACCTAGATAATCTCAAGTATCTACAGATTTTCAGATAATAATCTTAAGTATCTACAGATTCTCTTATCTGTAGATATCTACAGATATCTACAGACCATTTTACCTTGGTCTGGAAAAGGACATCAGCTCTTGCCCCAGCTCCTCCACACTGACTCATTGAACCACAGGGAATGGGACCTTTAAGATTATCCAGTCCCACACCCCTGCCATGGGCAGGAACACCTTCCAGTAGACCAGATTGTTCCAAGCCCTGTCCAGCCTGGCCTGGAACACTGTGGAGCTGCCAAAGCTTCTCTGGACACCCTGTTCCAGGTCTCACCACCCTCACAGACAAGAATTTCTTCCCAATATCTCATCTAACCCTGCCCTCTGGCAGTGGGAAGTCATTCCCCCTTGTCCTGTCCAGCCCTTGTCCAGAGTCCCTCTCCAGCTCTCTTGGAGCCCCTTTAGGCCCTGGGAGGGGCTCTAAGGTCTCCCTGCAGCCTCCTCTTCTCCATGTAAACACCCCCAGCTCTCCCAGCCTGGCTCCAGAGCAGAGGAGCTCTAGCCCTTGGAGCATCTCCATGGCCTCCTCTGGACTCAATCCAGCAGCTCCATGTTTTCTTGTGCTGAGCACGCCAAACCTTGATGCATTACTGAGGGTGAGGAGTGACCTTAACTGGTGGAGGATGACCTTAACTACATATAAGTAAGGGTGGGAGATGGGAGCCCAAGTGAGGAAATGAAGATATTAGGAAGAGGTTTAGAAAGAAGCAAACTGGCAACTCCAATGCTGGCAGAGGGGTTGAGAGGAAACTGGATGCAGCCATGACACACCTAAGGGAACATTCCTCCCTCTTGCCCTTTCTCTTGCATTGTTTTGCCTTTCACAGCCTTGAAAATTAGATAAGACTCGACATGTAGGACTCAAAAAAACCCCAAACCACCACTGTGGGAATGACCAGTGAGGAGAGAGGATACTCAAACCTGCTTGGCCAGCCCTTCTCCCACCTGCCCACATTCCCATCAGCACAGCCTTTCCTTCCTCCACCAACCATGGTGCCTGCAGCCACCTTCAGGCTGTTGTGCTTGGAGAGTGACCAGGAAATAAACACCCTTTCTTAGATCCCTAAACTATAGGAATCCAGAGGCCCTGAGGGGAGTCCTAGAAGCACAGCCCACTCAGAGCTGAGAAACACTTTGACTCCTGCAGAAGGGTATGAATGCCTGGAGAGGGGCACTGGCAGGGAATGGTGCATGCTGAACCTCATCCTGCCAGGGATTAAGCACAAAAAAGTCCAGAATTGTGAGGCACAGGGTGCTGGGGACAGCAACAACATGTTTTGGAGTCAGACCCAGGTCTGCGGGCTGCCACTCAAAAGAACGGATGCTACTGCTCTAGCTCACATTCTTGGTTAGGAGGTGGTTGTTGAGAAATCAGTGAGGTTTGGGTACAACTATCCTATAATGTGACAGTAATGGCAGAACCAGTCCTGTTTACAGATGGAGAGGGAAGGGGAAACACATAGGAGAAGTGTTACTGGAAGTCTGTGATCTCTTGAAAGATAGGAAGGCAGGAACTGCTGAGTTTAAACAAATTAGATTGAATACAAGCAGTATTAGAAATCCTCAGAGGAAAGTCAGTGTTCTCCTGCACACCTCAGAGCCAAACAGGCAGATGTCTGGTCACTAAGCTGAAGAAATGTAATTTTGCTGTTATCTGCTAAAATTTACTGCCATAGTAACTGTATTCAAGGACGATCTGATGTAAGGAACTTGTCATTTAAAGCCAGTGAGTCAAATGCTGCTGGTTCTGGAGGCAAGGACCAACATGCCCCATATGCACAAAGGCAACGAGATCCTTAGTTTGTTAACTCAGGGAAAGAGACAATATTTCAAGCTTTGAAATCTCACCTTTTCTTCAGCTTTTTGCCCT
Organism: Leptocoma aspasia; assembly: GCA_013399835.1. Lineage (NCBI taxonomy): Eukaryota > Metazoa > Chordata > Aves > Passeriformes > Nectariniidae > Leptocoma > Leptocoma aspasia. The sequence continues at coordinate 11,924 of VXAX01002586.1, forward strand.
CCTCTTTGGAGGCTGGAAGAATCATGGCCAGGTATGGACCATCCACTTCAAAAAAGATGCTGTTCTCTGAGCGTGTGACGTAGGTGAGTGAGGCTGGATCCTGCAGCTCCTGGTACTGGTCATTTGTGAAGCCTTCCTGTGGCACAGCCCCAGGAGAACAGTTTCAATCTACAGCTGTCAGGTCACACTAGGGGATGCCCCTGGGACACACCCTGCCCAAAGTGACACCTGTGCACCCCTCTGGGAGCGACAGCACAAAACTCAAAAGTCAAAACACCTGTCCTCCCTGTTGAGAAGAAAAAGGCTTTGGACCCTAAAATGTATTTTCTTGTCTTACAGAGCCTGGAGTGAGCAGAGGATAGGTTTAGACTTTGTGCTAGACTCCCTACCAGCACAAGTAAGCATGCACCTAATCTGGCCTCTTACAGACCCCACTCTCTGATGGGGGATATTGAGTCTCTCTCCACTCAGATGCTCTCCAGGGCCATCATTCCCAACATCTCACCCACTACATAGGGAGTGGAGATGGAAGAGGGCCTCCCACTACTCATCAGCTCTCCATCTCCTTTTCCCAGGCTGCAGAGCTGGTCTGGACAGGTGCTAGACTCACCTTCACCAGGATATTCAGCATGGCACCTGGGTAAGAGATGGTCACTTTTGGCTTCTTGATATTGGTCGACTTGATGACGAAGTTCTCTGGGAAGCTGTTGGGAAGGACACACCAAATCCCATCGGTATCCAGTTCTAGAGGTCTCCTAAGGAAGGGAGGAAAGAAGGCCACTGTCAGGAGCAGAGTGGATGAGAGGTGAGGATCAGCTCTGTGTCCCCCATGAAGAGAGCAGCAGCCTGTTGCATCCACTCTGTTCCCTTCTGCAAAGCAAACCCTCAAATACAACAGCAATGTCAGGAATCTGAATGCTCATAGAATTAGAGAATCACAGAGCACTTGAGGTTGGAAGGGACCTTAAAGCTCATCTCATTCCAATAACTCCTTGTCATGGGCAGGGACAACTTCCACATGACCAGGTTACTCCAAGCCCTGTCCAACCTGGCCTTGAAACACTTCCAGGGATCCAGTAGCAGCCACAGCTTCTCTGGGCAGCTTGTGCAGAGAAGAATTTCTTCCCAGTATTCCATCTAACCCTGCCCTCTGGCAGTGGGAAGCCATCCCCCCCTGTCCCACCACTCCTGGCCGTTGCCCAAAATCTGTCTGCACCTTTCTTGGAGTCTCTTTAAGCACTTACTTAAAGGGGCTCTAAGGACTCCCTGGATCCTTTTCCTCTTCAGGATGAAAACCCCCAGCTTTCTCAGCCCTGCTTCCTCACAGGAAATGTGTTCCATCCCTCTGAAAACTCCAGTGTTTAACATGCTCCTACATCTGTCCTAGATGCAGACAGACCTTCTTCACCTCAGCACACTCACCCAATCTGCTCGATCAGCTCTCTGGCCTGGGTGATGATATTTGCCCCTGTGAAGCAGACAATGCCAGCCATTTCCATGGAGTACCAGCGAGCTCTGTGAGCAGAGGAGTCACAGTTAAAACCATGACATACTTCCTCCAAAACCCAGCTATGGAAGGGCAAGAGGATCTCTAGGGGAAGAAGGGCAAGAAACAGAACATTTTCCTCCTATGAAATTCTCTACTTATGATGCTCCAGAAAACCTGAAAACCCACTAACTGACAAGATTTCCACCATTTAATGTCTGGTAAAAGTCTCCAGGGTGAGGAGTAATGGGTAGAAGCAAGAGAAGAGCATTAAAGGCAGGACCTACTCTCATCTTGGTGCTTCAGGAAGTGACTACCTCACCAGGACAATCCTGGTTTCCAAGGGTCCTCTCTAGAGGATCCTGGATAGCTCAGGGGAGACTTACCCTTTCCGCATGACATATCCATAGAAGGAGTTGAGGATGCACTTGTGGGCCAGCTGCAGGGAGTCATAGAGGATCTCCATGTTCTTGCAGCGTTTCACTTCAGAGGCATCTCCTGTCTCCACTGCTGCAGACAGCTTCTTCTTCCACACCTGCATGCCAAGGGCAGAGTCAGGACAATTCCACATATCACACTACTGGTGGCACCCAGCTGGTTTCCACTCAGTCCCAGTATAGCATTGCAGCTCTACAGGAATATCTTTGCCAAAGATCAGCATCACAAGTCAAACATCCCATTTTCTTTTGCAGCACAGGAGGGGCTGGCCAGAGGCACTTTGTCACTTGTCAGAAGAGACTTGCAGCTTCCATCATTGATCAGAATTCAGCCAGCACCAGCTGTGCCGCACCATATGTGTGCAGGGAAGAACTCAATACACTGCCTGCTGCAATCCATGATGCCTGGCTAACAGCATAACCGTCAGCATAGGAAAAGCCTCTGTCAGCCCTGGGAATAATGGCAAAAGAGGTAGCTGGGAGGAACTGCAAAGCAACAGGCTCTTTAATTAACTCTGCCAAACATAGAGCTCCAGGGCCTCCTAGAATAATTTGGGTTGGAAGGGACCGTAAAGTTCATCTCATCCCACCCCCTGCCTTGGGCAGGAGCACCTTTTACCAGAACAGGTTGCTCTAAGTCCCGTCTGACCCAGCTGGCTTTGGACACTTTGAGGGATGGGGCAGCCACAGCTTCTCTGGTCAACCTGTGGCAGTGCCTTACCTCCCTCACAGGGAAGGATTTCTTCCCAATAACTAACACAACCCTGCTGTCTATCAGTGGGAAGCCAGCAGAGTAATCCTTTGAGGTTTTCAGCAAGGCACAAGAGGTCCCCAGGCTTGGCAAGACAACTTGACCATCATCCAAGCTTGGTACCTTGTGCAGCCCCTTGAACTCATATCGGCGGTCCCGGAATGCTCGCACTGTGTCCACATAGAAAGAGTTTTCTCGTTGGCAGATGGTGGTGACTCGCTCCTCCACCTTGGTGACATGGATTTTCTTGTATGCCTTGCGGCAGTAATCTGGTCAAGGGAGGAGGCAGAGGGAGGTTCTCAGGGATGGGTGTCCTGCTACAGAGGGATGAGCAGAGTAGGGATAGGGAGGCAGCTAAGGATAAGGCATGGGTGAGTGGGGGACAGTCCTACTGCAAAGGGAGAGGAAGATCCCAGTATGGAAAGATGCAGCACCTCTTTATGAAGGTGGAGGGCAAGGGGGAGAACAAACTAATCCTATGGCCCACCTACAAACCCAGGCTCTGCCTCCCGCCAGCTGGGTGGTTCTGCTGGACAGCATCCCTCCAGGTGATAGGACGTGATGTTTCCCTTTTATTAATTGGCTTTATTTAACAGCCTTACAAAAAATGGAGCCATTCATATTTCCCCTCAAGTCCATGGCTCTCCAAGACAAAGGGAAACACTGACAGAGGTACCAGTGCATGGCTCCTCTTAGGAAGTATACATGAATCTGTTGGGATCCTGGAGAAGTTCTGAGACCAGCCTGACCTCAGCCCACAGCCCTAGCAGAGGTCACTAGTGCTAAACATCACTCATGATCCAGGTTGCAAAACACTGCCAGGATCATGACCTTGATTCACTTTTTTACCTGCCAGGCGCTTTTTCTCATACTTGGCTTGTTCTTCCCGGGAGAGCTCATGGAAGGCACGGGGTGGTCCATCAGGGAACAAGGGAGGGAACTTCTCCGACTCCAGCTGCTGCTGGATGCGGTGGTACTCGCTGCGGCTGGCAGGCACTGCAGAGGAGGGCAGTGATCAGTCTCTCAGACAAGAAGCAGGAATTTGGCTCCATCTCTGTGGGCTGGACTACAGGGTCCTTCCTGTACTTACTGAACTCTCCTCTCCACTGCCACGTCATCCGGCGCTGACAGTTGGCACCCGGCTTGTTGAAGTCACAGGCAGCACATGTGGCCTCATCCACCACAGCCGAGGGCTGGATGCAGTAACAGACACACAGGTGTTAGAGGGGACAGGTCCCCAAATGGCAACTTATGCTAGAAAGCAGCTTGACCAAATTTCACACCCAGCCTCATCTGCTTCACCTACCCTGTGCAGAAAGTTCAGCCCTTGCTTTTAAGGGGATCCAGATGGACCATCAAGGTCATCTGGAAGTCAGATTAGGAGAGACAAGACTGATATTACCCACCTGCAACCTGTTGGTCAGAATGATGTTGGGGTACATGGCCCCCACATCCAGATGATAGATAAGAGGACACTCAATTCTGTTGGGAACATCCTTCAGAGAATTCAGTTTGGCCTTGATTTCATCACAAACCTGTGGTGAGATAAAGAGAAGTGAAACTACGGCAGGGAGGAGTTAATTAGTCAAATACTGAAATACTTGTTGAATTTGGTTCTTCTTCACAGGGACACTTGCCACAGGCTCTGGGGATGGATCTAAAGGACCAAAAGAGCAGATCAGGGACTCTCGGCTACTGGTGCTTTAGGTTTTGATTTGGACCTCCAGGGTAAGCTTTTCTGTAGGTATACCTGGCAAGTGGGAGCAGCTGCTTCCTAAATATGACTTGATCAAGGACCTTTGCAGTGCAAATGGGTTAATTGAGACAACTACAAAGACCAGAGGTCCCCAGTCTAGTGCTGGTCTCCAGGAAACTCCAGATTTGGATTTGGAGAGGGGCAACCTGCACTTTTGTAGCTGGTAAGAAGTCAGGAACAAGAGGAACAGGAGTATTTGGGATATCTGAGGGGCCTGCCTTCTCCCTAAATTTCTTCCCAGCTCTCTCAGAGCTTTGCTCCTGGTTGAACCTGCAAAGGGAAAAGCAGGAGCTGCATTCCTCAGATGGGGCAGAGACCCTGATCCCCAGGCTGGGCTGCAGGGCTCAGCCTGTACATGGCCTTCTTAGTCTCTCTTTGTAGAGCATAAACCAAACCGAAAGAAGCATTTTAGAGCTGCAGTCCCAGTTTCCTGCCCAGCTCAGCTGTGCTATGGGTGCTGTACCTCCTGGAAGTTGGTGACCTGATCCAAGGGCAGACCCTCCTCTTCCTCAATGGCATGCTGCAAGGTCTTCTCCACCTGCTGCACCAGAAAGTTGAAGGCAGCAGGATTCTACAGGGACATGGAGATGGCAGTGAGGCCATAGGCAGCTGTCCCTGGCTGCAGGCCAGCAGCTTCTGCACCACACCCCTGTCCCTGCTTGGCTTGGGGACCTCTAAGCTGTAAGGGACATGTTGAGGCACTGGGGGAGGTGATGGAGGTAGCAGAAACAGGTAAAAAACCCTCAGGAAGGGTTAAGAAGCAGCTCAGTTTGCAAGAGAGGACAGAACCCCAAGCAACAGAGGCATAACTTACAAGAACCACTGGCTGAAAAACCCAAAACCCTACTTCACCACCATTCCCTGCTGTCAATGATCTCTGGATTGCTTGCTCTCCCACTGAAGCACAGATGGCCACTTAGAGATCTCCCCTCACCCCATCCCATCCCAGCTTCAGGTAGCAAGGGTCTCCTGGAGGTTGCCAAGCACTGGAACAGGCTGTTGAGGTCAGTGGTGAAATCACTATCCCCGGAGGTGTTCAGAAGACATGCATATGTGGCACTTGGGGACAGTGGTGGCCTTGGCAATGCTGGGTTAACAGTTGGGCTTGGCAGCATTAAAGGGCTTTTACAACCTTACTGATTTCTGTGATTCTAGATGCTGCTCTAGAAGCCCAGCAGGGATACACTGGAGATGCCAACAACAGTGGAAATGCTATCCCTCCCCACCACACTGCTCCATGAGGACAGGGTCTGGCTGCTGGCCCATTACCATTTTGAAGCGGCAGGGAATGTCACTGCGGAAGACACCAGATTCCAGTGCTTCCACGTGGCCTCCCACGTAGGTCTCCGAGTCCAGCACATGTCCATCTTCTGTAAGTTTATTGAATTCCTGCTCCTGCTTGTTGGGGAAGATGATGTTGGCATGGTAGGCCTGAACCATCAGCAGTGCCTCACACAGTGTCCCAGATCCTTTTCTTAACACCTGCACACGAGAAACCAAATCTGGTTTCAAATTTAAAAATAGTCGATTTAAATATCAGGAGGAAATTCTTCCCTGTGAGGGTGGTGAGGTATTGGATTGGCACAGGTTTCCCAGGGAAGCTGTGGCTGCCCCATGCCTGGAAGTGTTCCAGGCCAGGTTGGACAGGGCTTGGAGCAATCTGGTCTAGTGGAAGGTGTCCCTGACCTTGACAGGAGGGTGGATGAGATTATCTTTAAGATCCATTCCAACCAAAACCAGTCTGTGATTCTGTAGAAGTGCTGTCCCAGCACTGGAAAGACTGGACTGTCACACAACGAACTGGACAGCTTCAGCTGGTGACACATCTGCAACACCACTCCATCAAGTGCCTTTGTCAGCTCAACCAGGTGGGAACAGACTGACATCTTCTACATGCTTAGCACTCACAGCTTCCGCGTCATCCTCCCTACAGCTGACAACAGCCATCAGGAGACCAAACTTTGCACGGCCACGACTGCAAGTGAACTTGGCTGAGCAAGGAGCATCAGCCATACTTTCTTTCTCCAGCCCTGCACTGCCAAATCTCAGGTGTCTTCTTATAGAAACCTGTCTCCAAGCACACCACAGCTGTAGAAGAAAGGAGCAGCCTCTAAATCTACCCTCCCTTCCTCCCTGCCACATCTGCAGAGTATCTAGGCAGTGGGAATCAGATCTGTGGCCAGAGCATCCCTGCAGCATGGGAATCATGGTACTTCACCCAGCAAAGAGATCTTGGGAAAGCACTCACCTCATCAGGCTCCATGGGAATGATGGTACACAAGGCGAAAATGAACGGATGCACATACTTCATATACATGTAGTACGTAGCAACAGCATCGGACACTGAGTAGGTGGCCAGGGTCTGTCAAGGAACAAGAGAAGCAAATTAATCCCAATCCCATATGAGAGTGGCTCAATGACAATGATCTTTCATCGCTTCCTGCTGGACATTGTCCTATCAGCAGGAAGAAAGAAAAGGTGCATTTCTCCATAGCCTAGGTTGTAAAGAATAATGTGTTTGCTTCTGAGGCCATCCTGCTTTAGCTCTAATCAAACAGCAACATATCAAACAGCTCTAACTGAGAAGGAACAGCAAAGATGAGCTGAAGGCACAGAATCCGCCCAGTTTGGGTCTCAGCAAGCTGCTACAGGGCTCAGCAGACCTCCTGCCTATGACATCTGGAGCACTAACCCTCTCCTGTTCCCCCAGCAGGTCTCAGTTCTTCGTGGTGTTTCTGATTTCAGTGGTGCTTTTCATCCCACACTGATGTAAATAAATACGCAGAATGCACAGTGCAATGCCAGGGCCAGAACCACTTCAGGGGAATCCTGTTCCTCCTCCCTGTGAACTCTAAAGCATTTTAAGTCTGGGGAGACAGATTCAGTTAATTTCTCAAAATCCACTCTAACCTACAGACTCAGTCATAGTGCAGCTGCTCAAGGCTTGTTTTCCCATAGAGCACAGGGAAGGAATACCTGAGGCTCTTCTGTAGCCATCCGGCACATCTCCTCAGGGTCCAGCTCCACTGGATCGTAACCCAGTTTTGCTTTAGCTGCTGCTTTCAGGTTGTGACTTCCCACTGGGAGGTAACTGTCTCTCTTCACCCACCTGGACAGAATCAGGAAAATATCAGTTTGTACAGAAAAACCAGGCCTGACCTTCAAAATAGGGTCAAGATTGTGAAGGGGACATCAACTAGCATGGGGATCTCTCACCAACGACAGCCCAGAATCCGAGGACAGTGGGGTACAAGGCTGTCCAACTTTAGCTAGCCCAAGCAGAACAACCCCCATTGCTCATAATTTCCACCTCCCAACTCCCTCAGTGGCTTTAAGATAAATATTTCCACTGAAGAAGACCCCATCTGCAAGAACTGCAAGGACATCCAGCTGTGCTCCAGAGCACAGACTCCAGGGGAGAAAATCCATATAAAAACCCAAAGTTCTGTCTCTCCAACGTGTCCTTTCCTCTTCCCTCTATGTCAGGAGGCTGGGAGGGGAGGCTATAGTCCCCTGCCCTGCCCCAATGGCCAAATCTTAAGCCACTCCCCTCTCTCTTTCTCTGTCCTTCCAAATCAGCAATCAAACACCCAGGGCTACAGGGCAAGAGCAGCCTGAGAGACCTCCAGGGGAAGACTTGGCAGGTCCTGTGGGATGCAACATGCCAAGGGGAAGAAGACACAGGAATGGATTATCACACAGCTGAAGAAGGTGACACACAAAGCTTCCAACAGACAGAATGTGAGAACAGTATTCCAAATACAACTGTATGTATTTTATCTGAACTGAAGAGATAAAGACACAGCTATGCAGTAGAGGGGGCGCATTCAGTACCTCAGACAGTCCATGTGGATGCACTGGGATGCTTTGTACTCTCCCTGGTTATCCTTCTGAAACCCAATTTCCTGATACATATTAATTCCATGAGCTGCTGCTCTTGCTTCCACAAAGGGCCTGGGGAAAGGGGCAGCATGAAGAGAAAGAGCAGAACAGCCATTTTCCTGCGTCTCCAACAACGGTTCCATGATCACTTTGTTACAAACTACCTAAAGATTTTTTCTTGTGATTTATCTGTGTATAGACTTCCAGGTGGGACTTGAAACAACCTGTTCTAGCGGAAGGTGTCTCTGGTCATGGCAGCAGGGTTGGAACAAGACGATTTTTAAGGTCTCTTCCAACCCAAACCATTCTGTGGTTCAAGAGGCAAACCTGCTAGCTTGTATCCTGCATCTGAAGACAGTGGTGTGTAGTCCCTCTCCTCCTGCTTCCCCAGGCTCATCTGCGCACCTCTTCCAATACCCTCCAGGTCTCTTTTGACCCTCTCCCTGCTCTCCCACGACTGAGCTCATCCATACACTTACAGTCCCACATTGCTGAGGGTTTAAAAGCAGCTCAGGCATGTGGATGGGACCCTTCAGAAAGTCCTACTGCCAAGCCAATGAGCACAGGATTTGGTGAGGTGCAGGATATGGCTGCTCCGCATGTGGTCACATGGCATCCTCACACTATCTGAGCTATGGAAGGATGTTGTGGATGGAAACTGACCTTGCCCTCTAGCTCAGGTGACACCTTGCCAGTTTAGTCATCATCCCTGATCTTACCAGTCAAAGAAGTCGCCATTGTACGTTACAATGATGGTAGGTTTGGTCTCCTGAACATGTTCAAACCATCTCTGGATTAAATGAGCCTGGGATGAAACAGAAAAGACATATATTTTAAGGAACTTCATCTCCTCCACAGAGAGGTGGTGGATACCACACAGTTTGTTCCACCCTTCCTCTTTCCCCTGCACCTAGCCCAAACCTGATCTCTCTTACCCTTATTCCCAAAAAACAAAAGCACAAGCAGCCCTGATGGACTTACTGGGTTCCCCAGGGAGGCAATCTGCCAGGGAATGAGGTCTCTGGCCAAGAAAAGCTCCAGGCAGATAAAACTGTGCAGAACAGAACCGACTTACCTCATCTGGTTCATTAAAGACACAAAATGGACCCTCATATTCTGGCTTGGGGGTAAACTCAAAGTCTTCAATGTTCTCTGAGACAATCTCCCTGTTCGTGATCAGGTAGCCCTGAGGAGGTGACAAGGAGGCAGGCAGTGAGGAGGACTGAGGTCGCAGGCAACTCAAAAATGCTGCCCAAACAATGGGATGCTTTTCTCTTGAAAGCCAGAGCTTCTGTCAAGGAGGAACAACATCTTGGGAGTCATCAATAGAAGCATCATTGAGCATCAGAAAAGGAGGCCATGGAGAGACAACATGGGACACCAATGTTGTCTCTCTCCTTGCAGAGAAGCACCAGCAACCTGGGCTGGGTTCTGCGAAACTCGATCATCACCCAGACTTCAATGCCATTCCCACAGCCACACATCAGCATGGCAAGCCTGGAGACAGCAGGATTAGAGGGGAATGCTGGGCTGCTTCCTGGTTTTGCTGCCCAAGCCTGAAGGAAAACACTTGGTATCCTTACCTGCCCATCAATCATGTAGGAGATCATCATTATCTGGTCTGTGTCTGCATCAGGAAACTTCAAAGGGAGTTTGGTTGTTTCAATATCAAAGGCAAGAACAACAGGATCCTGGGCAGGACCAAATCCATTAGAAAAAAATTCAGAGCTGACTGAAAGGGTGGTTCCCATAAAACCCAGTGTTGGTCCAGTAAGTGAACCAGAACAACCCCGTTAATCATTTTAGTGCTTTATCAACCCAAATATCACTACCCAAGCCCAGCAGGGCAAAACCCTACCACCATGGTTTTACCCTGGCAGCACATCAGACACCAGTCCATTGTGGCAGACACATCTACACAGAGAACACTGCCCAGTGCTCACCGGCCGCTCCACAAGGTCATCTCGGCGGGTGATTTCGGGGGGGTAGGTGTTGCCCCAGTATCGCACGTTGTACCAGTGAGCCTGTGGAGAGATGAGGGTGGGCAGTGCCTTATGGCAGGCCACATCCCCATGTCACTCTGTCCAGCTTCTGGGGATGGAGCTGTGGCAATCACAGGCAGCCCAGAAGACAAGCTTAAACTATGGCCATGCATTAATCAGGTAGCTTTTCTGTGTGCCATTAAATAAGAAGAAGCCCAGCAGAACAGAACTGAGCTCTAGATACAAACTCATTGTCACCAATACTTTTGTAAAGGTGTCGGAGAGAAAAAACTATTCTGCGCTTCAGGAGCGTGACCGGGAAAGCAAAGCTCACCACATGGATCTTCAGGTCGATGGAAAGGCGAATGTGGTAGGGCACATCATACTCCCGCATATCCACAATGTTGTCCATCTGGTTGGCATTTTTTTTGGAGGCTCCTTCCTCATCTGTGCTTAGACTGCCCCCACACAGAGCACTGCAAGAGCAGAGGGAAACAGCTGCCTTACCCATGTATCACACAGAATCACTGCGTTGGAAGAGACCTTTAAGATCAGGTCCAACCCATGCCCTAACACCTCAATTAAACCATTGCACTGAGTGTCACATCCAATCTTTTTTTAAACACATCCAATGATAGTGACTCCACTACCTCCCTGGGCAGATTATTGTAGTACTTTATCACCCTTTCAGTAAAAAACCTTTTCCTAACATCCAACCTAAATTTCCCTTGGCACAGCTTAAGACTGTGTCCTCTCATTCTGTCAGTCTTTGCCTGGAAAAAGAGACCAACCTCCACCTGACTATAACCACCTTTCAGGAAGTTCTAGAGTGATAAGGTCACCTCTGAGTCTCCTTTTCTCCAGGCTAAACACCCCCAGCTCCCTCAGTCATTCCTCACAGGGCTTGTGTTCCAAGCCCCTCACCAGCCTTGTTACCGTCCTCTGGATGCACTCAAGCATCTCAACGTCCTTCCTAAACTGAGAGACCAGAACTGGACACAGCACTCGAGGTGTGCCCTCACCAGTGCCAGGTACAGGGGAAGAATGACCTCCCTGCTCCTGCTGGCCACACCATTCCTGATACAGGCCAGGATGCCGTTGGCCTTTTTGGCCACCANTACCCCTCCTAAACCCCTGCTGGCTGGGTCTGATACCCTGGCCATCCTGTAAGTGCTGCGTGATGACAATATAAACTGGTCCATCACCTTACCGGGTACCAAGGTTAGACTAACTGGCTTATAATTTCCAGGATCCTCCTTCCCACCCTTGTTGTGAATGGGTGTCACATTGGCCAGCTTCCAGTCATCTGGAGCCTCACCAGTGAGCCAGGACTGTTGATAAACGATGGAGATGAGCTTCACCAGCTCATCTGACAGCTTCTCATCACCCTGGGGTGGATCCCTCTGGTCTCATAGACTTATGAACATCCAAGGGGCTCAGCAGATCTCTGACTGCCTCCTCCTGGATAACAGGGGGACCATTCTGCTCCCTGACACCATCTACCAGCCCAGGAGGACAGTTGTCCTGAGGACAAGCCATCTTCCCACTAAAGACCGAGGCAAAGAAGGCGTTAAGCATTTCTGCCTTCTCCTCATCTGCAGTTACTAAATTTGCTCCCACATCCAATAGAGAACCAAGGTTGGTCTTACCCTTCCTTTTGCTGTTAATATATTTGTAAAAACATTTTTTATTATCCTTCACAAAAGTTGCCAAATTAAGTTCTAACTGAGCTTTGGCCCCTCTAATTTTTTCCTACATGCCCTAGCTATCCTATTAAGTATTTCCTGAGATATCAGACCCTCCTTCCAAAGATGATACATGGTCTTTTTATTCCTAAGTTCCTCCAAAACCTCCTTGCCCATCCAGGCCAGACATTTGCCTCATGGACTCATCTTTCAGTGCACAGGGACAGTCTGTTCTGTGCCCTCAAGATCTCTGTTTTGAAGCACACCCACCCTTCCTCGACTCCTTTGTTTTTAAGGGCTGCTTCCCAAGGAACTCTCTGAATAGGTCTCCTAAACAGGCCAAAGTCTGCCCTCCAGAAGTCTGTTGTGAAAATTTTATTGATGCTCCTCCTTATTTCACCAAATATCAAGAACTCTGTAATTTCATGATCACTATGCCCCAAACGCCCTCCAACCACCACAACTCCTGCCAGTCCATCTCTTCTTGTAAACAGATCTAGCATAGTCTCTCCACCTGGGACACCCACTGGCACTGGTGACACTGGCAGCGGGAGTCAGGGACAGGAGAGAAATAGAAAATGTTGGACTATTTCTGTCTTGATCACAGCTAGAAGACAGGTTGCCCATTGCCTCTCTGGGTCCTTTCACAGGGAACAGGCAAACTATTTGACAGGCAACCAGAGATACCACCACATCCCATCATCTCTGGAGCCTCTTGATGTGCAGCACAGAGCTAGAAGAACCACCCTGAAGATAGGTGGCAGAGAGGCATAGCAGGAGTCAGACCCAGGCAAGACAACAACTCTGAGGAGAGCTGGGAAATAACCAAGAGGGTCTATTAAGTGGGTGGTGAGGCACTGGCACAGATTACCCAGAGAAGCTGGGCTGCCCCATGCCTGGAAGTGTTCCAGGCCAGGTTGGACAGGGCTTAGAGCAATCTGGTCTTGTGGAAGGTGTCCCTGCCCTTGACAGGAGAGTGGATGATATTATCTTTAAGATCCCTTCCAACCCAAACCAGTCTGTGATTCTGTAGAAGTGCAGTCTCAGCACTGGCAACCTGGTCTAGAAGGAGGTGTCCCTGCTTATCGCAGGTGGGTTGGACTAGATGGCCTGTAGAGGTCTCTTCCAACCCAAACTACTCCATGGTTCTATGAATTATTAACAAGAGAGACCAACTGAGTCCCCTGTGGGGAGCTCCCACCTCGACAGCATGGTCGTGTAGACATCACTCGCCTGGTCCCGCTCCTGGTTTTTCTTCACAGCAGGAGAGATTTCCTTCCGCACCTTCACCAAGTCCTCCACCGTGTTGAAGGACAACTTGATGTAGTTCCTCTTCAGGCCCACCAAGTGGTTTGGCTGCAAAGCAACAGGAAAATGGCAGCTCAGGGATGGGCACCATGAGAGAGGGGTAGAAGGCCAACAAGACTGATGCAGGTGGAAGGACTGGCCAAAAAAGAGATGCTAATGGATGGGACAGTACAGCACCAAGGAGAGATTCTGGTGGGTGCATCAAGAGCACAAAAGCAGCACAGCAAGCACCCAGCCAGCCCTGTTGCTTGTGGAATTCCACAAGTGGAATTTACCCAGGGAAAAAGAGGAAGAATGGGTTGAGCATGAGCAGCATCCCCCTCCTGAAGCATCCTTCTTCCTCCAACCACTTTAATTCCAGAAATTACTGAACATATTGTCTGAAACAGCTCATATGTTCAAGAAGAAGAATGTAATTATTGCTGTAAGCAATTAGCCATAGTAGACACATTTCTGAGACGCCACAGCACCAGGAGACTTAAGTCAAGCTGCTTTCTCTCCCTGCTCATCCCTTCCTACATCACTAGAGCTGTGCAAGGTCCAAAAAAATGCCACAGAGGGATACAGACCAGGTCCAAGTCCTCTTTGGGGACAGTTTCCAGCTTTGCAATCTTCCCTTGGAACTTCTTGAAGAGGAAGGAGGACACTTCCCGCTCGCAGCCCTGTCAAGAGACCCTGAGGCTGAGCAGTGCATCTCTCTCCTTGGGAGGAGATCACCCCAAAGCAGTCTGCCCAGGAGGTCCTGAGCTCCCCAAGACGCTGTCTCCTTCCCTGGGGAGCTCAGCCCTGCCCCTCCTCACCTTCTGGGTGGCAATGTAGAAGTAGGGCTTGTAGGGTAGGGCCACCTAGGAAGGAGCAGACAGACGATGGTGACAGGTTCCCTCCCGGAACACGGTACCCACTTGGTCCCCCCTGGTACCCACCTTGAAGCGGCTCCCGTCCTCCTGGATGAAGTAGTAGTCCACTGCGCTCACTGACTGTCGGTCCTCATCCAGCACCTCTGTCTGCCCATGGGCACCAAGATTCAATAAGGCCCCTCCATGAGAATACCCCGGGACCCCACCACGGGACCCTTCCCGCCCGGGACTTCCCACCCTGTAGAGCCAGGGAAACATGGGAGGCCCAGTAGGGACATTGGACCTCCTCCCCCGAGTAGGGCCGGGGTCTGTCTGTGGGAACCGCCTCGCTCGGCCCTACCATGGGTTTCCCCTGGGGACTTCCTCCCCCACGCCCTGTGTGGGGTATCTCCGTGGGACACTCCCCCCACACCCCAGACTGTATCGGGGGTCTGCCCATAGGACCCCTGCCCCCAGCCCTACCGGCCGTAACTCCGTGGGACTCCCATCCCTGGTACATCTGGGGTGTCTCTGTGGGAAACCCCTCCCCAGGCCCTATCGGGGGTCTCCCCACGGGACGCCCAGTGCCCCATCTGTTGCCTGCTCGCCTCCCGCCGCGCCGACCCGTACCGGGTGCATGTTGATGAGCCAGCCCGTCCGCTCACCGGGCTCTGCGGGCCGCTCGAAGCCGAACAGTGCGTCCAGCCGGTCCGTGCGCTGTACCCGCTCCAGGCGCTTGAGTGCAGACAGCGCGGGAGCATCGTCACGGCCGGACCCGGCGCCGTCTGCCGGTTGCCGGGGCCCGCCTAGCCGCCGCCCCCGCCGCACTGCCTCGGGCTCGGCACCGTCCCACAGCCCCATCCCGGGCGGGCCGGTCCGCACCTCAGCGGCGCCGCGGGAGAAATTTCCCGCCCTGCGTCCGGTTCTCGCGAGAACGAAGCCCCCTCACCGCGCCCCGCAGCGAGAGCACCAATCAGAACGCGGCCCTGCCTCCCCCACGGGCACATCCCACCAATGATAGGCGCAGCTCTCGTCCCTCTCGCGGCGACCCGGGCGGGGCGGCGGCCCCGGGGCTGCCGCCGCCAGCCTGGAGGTCCGAGGTTGGCCGCAGCTCGGCGGTAGGGAGGGCGGCCCAGCGCACCAGGCGGGATCCCCTGCCCGGCTGCTGAAGCCCAGGAGTCGGGTCCTGCCCAGGCCCAGGATGTGGCTGCCGCTTTCCCCGTTGTGGATTCAAGGAGCAGCGAAGCTGAGCACAGGTCCCAGACTTAATCCTAAATGGTATGTAACAAAAGGTTAACCACAAGTAAGATTGTAACAAGATGTGCAAGTAATACAAGCAGGATTAGCAAAGAAAAGCAAGATAGCGGGGCAAGTAAGATAACAAACGCATCAAAAGCAAGATAACAAGTTTTAACGGAACTTGAAAACTTAGCTTGAAAACTTGGTTTTAGCAAAATTAGCTAAAACCAAGTTAAGGCTGTAAAACAAGAAGCACTAAGGTATGCGCTGAAGATAGAGGTAGAAAGTTCAAATGCGAGGAAGACTACAGAAGCCTTCATGAAAAGACCACCAGAAGACCGAGGACCACCACAGAAAGAACTGACGCATGCGCAAAAGTAACTGTTGTAAAACCATGACACAGCTTTATGCAAATGTGAGTATCCTAACGATATGTTGTAATTGTGACATTGCACGGAAGGACTTAAAATGTAACTGAAGCCTAAAGAAGATAGAGTGAGTTTTTGGCAGAGATCACCCTCAGTCCCAGCGCTGAATAAACAAATACCTGCTCTGTACCCACCTGATAAGAGTTTTATTTTCGTGCCCAGTTTTGGGCTTCAAGAGACACACAGGTTCCAAAGACACACACATGAATGCCCACACAGTGTGAGAAAGGAACCTCACTTTTTAAATTTTAAAAAAGGTTTATTAAAAACCTTATCAAAAATTACAACAGAAGACTGAATAAAGACAATAAAACACGGTACTGGGAGTAAGGTATGCCCCACCATGTGCTCGACTTCAGAATGGATGTTCTGCCCTTTTAACCCTTTTGCCCCTCCCCAAGTTCTGTCCATCGACTCCTTCTTTGCTGTCCAGTGGTGGAGATCACTTCCTGACGTCCTGATTGGAGGTCAGGTGTTGCCATA
>VXAX01002587.1:0-38668 GCA_013399835.1 Leptocoma aspasia
TTTTTTGTGATGCATTTGGCAATACCACAAATTTCATACCAAGGGACTGTTCCCAAAGAAGCCATTTAGGAGTTAGTGTCTGAGAAGGGGTGGGAACAAAGACTTTGGTGAGGACACCATGCTGCTTAAGGCCCTTCCAGGATCAGATACCAGAGGAAGAGTGTTATGAATGAAATAAAGCTTGATTTTTGGGGATAAAAATGGTTAATTAGACTGTGTTGATATGTATGTAAAGTCGGATAAATTAGATATGTTGTTAATATATGTAATAGAGTATAATTAATTAAGGGAAACTAGTTACTGCCATATATGTATGTAAAGGGGAGAAGGGGGCAGAACCGGGGAGGAGATAAGGTGACAATCTTTGTAGAATGACAGAGAAGTTTCCAGCACCGTTCCATCATGGAGCCAGGCTGCAGCTCGAGTAGAGATTGGAGGAAAGACGAGACAATGAGAAGCAAGAATGGGAAAACGATTGGTCCAGAACGAGCCAACTTATAAACCAGTCATGGACTGAGAAACCAACCTGTCACAGCGTGGATCCTGCGCGCACCAATCACACGGACTGGAAAGCCTTTAAAAGGCCTCAGGTGCCCAGCACTCGGGTCTTTCCTCAGAGCCGGTTTCCCTGGAAACACCCCTGTGTTGTGCTTGCTGTACTCTAGGCGGAAAGTTTCAGGCTTATCCTGTGACTTTTTTCCCAATTGTTTTGTTCGGTAATAAACAGGCTTATTTTTTTTTACTCAGCCTCTTTTTCATTCTTTTCGTTCTTTAAAATTTTAAGTTTTAAGCCTGTCTATAACAGGAGGAGCTGGCATGGTGACAGCTGTGAGACAGCTTCTTCAGCCTCACCAAAGAGCCTTTAAACAGGTGTGTGTGCTCAGCTTTGAGAAAATGCAGTTTCTGATAACCTTGTTGAAATGTGTCGTGATAGTTACACCCACTGGCTCACCTCAGCAACTGATCAGACACATGAGGTGTTGGTAGTGACAGTCCAGTTGTGTATCAGTTCCTCAAAACACTGGTAGACTCAGAGTTTGAATAGAGCCTAGACCCAGGTCAAGACATTCCCAGTCCTTCGGAGCCTAGGCTGAGAATTCTTGGCATCATTTTAGAAATTGGGAGGCTTTTATCATAGATAACACATTAACTAGGAAATTATTCTGTCAGCTCTTAAGCACCACTTTTACTGAAGTCAAACGTTGCCACTCATAAAAATAATAGCAAGGGCTGTTTAGGATTACACTTAAGAATTACATTTTAAAGGCTGTTATGGGAATTAAAAATAATTTATATAAAAAATTGCAATGTTAAAACAGAAGAAACAATTCAAAAACTAAGTCTGTAAAAGCTCGTCTGGCAATTTTTTGTCCTCAGGATGAAGTCAGTATCACTGTCAGTTCAGAAAAAGTTAGAAATTAGTTTGTATTTTGTAATGTTACCCAGTGTCACCCAGAGGCTAACAGTACAACCCAAACATACACTGAGACAATGACAGATCGTAATTACTAATGCTTCATCCTGAATAAACCCATGCATTCTCTTCTTTCCTTGTAATGAGAGGGTAGTTCTGAATATTCTTGGTGGGGAGAAGGCATGCACCAAAAGTTATTTATTTCTGCTCGCTTGCCTAAAGCAAGTTCAGTGCTGTAAAATTTAAACCAGAAAGCTATGAAAAAACATAGCAGAGGAGATTAGTACAATGTGAAGAGCTGGCAGCTACCCAGTTGTCTACTGTGTCTGGTATTCATAGCACCCCAGGTTCAGTGGTTGCATCATTGTGAGTGAGATGAAGTTGTAAAGCATTAAAAAGTGATTTGATTATTTTCTATGATAATTTTGATAGGGTACTGAGGATGGGGTGCTGTTGTGATTTAAAGTAACAGCTTATCAAATGAAATGTAGTATAGTGTTGCCAGCTCTTCATTCTTGCAGAGGGGACATGGATTAATGTTAGCTGTTTTTTGTACATTCTGGTACTAGACAGGAATGTTTCGTTGCTAAAGGAGTTCAGAAACATAAGAGGCATTAACACATTTGGGGCAAGATGAAGAGGAGGTGGCAAAAGCCAGAATGTGGCACACAGGAGATGAAAAGAAAGAAGCAAAGAGAAAGCATTCTTTAAGGACTAGGACAAAGGGCTTAGAAACAAAACCAAAACCATTGAAGCATCCATTGAAGTATCAATAGATTAAAACTAGCTATCCCATGAGTGATTTTCAAATATATGGAGCCCTCCAGAGCTGCCAAGTACCAAAGAGAAGAAATGCTTTAAACAGAAAGAAGCTCGGTAGGGAGGACTATGGCCTCAACCAGGATGACCCACATACTGCCATGTTGGAAGATTTTTCCTTTGTCAATGAAACTGACACTTTTGGAAACTTTCATTTTGCACCATCATTCACTTTTCCATGGTCAAGCACTGTGGTAGGTTGACTATGGCTGGCTGCCAGGCACCCACCCAGCCATTGTCATTCCCAGTTCTCAAAGGACAGGGGGCGAAAATAAGATAGAAAATCTCAAGGGTCAAGATACAGACAGGGAGATGGATTACTTAGCAATTACCATCATGGGAAAAACAGATTCACCTTCAGGAAAATTAATTTATTGTCCATTGGAGTTGGATGGAGAGAAATGAAGACAAAAATCTTCCTTCCCTTCCATCCACATCTTCCCAAGCTCAATTTCAGTCCTTCTTTCCACACACTGAACAGTACAGAAGGACAAGGAATAAGGACTGTAGTCAGTTTGTAACACTTCATCTCTGTGCCTCCTTCCTCCACGTCTCCCTTAATCCAGCATGGGTTCTTTTATAGACCATAGTCCTTTGGGATAAACCCAATCCTGCATGGCCTCTCCAGTCTGCAGTTCATTCAGAGCACATCCATCTGCTCTGGCACGGTGTCTGCCATGGCTGCAGTGTGGATACCTGCTCTGATATGACCATCCATATGCTGCAGGGTGGCAACCTGCTTCCTATAGCAGACGGGGCAGTAAAGGGACGGTAGAACCACTGGCACCACCAAAGAGTGTTGCAAGCTCCTGCTTCTTCCTGCTCATTCCTGCTCATTCTCTCTCATTCTCCCTTACACTGTTCTCTGGTGCCTCTTCTTATACCCTTGATGCTACACTTGTTTCACCTGTGTGCCCTTTTGTGATTGGTCAGTACACCTCAGCATTCCATGTCTCATTACTTTCAATACCAATCACCTGTCTTACACAGCTGTAGCTTTTGGGGATGAGGCTTGGCCACAGCCCCACTCCCAATTCCCACAAGTTGTGTGCCTACAACAGCTTCCCCATGGTCTTAAGCTGCATCAAGGGAAACATAGGTTGGACATTAGGAAGAAGTTTTTCACAGAGTACTGGAATGGCCTGCCCAGGGAGGCGGTGGAGTCACCATCCTTGGATGTGTTTAAAAAAAGACTGGATATAGAACTCAGTCCCATGGTTTAGTTGAGGTGTTAGGGCATGGGTTGGACTCAATGATCTTAAAGGTCTTCAACCTAGTCATTCTGTGAATTCTGTGAATTCTCCATGGACTGCAGGGGAATCTCTGCTCCAGTGTGAC
Organism: Leptocoma aspasia; assembly: GCA_013399835.1. Taxonomy (NCBI): domain Eukaryota; kingdom Metazoa; phylum Chordata; class Aves; order Passeriformes; family Nectariniidae; genus Leptocoma; species Leptocoma aspasia. The sequence goes on from VXAX01002587.1 coordinate 3,572, forward strand.
ACCACTCGGGTTGGCCCTCGGGCTATCAAAGCCCACCAGCTAGCAGACCTTATGCCCGAGCAGTGCTGAGTGTGGCTGCTCCCTGCCATTCAGGGTAGCAGTACTGCTGCCAGCAGCTGCAGCCACTAGTAACAGTATCGGCCGAGGCAAGGAGAGTCAAAGCAAAGTTCCTTTGTGGCAGTCTCCAGGACAGGTTTATTGCTTAAAGGCAAAGAAGAATCAAATACAATGGGGTGCACAGGCTTATAAAGGGAGGAGGTCTCAGGGGCGGGCACAACACAACAGCCAATAGAAGGGATTCGTGGGAGGAGCGCAGAGCAGGAGTACATAGTCTTTAAACCAATGAGGACTAGGTGGGGAGGAGACCACTGAATAAAAAAATGGGGTTTCAGGGATCACATAATAGGCATAGAGGGCTCTGGAAGGAGAGGTGGGGTTTACAATGAATGACAGGGGAGGAGGGTAGGACCACAGTGACTGACAAGGAGGATTCTGGAAGAAGGGGCAGGTACAAAGGATGATAGGCAGGGAGAAAGGATGCTACAACTGTTGGATCAAACCAAAATGCATGGGGGTTACAGGGACAAACCATTTTACAAACATATTATATAATCAAGCTTAAACAAAATTTAACGTGAACAAATTTTGCACCACCACACCAGTGGATGGAGCACCATTCCTGCCTGCTTCTTCTCTCACTTTGGTGTCTGCAGGGCTGTTTCTCACACATTTTCTGTACCTTTCTACTGTACAGTGGATTTTGCCCTTCCTTAAATGTATTCTCCCAGAGGTGCCTCCATTGTGGCTGTGGGACTCAGCTGTGCCCTGTGGTGGATTGGTTGGAGCCATCTGGAACTTGATGTGTCCCACACAGGATAGACCTGTCCTCTGCTCACAGTGATTCTTCTGCATCCCCCACTGTCCAGCACCTTGCCACATAAACACAGTACAAGCATCATGACACCTCTAGCCTCTTTCATCAAAAAATGTAGGAGACAGAGAGACGTATATGTTGTAATAATTGTAGACATATATGTTGTCATTACATGCTGGGCCATGCCTGTTTGAAGAATATCAGTGTCTATAGTCTTCCCTATGACCTAGATCTGAAAAATACAGCAGTATTGTTATGTTTTTCCAAATGGGGACAAACGTAATTGATGGTGTCATAGTGCTTATCTGCATGTGGTTGATAGGGCAAATCCCCTCTCTCACTGGGTAATACAACTTTACCTAGACAGTGAAAGATCACATTGCCAGTTCAGGCATGCACTTTTCATTGTGCCACAGCATGATGGAGCATTCCTTTGGTAGTCTTTCTGCAGGCAGAGATGGCTGTGAAATTTGTAAGTGCCAATGTTTCGAACGCTTTGTAAATAACTGGAGCCTGCTTTGCTTTTCATTACCGATGTGAAGATGCAAGAGAAAGAGGTTACTGTGGCTACAGTTTCTGCAACAATTGTCCTCCCAGCCAGCAGGAACTACTTGTAGCACATGTAATGCACAGGGTGAGCTCAGAATCTGAAATCCTATTTTCAGCCTTTTAGTAACAGTGGTGGTAACTCTTGCCATGATTTAAAAAATCTAGTAAATAATTGTTACTGAAGTGCTGTTTTAGGAAAAAAAATTACTTATCTTGTGAATCCATGCTAGTTTTCACAGATATTATTGTGATGTTTACTTTCTAATTCAATTGCTTTCTGTCTTCTGGCCTTTGGTGAGTCAGAATCCATTACAGGACTGGCATTGTTGTATGTTTGAATTAAGAATTCCCCTATTTTTGGAAGATATAGACACCTTTTTCATAACTGCTGCAATCTCTTCTGAAGGATAATTTATTAATGTAATCTCATAACAAAACGACACATATGACAGCTGAAACTGCATAACCTTTGTTGGGAATAATATATACCTCTGTAGGACAGTGAGAGAAAGGATTTCTAGTGCTAACAGTGTGTATGGGAATCTGCATGGCATCTTCTTGATAGTATGGCCTGAGTAACAACAGCCGATACAACAGGAATATGAGTGAGTAAATGGAATACCCCAAACAAACTATTCTAAAAATAGATTGCCCAAAAATCTGATACTGCTAGGAAGAAAGTAACAATGATTGAGTTTGCTTTGGATGACCTTCATAGTGATTAAATTATAACAAATTATCAAGATACTTTCAAGAAAATAAATCAATTTGAAGACTGAAAAAAGCTTGGAAAGAATAAAAGCTTGAAAATTTGTGATTGTGGGGAGAGATCTTGGAGTTAGTGGAAGAGAACAGCAAAGTCAGATGTCATGAGCATCCAGGTGCTGGAGCAACAGTCTGACACAGAGATCCACACTTTAGATGTGTATGTGAATTTGTGACATCCTTTTCCATCAGTGTGTTTTGGCAGATTGTAAAGACATACACATAAAACTAGAGAACCCATATCTCTTACCCACAGCAGCTGTGGGTAAGAATGGAGAACTTGTCCAAAAGTGAGATTACATGGTGTGGATGCAGGAAGAAGTACATGTGTCATTTGAACAGGAGCTCCAGAGGAGTGGTGAGGGTGGCAGGGTGGGTAACATACCCACAGTGGGTATTAGGGGAAGACAGGTCTCCTTGTAAAAGCAGAAGTGACATTGGTACACAAAAAGTTTGCATTTCAAGGTTAAAATGATGAGCGGAAACAGGAGCAGAAAGAGCAGTATGGGACAAATCAGCAGAGAGAACATTCTGGTACACAGCTGAAAAAATGGAAAGGGTGAAAAAACTGGACAAATATAACACAGCAGACAACTAGTGCAATGCTGGAACACATCGTTCCAGAGAAGGAGGAGAAGCCACTGAAGCACTTTAGATGATTGCCAGCCAAAAAAGAACTGCATAATTAGAAAATTACAGTTAACAGGAGCTTTCATGAAAACACATATTGGCAAAACCTCAATGCCCCCCCAGCCCCGTCTTCAAAAAACCTTCCCAAAATCATCATTGTAAACATAAGAAATCTTAATGAAGAAGAGTAGGTGCTGTTGAAAGAAGCTGCTTCCAGTTCAGATGAGCAGTATTGTAAAGTACGTGAAGGAAGAGAGCAGGGGAGGTGAGGGGATTTCTTTGAGTGGTGATTGACTGCAGAAAGCTTGGACAGTGAGCGGTGAGGTGAAGGCAAACCACTGCCCTGCTTTTAGAAAGCTGGAAGCTGTTTGCAGGAGGAGATCTTACATGTAGCTGCTGAGATAAAGTGTTTATATCTGCCTCTTCCTTTTTAGCTTTTTTCTTCCAGCAGTCCAAATTTTAGCAGCAGGGAAAAAGGGAAATAATTTTAATGAAACAGAAGCAAAACATAATTCTTACTGAAACTAATCCCAGCTGCTTGAATAACCAAATGTCTGCTAAAGGTGATTTTTCTCAACCCCTTTTATTTCAGGAAAAATGTGTGTGACAGCACTCTGAGTGTTCTCACCTGTACTTGGCTCTTCATATCAATGATGTGTGCATTTATGTCTTCTTAGAGGAGAAAGATACCCTAACCAGAATATTCTTGTTCCTTTTTTTGGCCAGAGATAACGTATAAATATAGGAAATGTCTTCCTGCAACTGCGATTCAGCATGTAAACAATTCTCCTGTCCTAGCTGGGAGGGCAATGGAGGGCAATTCCCTTCTCAAGAACAGGAACATCCTAGTACAGTGCTCATGTTCTAAACACGATAAACTCTTAGCATTAGCACATGAATGGCTGTGGTAAACTGGAGTCTACTGCTAAAGATTAAATATGAGATGCTTTTTCAGTACAGATGCTCCAGATACCTTTATAATTTCATTTGGATATATAGGGTTGTGTGGCTGCTAGAAAATAATGATATCATTTAGTGATAAATGATATTAGTGATAAATTCCTTACTTTGTAGGATGGGTGTAGCAATACCTGCTCTATGAGCAGACCCCCCCCTCCCTCCCACCAATGTGTACATGTATGTGGGAATCAGAGCTTCAGCCCCACCAGCCTGGTGTAGACCAGCTAAGTACCAGTGAGGGAGCAAGGTACTGGTTCTGTGCTGCAGCCACAGTGGACAGCTCAGCTCCTGCACATGGTGCTTCCTGTCCTTGAACTTTTCCTCCTTCTATAGATGTTAGACATCAGTGTATTATGACTTCCTTTCAAGTAGATAGCGCCATAACTATTTATTGCTTTCTAATGGCTTTGCTAATCTTTTAGCCTCAGAGAAGCTCTTGAACTTTGTCCATCACTGAGGCCAGCCAGGTAGAGGTTGCTACCAGTTGTGGTTTATCTAACTTGTCGGGTTCTGTCCTGGTGTGCTTCAGAAAAATGGGTATATTTGTTATCCAGGTTGAACCAGGTGAATCCAATCACCTTATGCTGCAAGCAGCCAACAGCCATCCATTGCAAGGTAATCTGTGTTTCTGCTGGGTAGTATGACACCTGGAAAAAGTTTAAACCAATTGTCTGCAAAGTCTCTGGGTGGTGCCTCTGGAACCTTTTGCCTGCTTGGCCTGTGGGTTATTTAAAATTGCTGGTGGTCAGATAAGAAAATCAATATAGAATTGAGCCATGAGGTTGATGGAAAAGCCTACAGATCAGTATCTTGGATGTTTGGTTATGTAACCCTGTCAAAAATGGCCCAGGAGACCTTCTGCTCCCTTAAAAATGCCTTTATTAAGGAGATCAGCTCGTGGGGGGGGCTCAGGGGTTCCCGCCGATGCTCCCTTGTAGCCAGCGCAGAGGAGGACTCCAGCAGCTTAGTCCACTGGGCTGAGCTGGGGCTTCCAACCTCACAGGAAGGGCGCAGGAAGACAGTTTGGCTGGCTTGCTGTTCAGGGGTCCTGTCGCTTTAATACTTGAAAACTTATGGCGAGGGCTCAGAATAACTCCCACTGCTCCTCGGGCGGGTCCCTCTGCTGCTGTGTTGTCCATTTCGCTGTTAATGTCATTGGCTCGTTGTTTGGGGGTCTCAAATGATTGGTATTGGTTGCTAATTAATATGCACGCGGCACAAAGCCCCAAGGGAGAGCCCCCTCCACCTCGGGGAAGCCCGATTGGGAAAGGCAGTGGCAGGCTCCTCCGACACGGCAGCACGAGGGAGAATACACAAGATACAGAGATAAAAACACGGTGTGGGGTGCAAATAGGGGTACAGTAAACTTATCTGGGGGAGTAACCAGAAGTTCTGTTCATAACAACCCCAAGTCTGCTAAGATGTCTCCATGAAAAGCTTAGGAAACCCTGGCTGCCTTTCAATGATCTTCATCACCTTTTTAAGCTTTCTTGACATGACAAGGAGATATATGATCTGTAGGTATTTCCAATATTGTATTTCTATGAGTCATTGCTAGGAGAAAGCAAGCTGGTCCCCTACATCCTGAAGCCCAGTGTCCTATGTCCTCACTACAGAAGGGGCACTGCACGCGGGCTCCAGTGTGCAGCTTCGTTCCAACAGGAAGAGCATCTTTTCTTATGTGAGCCAGTCGTCAGAGACTGGATTAGATCAATGTCTCTGGAGTGCCGGTGTCTGTGTCTGGCTGGAGGGGCAGGCCGGGCTTTGCCTGAGTGAGGCAATGCCCCGTCCTGCCCCCCAGACCCCCAGCTGGGCAGAGCTCTCCACCAATCACACGCTGGGACAGTGTAAACCCAGCTTCTGATGGGCAGAGCTTTCCGTCACTCACACACCCGCGGTGCCAGTCCAGCCCCTGATTGGCCAAGCCACCAGAAGTCCCACCCGAGGGGCAGGCCCCTGGAGCTGCAAGGGTTTAAAAGGGGCTGACTGTGAGGTGGCAGTTTGTCTGGACCCTGCCTTCTCTTGGGTTCCATGTGGGAACCGAGGAGTTTGTGGCTATTATATGTGTGTTCTTCTGTACCTTTTCTGTCTTTCTGCCTCTTCTTCTCATTCTCTTTACATGGGACATTTTTGGGTAACTGAATTTCTCATAGGTTTAAAAGTTTCTAGGTTGAATGGACTGAATTTATGCTAACTTAATATTAAATTAATACCAAGTACTGCTATAATAAGCGTTTTATATTGAATTTCGTGTTGTATTTACTCCTCTGTCAAAGTTCCTTAATTTTCTATATTTTTACCAGTAAACTTTTGTGTATTTATGACCTCTTGAGAATATCTACTGGATTTCTCCTTGCACCAAATTAGAGTAAAGGAACCTTTGGTTCAACTCCTGGGTTTACGTTCTGGAGTGTAACACTGATATTGCCTGCTATTGCAGTATGCAGTGCCTATAACTCCAGCTGTGGTCATGTGTAGAAGTCACACCTAAAAAGAGTCTATGTTGATCCCTAAGCTGGTGACATAGACACTGTTGGACTGCTTCAGATGGCACTTAACTCCTTTGTTCAACTGCAGAGTCATGACCTACGCAATTTCTTCTGGTTCCCAACAGATTTTCCACTGTTACTGTGTCCTTGGACATGCTTGTCCTGGCATGCAGAATGGATGTCTTGGGATTTTTAGCATTATCAGCCACAGGAATGCTCTCTTGTTTCTCAGGAGGGTGGAGGAAGGAAGTGAGGTGAAGAAGGATCAGGGGGTTGTCTGGCACTTCCAAACCTTCATAGCCACCCATAGTGGGTGGCTATGAAGAGAGCTCATAGAACACTATACTTGACTACTTAGGCAGACAAAAGTCTTTGAAATCTAGGCTTGAGGTTTTTATCTTCAGTCACAGCTTGAAAAAGGTGGCTGACTGTTTTTGTGCTGCCTGCTTCAACTGACCAGAAGATGAAAGAAGGCTGAGCGTGCTATTTCAAGAGGGAGAACAAGCTGTCAGAAGCACATGTATAATTCTGAAGGATGCTGAAAGGCACTTTGGCCACACAATCTGTCCATGAGGGCACTACTGTATAATGACATTAAGTGCAACAGCACTACATGGATAGTGGATGGATAAGTGGTGATATAACAAGTTGTTTCTGAAGTGTTACAGACTGTTCTTTGTTCCTTGAGTTGTTTTTAATCCCTGCAGGAAGAAAGCCTAGCTTTTCCCTGTTGCTGCAATTTTATAAAAAAGTGCATAAATGTTTTCCTGTTTCTTTCATGGCCATTTTGTGTGTAATCTGCCCCAGCAGAAAAAGCTAGATGTGCAGTAGTTCTGTGCTGTTCTGTTAATGTGACTCATGTGGTATTTCAAACTAAAAATGTGATACTATTTCCATCTTTCACCAGAGTCAGAACCTGCAACTAAGCAATATATAACACAGCTGCTGAACTGCAGACCTATTGGTTATAACTTGAAATTACAGAATCTCTGAGTATTTTGCTTTACAAAGTCCCTTTTACAGTGCATCAGGCTCCTGTGCACCATTCGAAAAACTGAATAAGATGCAACCATTGCTTCTGGTGAGAAACAACTGACATGAGCTGTCCTCAATGGTCCACAAGTTTTCAAAGACCCGCTCTTCAAAGAACTGAAGCATATATGTATTAAATAAAAAATGTAAAAATTTTAAAACCTTCTGCTTTCAGTGATCCAAGCTGATGTTAACATTGAGATGTCAGTGCTATAATATAATATCAATATGGCTTATGAATTCAAATGTTTTATAAACAAGGTTTGTTTTTTTGTTTTTGGTGGGTTTTTTTTTTGTTGGATTTTTTTTTCTGGAGGATGTACTTATGATCATCTCTTTTACATATACAACGATCTGTATGAGTTTTTATACAACTTGTCAGGAGCTAGGTTTTCTATACATTTTTGAATTGAACAATAATGGAGCTTGACAACGTTACAAACCAAAGTTTTATTGAGGCAGTGGGAAAGACGAGCAGTGGCGTAGCTACATGGAAACTCACCCAATCCCCAATAGCAAACACAGCATCCTTAGCGATGTCATGGCTTTGGACTTCCAGGGACACTTGATGTTGGAGTCATCTGGCCACAACTGCCAATCGTGCAAATGACTTTTGCAGGTGAGTAGGAATCATGTTGCCCCTTGGCTCCACTAGTGGCACTGTGATGTGAGAGAATCCTATCTTAAATGAATAAAGTGTGTGGTATCCTGCCTGTGCTGCCCACGTCAGCCAGGGCAGGGTGTTGGCCATCTGTCAGTGTGTCTGATACTGGTGGGGCCAGGGTGTCACCAGTCTGGCTGGGCTGACCATACTGGGCAGAGGCTGGGTGTCAGGAGCGAGCCTTTCTATATATTAAAAGAATGTAAATATAAGCTCTCAATTCCTTGTCAATGCTTAAGCCAGCAATTAATGAGAAACAGTGTATAACAGAGTTGGAATAGGGGTACAACCAGGTAAACTGTTCATTTGTAATGTATTTTGGGTTGCTTTTCCATACTTGTAAATGTTTTCCTTTTCTTCTCTCTACCCTTTAGGTACTACACTTCTTTCATTCCTGCTACCCAGGCAAGACCTTGATGAATCCTAGGATGTGCAGCTGACTTCCAGGGGCTGAAACTAGAGCTTAGATAATTCTTGTCAATTTTCCATCTGGAAGAATGTGTTGATGTGTTTTTTCAGACCAACTGTAGGCAAGAGGTTTTATAAGCACTGTTAGAACGATGGGCCAAGTGAAGGATTCCTACCATAAAAAAGAACAAGCAAGTGTACCATAAAGGACAGTTAAAGAACCAGATTGTTTAAAACCTGCTTCAACCAACTTGCTTTTGATTGCAATCCTGATAGTTTTTGAGATGCAGATGTGCTCTGATACTAAATTAATAACCTTTCAAAGAAGCGGTAAGACAGCATGCAATATTTTTTTAATCAAATCAATAAATAATTTCAGAGAATCTAATACAGCCCATGCAACTGCAATGACTAATTCTATTTCTTGTGTTCCTAATGGGAACAAAACAACTGTTTTATGTGCCTTCTGGGATTTTACCTTCACATGGACACTTCAGGTTGATGAGCTAGACAACAAATATATTGTATAGCAGCTATGCTCTTCTGGACTGCCTTCATTTATTTGAACACCAGAAGTCTAAAAGTCTGTAGTCTGAGCTAAATGAGTACCCTTCATCTTTTCATGTACTATTCATGTAAATAGAACTATTCCTCTCCAAAAGATACTTCATCTTACTTGCTTTTATAAATCTGCCTTAGGATGAAATGGAGAGAGATTTTATAAAAGAAGGTTGAATCACCAAAAAAAAATTTTACTGATGATCTATGGCAGGTGTTTGGCACAAAAGCACTTTTAATATTCCATGTGGGAGGCCTGAACCAGGTTAGTTTAGAGCAGCTGTGTACTGTCCCTGAATCCACTGCATAATAGTTTCCCTAACTCCAAGTTAAGAAGTTAATTCACTGACAAACTCTGGTTAAACTGACATTTAGGATTAGGTTGAAAGGAATTTAAGGTAAGCAACTTGCCATTGCCCTTGCAAAACACTTGTAAAATAAAGATATGCACATTTTTAGGAAATATCAAATCCTTGAAAAATAATAACCTCAGTCATGATTTATAAAACCATATTTATTTGTTCTAAAATTGAAAGTAAAGAAAAAAAAGAGCTTTATGTATTCATTCCACCCTCACCAGAATGAAAATAATCAGGTGTTAATTTGGATGTGAGAAATGTTTTCAGTTCTGCTTCAGAAAGTATTATTAAAACTTGGTGGGAGCTAATGGCAAGCACAGGCAGCAAGTATTAATAATGCTGGAGACCTAGCATAATCAAGTTGTATTAACTGTTTCCAAAGGGATGTTTTTGTCTTCTCTGCAGGGTTCAATTTTCTGTCATAGACAGGAGAAGAGCATCTGAGCAATAGGAAAGATCAGCCTCCCAGGCATGACAGTTGTGTCTGCTCCTACTTTCAAGTTATGCTCCTTCCTCTTTTTCTGGTGACACATGTCAGATGAATTAATGACGAGTACTAGGCCTCCAGTAATAAGGAAACACTTTTCTTTTTTTAAGATCTCCATTTGCTTTAATACAGATATGTGTGCTTAGTGTGACCCTGGCGTGGATAGTGTAGATAATCATGCCAGGGAGGAATTCACATTGCAGATAACAATTTTAGATAGATTCAGTAATCTGGGCCAGAAGCCTGAAAACCCTAATTGGTAAAAAAATACTCCAACTTTTCAAGGGCAAGATCTTCTTTTTTATATAAGTACAAAAGCAGTCAGACATTTGTAACTTTCTATTACCCTGAGGGTTTGGACCACCTATAGAGAAATCTGTCACTTTGCAAGCCTGTAAGAGCAGGAACAAGAAATTGCTTTTATCAGGCTGGATCCAGGAGACTTATCACTTAGAAGGATGAGTATTCTTGATGCTTCCTGAGGTTTATGTTCGTATTTACGTGAGCACTTGCTATCTCCTCCACAGGAGAGAATTACCAGTTTTGCAGTCTGGATCAGATGTGAATTATGGGGTACTCCCTGAGACCACATATGAGAAGGTGATGAAAGAACACAGATGAAGGAACATCCTGGATTTTACTTAGATGGAAGACGTTTACATACTTTCAGATTGTGAACCTACATAACTCAGAGTACTGGAGAAGACTCAGTCATAGTGGTACCTGGAAGAATATGCATGATCCCTCATCTTCTGTGTGAATTACCTGTATTGCTGTTTTTTTCCAGTTTCAGAGCCTTTGGGAATTGCTTTAATTCTCAGGAAGAAGAGTAAGGAAATGGAGAATGATATGACAATATACAAAGAATTCCAATTAGTGGCACGAGCTACTGAGTGATTTGGTCACTGAACTATGTGGCTTATAACAGAAGTAATTTGATTTGTCTACGGCTTTAAAGGTTCTCCCCTGTCCTCTTTTTTAATTTTTTTTTTCCCCCAGGAAATTGCTCTTTCATAGTGTCCATTTCCAGAGGCAGGAGTGTTATATTACTCTTATTTTAAGAATAATTCTTATAGAGGGGAAGAAGTCCCTTAAAAGGACAGGAAGAAAGAATACTAATGCGGCAGGTAGTATCTTAGATTAATTCGGAGTTAATAGTGTTCAGGACTCACCTGTTGGCTATTTCAATTTGCTACAACACCTGACAGGTTAGGAGCTGGAAGCTGGACTCAGGCTTCCTAAACCCTTTCTTAACTCAAAGGAGCAGACAATCCCTGCTAAAGTCAGTCTGATAACAGTATTGTCAGTTTCTCTCAGGTGTGAGGCCCCTTCAGGTGTACCAAAGTAGTTTGGATAAACTGAGGGTATGAAGAAAAGCTGTAAACCTGGTATGACATTCTGCTTTCCACAGCAGACTGAAAAACTACTAAGAATGGAAGCTCCTTGCTGGTGGAAAGGAGGTATTACGCAAGGGGAGTTAATGTGAACATAAGGCATAGGCACTCAATTGGTTAGACAAATCTTCATAAATGAAGGCGATATAAAGGCAAAAAAACCAGCGTTTCAGTCTTTGGCCAAGTTTCTTTATTGTCCTTTACTTGTGTGTTTGAGCCAGTATCTAGGTGTGTCACTTAAAAACAGGAAATAAACTCTTCAAACAATTTACTAGGTTAGAAAATCACCATTACTTTATTACCAGTGCTGGATGCATGGGGAATTCTCCTCAAAGCATGCATGCCCACTAACCTAAGAGACCCAGGTTATATTCCTCAAAGCAATACATACTCATCACATTTCCTGAACATAATCATATATGCTAATTATTTTGGTGAATTTATTGGATATGGTTCTGGATCTTTTTATGAATCTTACCTCCTTGACACTATGTCAAATATGTGATCAGGGCACAATGTACTTCTCTTACTATTCTTCATTCTGACATACAGTCCTTGTTCTCAAAACGAAGATATCTGCTAATACATATTAATCACTAATATAAATAAATAAGGAAGCATTAGCTGGCACAAGACTTATTAGTCTTATTAGTCAGAGATTCAGGGAGTTAACACGAGGCCACATTAATGTCTGGTATTTGTACTAATCGCTGTATGGTACAAAACTAAGCATTAGCCATGAATACAGGGATCATAATTGTGCTAAAGTTAAAAGAATTTTCCAACATCTTCACCCAGTGCTGCATAGACTTCTTCTTAAAGAAATATAACTTGTTTTGTAATAGGTGGAGATCTGCCAAGTGGAATTTCTTCATTCCCAGCTTGTATTTTTCACTTTGTGGCTTGGAACACACCTGAGGCTATTGAATTACTAATCAGATCTAACTTAAACTTAAGAAGCTTTATTTCCAACAGATTTGGTGGATCTGTGCTGCATGTTGGAAGACTTCTTTTTTTTAAGTAACAAAAAGGGGATTTCTAATTTAAATCAAGATGCTAATCACTGAAAAAAATCACACATTTCCACTTATTAGGGAGTTCTTAATGATCTGAACCATAATTGTTTGCTCTAGAAAAGATAACATCTATCAGGATCAATGATCAAATTTGAAGAAAGGGGGGAGTCACATACTGTGGTAATGTGGTTTCATTAAGCTGTCATGCTTAAAAGCAGATGTTGACAAGCAGGATGGTGTGGTGGGAAAGCGATGTGGCTTGGAATAAATTTCCCCTATTCCAGAAGTTATACCACTTTGCCCAGCAGCCTTCCAGAATTTTATTCTTTCTTTCTTTTTCCCCCCCTCTAACGTACCATGTATATGTCATAACTCTCAGTGGTATTAATTGTTCATGCTTTTGTAACTTTCTGGCTGGCAAATGCTTCATTATCACCTCAGCAGCATTGTGAATCAGCAGGATACCAGCCATTAGTGCGTAGTGTAAAGGAGTAGCTGCTGTTATAGTGAAATCTCACAGAAACCTAATCACATGGTGGCTGCTCTGCTGTAAGTCAAAGTCTCTGATCAGTGATATCCAGTGCTTTTATTAGAAATTTATGTTTTCATTTCAGTTCCATCGAGACATTTAGAAACACACTAGATTGTACCAGAAAAAGGAGAATTTGAGTTCTGTATCTTTTCAGGGATTGCAATGAATATGTTTTTACAAGTGCTGATTTCTCTATGCTGTCTTTTTCCTTCCTACACATTGCTCTCCTTTGCTATTGCTGTTATTTATAATCATATTTTATTTTTAATTTAGAATTAATATTTCAATTTGCTTATGATATCACTGTACAACTACTCTTGTACTGTGTCAGACAATTTATACTTAATTTGGTTGTAGACATCTGTGTGCTGCTGCTTCAGTAGGCATCATTGTTATGCTTTGTATTTTGCATATGCATTGCGTAGTACATGATGTGGCCATACTTTCCCACCAGACTCTTGAAAGGTCATAGAATCAAAGAATGTGCTGCATTGGAAGGGACTTATAAGGATCATTGAGTCCAACTCTTGGCTCTGTGCAGGATACCTCGAGGACCACACCTTGTGCCTGGGAGTGTTGTCCAAATGCTCTGTCAGGCTTGGTGCTGTGACAGCTCCCCTGGTTGTTGTCACAACTTGCTCCAGTTGAGCCTAACCACCCTCTGGGCGAAGAACCTTTTTTCTAATATCCAACCTAAACTTCACCTGATACAACTGAGACCATTCTCTTGGGTTCTGTCAGTAGTCATGAGAGTGAAGAGATTTGTGTCTGTCCTTCTGCTTGCACTTGTGAGGAAATTGTAACTGCAGTGAGGTCTTCCCTCAATCTTCTCCAGGCTGAACAGACCAAGTGACCTCATCTGCTCCTCATATGGCTTTGCCTCAAGGCCCTTCACCATCCTCATGGCCTCCTGTTGACATTCTAATAGCTTAGGGTCTTTGTTATATTGCAGTGCCCAGAACTGCACACAATACTCAAGGAACAATCCCCTTCCTTGCCTGGCTGGGCCTGATGTGCTTTAGGATTTGATTGTCCTTCTGGCTGCCAGAGCACACTGTGATTTTCCCATCAGACATAGAATTCTGTTCTGGTATTTGGCAAGGAGGGAGTATATCAAGCTCTCCTTTCCACTGGGACACTTGTAACTGGGTCTGGTGGTGCCCCATGGTGGAATATCTGAATAGAAATCCTTAAGCAGAGAAAACCAAGAATCCTATGTGTGATCTGAGCCTGCATACTCACAGCAACACCTGCAGTTGTCCATGAATAGTGTCTTTTTTACAGTTTTTATCACAGTGGCCTCAGCCTACTCTTTACCTAAACATCCTCGCTTTTTTGTAATTTCTGCTGCAATGTGCACAAAGTAAGTAAATAATATTGCTGGGATACTGAAAATAATGCCTAGTCACTCTCTAGGTTAGATATCTTGATTTGTCTCTCTGAACTTAATGCAGAAAATGAAAAAAAAATCCCTTTGAAGCACCTCTTTCCTTCTTCCATTTACAATGCCTCTAGAAATAACGTTAGCTCTTTCAGTTGGGTATCTCATCTTTATAAGGCTGCTATGCCAATGTATCCCTCTCTAGTATCTGTGACTCTTGATAGTGAAACTTGAACAGAGAGTGGCTAAATGGTGGCATGCTTGTACAGGCTCTAAAAGCAGGTGTTAAAAGTGCAGCCTGTCCAACAGTCACTTTTAGTTCCCATGCTGTTCTCCTTCAGGAAGGCTGGCTAGCAGAGAAGGCTTGCTAACATTCTGGGTTGTCAGAGCTGGCTTGCGGATAAATGAGTCAATAGGCCTCAAGTTGGCTCGTAGTTGGGTAGGTTTCAAAGGTGTTCTTGCTATTCTTGGTGGCAGATAGTCTTCTGAGAGTGTATTTTCTCCTTCTGCCCTGCTACTGTCCTGTGTCTGTGAAGTGCAGCGACAGGGGATGCTGGATGAGTGTTGAAGGGTCTTTCAAAGTGCTCACTGCCTGTGCTGCTGACTGATTGCTATTAGTAACCTTCCCTGTCACTCCTCTTTGTTGTGTGTGTTCCATTTGAAGTTCTGTACAGTGGAGAGCTGTTTCTTCTGCACTCAAATGTAGTTTGACCTTCGTGGCAGATGGCTGGAGCAATCAACTTACAATACAGGACATAATTGTATACTCTGAATTGACCAGATACACAATAGGCTCAGCCTTACTGAACTACTTTTACATCTTTTTTTCCTTATCACCTACAGCAACCAGTGTTATTTCATCACTGATTGTGCATTCCGATGATGTGCTCTCTCACCAGAACCGAGAAGCAGTACAGTTTCCACTGTGTGGGTGACAGAGGTCACTTGGCCTCTTGATAATGGAGTTGAGATGCCTCTACTTGCCTGGCAGCATACTAGTGTATGACCTTTAAAAGTCAAATGGGATGTTTTTTCTATGCTTTGTTTTGTGAAAAATCACCTATAACTGGTCTGTGGAATATTTCTAATTAAGTGCTTGAGGACAATAAAAATCGAGATAGCATTGAGAAGATGCCAAAGGAATAGAGACTGCAGGGTAATGTAGGAGGAGAGACTGCAGCAGAGGGTGAACAAAGATGATGAGGGGACTGGAACATCTCTTTTAGAAGGAAAGGCTGAGCAAGCTGGGCCTGTTAAGCCTTGAGAAGAGACAACAGAGAGGGGACCTCATCAATGTCTACAAGTATCTGAAGGGGGGGTGCCAAGAGGATGGAGCCTGGCTCTTCTTGGTGGTGCCAAGTAATGGGACAAGAGGCAATAGGCAAAAAGTGGTGATCAGGAAGCTCCACTTGAAGGAAGAACTTTACTGTGTAGGGGACCCAGCACTGGAACAGATTGCCCAGAGAGGTCATGGAGTCTCCCTCACTGGAGAAATTCAAGAACTGTTTGGACACAATCCTCTGCTGTGTCCTCAGGGATGCTCTAGGTTGGACCAGATGACCCACTGTGGTCCCTTCCAACCTGACCCATTCTGTGATTCTGTGATGTGGTGGTGCATCTCCTCCCCCCCCCCACCTCTTCAGGCTGCTCGGAAACACTCTTTAGGTCTCAGTGTTGATGAACAGGACCTGGACTCAGCTCCCCTTGAGCTGATCACAAACACTATCTGCTCCCCCAAACCTATGCTGACTAACGAGCTCCTGTTTTTTTAACAAACAGCCTTGGAAACTAATTTTTCTTGCCTGAATAACAACCCCAGTGGAACAATAGTTTTGTTATTGAACTTTCTTTGAAAGTTACCAACCTGAATTGCAGCCAGGATGGAAAATCACTATGACCAAAGTAATTTCTCTTGTCACCCTATAAACAGCATTGATCTCTCCTAGTCTGCAATGGGTTGTGACCAGAAAACTCCCTCTGAGTGGGGCCTCTCAGAGCCAGAAAAATTTCAAGTTTGCTATATTTGGAGGACTGCCACCAAAGACTGCTAGCAGAGCCTGGGCCAATAGCCCCATTCCTCAATGGGGAGGATGCAAAGGCATCTGCTGTGAGTACTTCATTGAAAGAAAGGGGAATTTTTCATAAGTATACCTTGTACGCACTTGTTTAGGTCTGTGAATATGCAAGTGTAAATATCCTATAGCAAATGTTCTATGGATGTTGCTCTTCTAGATTCTGAAGTACTTTAGATTCATAGGTAGATTTTGCCTATAGGTGTGTTACTGTTGTGCCTATAGTAAATTATATTGCATCTTTTGTTAAACTGTTAAAATTAGGCTATTGATTAAGTGCTGTTAAGTTTAAGTGTTAAAACCTTTAGGCCTGGGAAATCTAGGGCTCGGTTTGGCAAGGGGCTCCATTCTGAACCTTGTGACAGGGTGAGAGGGTCTCTCTTGTCCTTTTTATCCTTACCTTTTCCTGTCCTTACCCTTTTCCATCCCCAGTCTCCACATACATATTTTTTGGTTGATTTTAGGTTTAGATTGATTGATTTTAGATTTTAGTAGAATTTTTCTGTGTGCTTAACCATCTTGTAAGTGGTAGAGCAAACCTTGCAAAGAACCTTTTCACACTTTCACTTAAGTAACAAACCTGCTTTTGCCAATACATTTGCTGGTGATTGAACCATCTAAAACACTCATTCACAACGTGTGATTTGGTAAATGGAGGTGGGGTGGGGTTGAATAGCCCATTAAATACAGTGATGCCATTGCTAGTAACAGACTGCAGGCTTTTTATTTACTTTGGAAAGCTTCTGGACTATGGCTTGCCAAGTTCAGTTTGTCTGGACTCTTCTGCCTTATATAGAGTTTTATTTTAGCTTGTTTGGCTAAACCAGTAATAGTTCAACAAGCAGGTAACTATTATGTAACTTGTTTAGCATTAGCTGGCGTTATAAACTTGTGTAGTTGTATAGTAATTTTGATGTCCTTCTGCAAATTACAGGTAGCAATACCAAGCAATTCTTCTGTGTACAGTGAACTGTCTATGACCCTAGAATAATAATGTAGTGTATTGGAATACAAGTAAAGGATGGTAGCAGAGGCCTTGATGGTACAACAACAGGAAAATACTGGAAGCTATAAACAAATCACCAATGGTCAGTTATACTCATTAAAATAATGCAATCTTGGGAGCTCAGTTAAACCATTAAAGATAACAGAATAAACCCCAAATACTCAACACATATAAAGCACAGTATATGTAATATATTTAAGAAAGATCTTGAATTATGGGCCATGAAAAAATAGCAAAGTGTGGCACAAATTAACATAAAAAAAACCACTCAAACACTCGCCGCACTCTAAAGTGAGGAAAAAAGGAAACCCCACCATCAATATCAATATTCTCCTCTGCTGCTTCTCCTCTTCTTCATGAGGAGGATTGGAGCAACAATTGGTTAGTGTAACAACCGAGATAGGAGCATGTATGCATGCATGTGTCTAGCAATTTTAACTGTAGAATTTGGAGAATTTAGCAATGGAATTTTCTTTTGTGTTCTTCCTTGCTTTTTCTGTAATGGTTATATCTGAAATAATAATAACTATTTTGTTAGAATGTTAATATTATAATTATAAACCAATAAATTATTGATTTCACCTAAAAAGGGTGTGTCTGTGGTACAAATAAACTGCACATGGTGTAGTGTAACACGACACAGGTTAAAATCCCTTCTAACTATATCCAGAAAAGTGCTTCATATTATTGCTTCTGAGTATTGCTGAGGTTATAGATGATGAGACAGAAGGATTTGTGCAGATGGAGTGGCAAGGACAGACTGGGTAGGGGTGTCAGGAAGATGTCACATGACTCTGGTCTGGAGTTACGGGTGAGAAGAGTAAGTTAACTTTTTAAGTTAAGTTTTTAACTTTTAAAATAAGCAATCAAGCAAGATAAAAATTACTGCTTAGTTTAAATGTGAGATAAACATTAAAGCAAGGAATGAAGCTCCATCTAGTGTCATATAATCTATGTTATTTATGATCTGTTTTAATAGTATTGATACCTATTATCTAACTCCAATTAGTGTTAATTGTTACTAGATGGAGGTGGACAAATTGCCAGTTCTATGAATGAGAAAGTGAAAATGCTCAATGATATATCTAGTTCATAGTTGAAAAAAGAGTGGCCTGATTTATTTAGATTATAATGATAACACATCCTACTCCAATAATAACTCAGAAATATGTGAAAGAACCTGTGCTAAAATGAAATATTTTACAGTCATCTGGTCAAGGTATTTTACATACAGGAGTTTTAAAACAGGAGATTGAATGGTTCTTCCAGTAAATTTGGAAGCTGTTGGGAAATCCAAGAGATCTAAAAGAAAAGTGGAATGCCAATATTTTTTAAAAGGTTGAACAAGAGGACCCAAGATTTTGGCCCCTTGTATTAATCAGGAGTAAATGAGGTCCTAATGTTAAAAGTACTTAATGAAGTTAATGCTAAACAATGTGTGAAGTCGACAAACTGTCAGCTTGAAACCAATAAGCATAGATATGAAAGAAATCAGCCTCTTAAATATATTTTTGTAAAAGATCTAATTTTACAGAATCTTAATTAATGGAGTAGTAGAAACCTGATCCCAGTAGACTGATATAGCGCTCCTGAAGTAAATGTGTGCAATCTCAGTACATTAGGAACAATTCAAGCAACTTGGGCAGCACCTGGAGCTCCAGAGGCCGTCTGACAGAAAAGTAGGCCAGCCAGGAGGTAAGGAAGTGATATGAAAAAGATGTATAACCTTAAATGAAGGAATGCTACCTCTATTAATAAACAACAGTATAAGCCACGGGCACTGGGTTGTAATCGTCCAGACTGTGATGTTGACATTAGGGAGTTCTTAGAGACTGTAGTATAAATGCAGACAGTCCCCAGAAATAGAAATACATCATATTGATGGCAATTTAAAAAAAAAAAATCATAATGAATATATGTTGCTATGAACATATTATAAGTTTCTCTGTGTGTAAGCCTTCTGATCATTTTCCCATGGGAGAACATCCTTTTGCTGTCTTTTACTCTGTATAAGCTTTCTGTAAACAAAATATCTGTGTCTGTTCTTCAAAGACATGGAATTGGTTAGCCTCCTCCTACCTATGAGGAGAAAGAGCTGAAATTACTTTATCTTTCTGATATTGTAAACTATTCGGACACATTTTCCTAGACGAAGCAGCAGCAGGAGCATGGAATGCTCTTTGCTGAGCAGATATAGAAATATATTAAAATTATGGAGTCATTTTAATAAATCATTTTAGCCTTCTAAAATTATTGTCAAGAGTCCTTTCTTCTGTGTGTAGACCACGACAATAAATATACCTTTTTGCCCCTGTCACATATCAAGATTCATGTAGAATTTTGTATTGCCAAGATCTCAAAAGAGGCTTCATCATTAAATAGCTCCTCAGATTTCTGCTGCTGAGTGGTTGCAGGACTGGAGGTTTTTGTCTAGCTCTGCTGTTCCTACCTTTTTCCCAGCCACTGCTATGTGACAGAAAGGGCAGCACACCAGTGGAAGGCTGTTAACATTGTACATGTATACAGTATCTTACAGTAGCAAAACAACCGGGAAGTTGCCACTTAGAAAATTTTCTGAAAATTGGTATTGTGCCAGAAGTTGCCTTTTACTGTGATAAAGACATTACTTTTTAAACATTCTTTCTGAACAGCTTGATGCTCCTCATTAAGCTAATTAATTGTGGTCAGTCAGCATGGCATGATAGATGCAGTGGTATGAGCCCTTGTGTTGAAATCATGCTCCTTGTCACACTAAGAATTCAGAAATGGTTCTGTAATGCTTCTCTGGCCAAGCTGTGTTTCGTGTAGACCTTTTTTTTCATATGCTATTTTTGCTTTAAATGAGATCATAGGATGCTGTGTGCTCACCCACATGCATTTCATGCACAGTTGAGAAGAGACAGTAAGACAAAGACTCATGTGGTAAAAAAAGGCCATTTCAATAAGGAGTACTCAGCCACCACTGACTTCCAGAGCAATGTATTACATTTGGGTCTTGTTTTTTTTCTCTGACTTAGCATGCATTAGAAATTTTGGTGAGTGAATGTAAGGGGTGCACAATAAACCTTTGAATAAAATCAACCTTACCTTCCTTTGGTAAGATATTGAAGATCTGAATCTGAAGCAAGACCTGCATGTCTTAATACGTGTAGGAAGTTATAATGGTCCAAGCCTGCATAATTTGCTGATGGCTGTAAAAAGGTTATGTTTAAGGCAATTCCCTCTTTTGCAGCTGCGCTGACTATCAAAAGATAAAGTTTGCTCTTGTGTGGGTGAAGAAATCAGAATAAATATTTACTGTGTCTTCTGGTAAATTCTTTCATTGTCAGCTCTAGTTGTCAGGCTGAACATTCAAGAAGCAGCATCCTCTAACACAATGTTGCAAACATGTTCCTCAGCATCCCTCAAAGTACAATCTGAGATACAGCTGACAAGGAGTCAGAGTGCCTTTCTGTTACATCTGGAGCCTCCTTTACTTGGCACAGCTTCCTGGAAATCACAGTCTGATGTCCAAACTGATGTCTGATACAGATGGGAAGATGCTTTGTATTTGTTACTCCAGTAAAGAAGGTTAACATCTGCCATGAATAAATCCAGAGCATTTGTTGTTTTGTTGGTGCTGCTGTTTTTGCCTCCTGTTGGCATTATCTGATATAGCAAACTATGTAATGTCAGCTGTTACAGTATTACATCTATCATCTCCTGACTGTTGAATGGCAGCAGCTTGTTGCTGAAAAGAAAGTTGCAGATCTTTCATGATCATATTGACAGAGGGAAAGGTGTCACCTTTCACAATCTTCCTGTGCTCTTCATTTATCATGCTAAGACATGAGTGAGACAGTGCAATGATATGAGCTACCTCTTACACCAGAAGATGCCATGTGGTGCACTAATTTGCTATCAGGGAAAATTGTTCAAGGCCCATATTCCCTGATGCATTTCATGGTCACTGTATTCCAGTGCATAGGTACCATGATTAAAATGTCCTAGTCCTTTCAAGGACTGCAATTGCATTCAGCTGCATAAAATGCGCTTAACAAGCACTCTTGATTTTACTGTATTGCCAGGTGTTAGGACTAACTAATACCTGTATCCTTTGAGGCTATAAAAAATCAGAAACTTACCTTGTTTAAGGAAATATGTTTAAGTGTTTACTTGATGAGGAACATTATTGTACCTGACGATATTTTAATACAAAAAAATGTTACCACAACTAAAATGTAAAGATTAAACTATATGCCTTGTAGCTATCAAGCAAGTCAGGTTTGATACTAGGCTGGGGTTAGATTACTGTTTATGGAAGAAAAATCAGCTAAATTCAATAAAGTTTTCAAAAGGTAAGAAATACAAGCTTGTCTTGGAATAAGTCAGCTAGCCTTAGTTTGGAAAATTTCAGATTACATTACTATTGAAGGATAAAACCTCCACAAGCCCGAAACATTTTCTACATCTCCAATGCTACTGAAGCTCCAAAAAAATTAACATCAAGTATGTGTGATTACTTGTTTAAAACCTGCTATGCTTTTGGAAAGGCAGATATATTGTAGTCTGTAACAAGCTCTAGTGTAAAAAATGACAACTAGAGAAGCAAAAGAAGGATTCATTATTCAGCAAAACCCAAATTAAATTCAAGGTTGTAATCAGTTTCATCAAGTTTCTTCTAATCTAAACATAGAAAGATGCTTGTTAATGTTTTGTTGTTTTTTTTTCTTTTTTTTTTTCCCCCTGGATTTTATTTCTCCTATTTTGAAGCTGGTATATAGATCAAATAGCCAAACTAGAGGAACATCTTTTGGTACAGAAAAAGTTATTTTAAGACTGTCTGTACATTAAATTTTTTTAATGTTTTTAAGCTGTACATTTAAAAAATATGTGTATCCTTTGCACTGTGTTTGCCTAGTATGACTTAGCTCTTCATATAAATCAAACTTGTAGACATGTAAAAAAATATTTGAAAAGTCACTGTTTCCATGATAATGTAGAAGTGTCTAGAAGTGTTTTGGTTTATATTTTCTATCAAAGTTCATCTTTGTGCTGTGCTTTTTTTTTTTTTTTTCCTTTAGGTTGGAGTCTGTTCACAAATGCAATGGCTTTCTTTTTTTCTTCCTTTTTTTGTCTAATCTTTCCTGATTAGACAAAAAATTATTTTTAATAAATTCTAACAAGATCTGGCACAAATATAGCAACCAAGAAATATTTCTATTTTTACATTTTATGTGCATGGGAGATGTATGTTGATTTTTCTCTAGGCATCAGCTTATCATCCACTTTTCTGTATGTCTCTACATAGTAATGAGGGAAGCAATAGAAAGTTAACTCACTACATGGTATGCATGTAAGTTACTAGATTCCTTTGTATTTGCCCAGTCTGATGATTCTTTTACTACAGAAGCAGTTTTACTTTGCTCTATCACTGCACATTGCAGATACCTTCTCTACTTGAACAAATTTTATTTTGTGCATGTTTTACAGTTACAGTAAAAAATATGTTGCAATACAAAATATTCTACATTCAGCTAATATGTTTATAAAATAGATGCCATCACTTTTTTTGCCCTCATAGTAAGGGTCAATTTCTATGAATGTCACATATAGAAAGATTTTTAAATTTTTTTTTCTATCAACCTGGATGACAAACACTGCACTTACATCTGGAGAAGTTACAAAGCCTCCCTCTCCTCTGTTCTGCAATTATTTAGCTTACTTATTGGTATCGTTTTTCCACCATGATGGCTTATTTAGTTGAGTGCATAAGGTGCTGTTATAACATGGAAAGTCCCTTCACAGGATTCTATCAGAAGCAGATTCAAGTATCAAAACATACAACAGGTTGAAAAATGCAGGTTGAAAGATGTTAGGGCAAAAATACTATGAAAATGAAAAAAAAAAAGCTTTTTACCCTGTTTTTATTTTTTTCAAATAAAGCTACCTCATCTAAAACCTGGATAAGTGGATAGCCTATTCTACCTATATTATTCCCTATTGATCACTTGTTCTCAGAAGAATGCTGCTACATACTTGCATTTTTTTCTATGTACTAGATTAGTCTTTCGTGTCTGATAGCTATATTAGATACATATATTCTGTGGGAAACTAAAATGAGTGTTTATGAAATAATGTTCACTTAAGCATCTGGTTTTGTATAATTGGTTTCATTAAGCATTCCAAATTAGTTTACTACTCCAGTGAAACTCTACTAAAAAATACGTGTTATGAGTAATCCCCTCGCTTAAGTTTTCAATGTGAAAAAACACTATTTTTGGTACCCTCCTCTGGAACTGCTTTAATGGGTCCGAGTCTTTCTTGGGCTGGACACTACAGTCCAGGTGGGGTCTCATGAGAACAGAGTAGAGAATCACCCTGCTCAACCTGGTGGCCATGCTTCTTTTGATGAAGCCTGGGTATGACAATAAGGCAAGAGCCACAAGCCTGAGGCGACTGCAGAGGCTTTCAGAAGTGGAGGCACCAGATGTACAGGGGAGCATGGGCATGGGGCACAGACCTGGCACTGGAGGGTCCACAGTTATGAACAACTCAACTATGGTTAGTTAAAGAAATGCAAACCTGAAGCCAGACAAAAATAGAGAACAAAGACATAGTGTCTGATGTGTAAAATAGTCATACATCGTAAGTTCAGATGTAATGCAGAGCTACAGATCAATAAAGAAAGAAAAACATGCTAATAAACAATAAAATTACCCTGAATCTAATTTTGGATGTAATGATTTAGTGTGACTTTGGGGTCATGAAAATGCTTAGAACTGTCTTACATCAATATATATATAAAATCTATAGTTGTTGAGACTGAATTTAGCACGGGCACTGCATCCATGGAGGGATCATGGATGAGACTGTAGGACCTAACCTGTCACATTGCACAGATCAGGTCAGACTCCTACTTTGGATCCAGGTCTCCTCTCACACAGTCTGCAGGAAGAAAATAGGAAAACCCCTACATCTGCTCAGCCTTAGTCGCTTCTTCCTCCATCTAGCTGTACATAATATTTTCTCTAAATAATTTCTATTTTATGCCTATCATTACCATGTAGCATTGCAGATCTAAGCATTCATCTCTCCTTTCTTTGCTAGTCAACATTACACTGATTAGCAGAGAAACAGAGATGCTTACAGAAGAATAGAATTCAGTTGTTTAATTTTTTTTTAAGAGTACAGAGCTGAACATTGTTTCTGCACAGAAACCAACACACTTCTAACATCATTCCAGAACTGATTAAACCACTGGGCATCAGTGACAGCAGGATGGTGCCAAGAGGAGGTTTTAACTAGACTATTCCATTAAAACTTGTTATTCATTTCCTTTGCATCTCTCACTTAACAGAGTCTTCACAGATCATTTAATACCCTAATCTGGTAACCACTATCATTACTGTTTTTCTGACCTTCACCCTTCCTTTTCTTTATGTTAAAATAATTGTAGCAACACAGATATAGGAGTCTAAAGTAAAGGTTTCATTTAATATTTTGGTAAAAATTTAGACTTGTTAGGCATTGATTAGACAACAGGCAGCAAATGGAAAGTGTGCTGAGGCATTTTCTCATCCTGCTCTGGGAATAAGGAACCTCTCTGGGCACCCAGGAATACAGAAGCTTCCCTGAGTGCTGGTTCCTCCCTTTCCCAAATGAACATGGGATGTAAAGGAGTGTGTATCACAAATATCCTGAGCATAAAAACGGTCATTTTGCATGATTCACATTATTAACATAATTAAAAGAGAGGTCTCTCTTCTGGATTAGAGTGTAGGACATGATGAATATAATCAAATAGCAGCTGGTCTGGAAAATGCAAACCCTAGTCAAGGTCAAGCAGGACAAGTGATGTATAATTTCCAGCCTCCCCAACCTTTTCAAGGCCTCATGTGAATCACTATGCAATGGAAAACACAGTTATGGGAACTAAGAAATGTGAGATACAACAGGAGGCTTAATCACAACAGAGCAAAATATAGGGGGGATAATTGCCAAGTTCATAAACAGCGAATAAATGGAACTGTCTCCAGTTGCTTCCTTTTGTTACTAAAGAAACATTATTTGCATCTAGAAATTTCAAGTACTTGTACTCCTGAAGTTCCCAATTCTCCACCCATTTCCTTGGAATATGTCTTCAAAGTAAGGCATTGGTTAATAATGTCTGTTACTTCTTTCAAATGTTTTACAAGGAAGAAATGGAAATAACTGAGGTAAAAGAACAAGCTGCTGGTTTGGTTAAAAGGAAAGAGGGCATTACATTATTATCTTTAAAATTTTGCAGCAAGAAAAGCACATCATCTGTTAAGAAAAGGAAAACTATAATTTTGTACAACCTCACTTCAAAAAACCAAAGGCAATTTTGGTGAAGACAGGGACCTAAATCAAAGCAGAACTCTGATTCTACCTTTTCATAAAGTGCATTCCCTACAGTCCCTAAGTGACTATTTTCTTATGAAATTTTACATCAATTAGCTCACATTCTGCTTGTAGCATTAAAGTACTTTCATGCTTTGATTAATCACAGCTGTCAGTGGTCACTGCTCCTTGAATGAACCACACAGATGTAAAAAAGGCAATTTTACAGTGGGTTAGAAATCAGGAAAAAATTACCTCACAAGAGCTACTGAAAAAGAAGGCAGGATACACATGAATCATATTTGCTTAGGGTGTATCCCATTATTCTTTTCTGTGGTTCCATCAATAGCCCAGGTCCATTGACCATTTCTCTCATAGCTCCTTACAGTTGCCAACTACAAATGATATTTTGGGGTTCATTTGTTCTAGGGCTTCTCTTTCTTCTTACATACAAAAAATCAATTATAGAAGAACAAAACAAAATCACAGAATCATAGTATCATGGAATAGTTTAGATTGGAAAAGACCTTTAAGTTCATTGAGTGCAACCATGTTTCTAAGTGCCACATCTACACATCTTTTAAATACCTCCAGAGATGGTGACTGCACCACTTCCCGGGACAGCCTGTTACAGTGCTTGTCAACTCTTTTGGTGAAGAATTTTTCCCTAATATCCAGTCTACTCCTCCCCTTGTACAACTTGAGATGGTTTCTTCTTATTCTGTTGCTTGTAATTTGTTTCAGGTAGTTACAGGGAGCAATAAAGTTTTCCCTGAGCCTCCTTTTCTCCAGACTAAACAACCCCAGCTCCCTCAGCTGCTCCTCATCAGACTTGTGCTCCAGACCCTTCATCAGCTCCATTGCCCTCCTCTGGACATTTTGCAGCCCCTCAATGTCTTTGTTCTAGTGATGAGCCCAGAACTGAACACAGGACTTGAGGTGCAGCCTCACCAGTGCCAAGTACAGGGGGACAATGCCTGCCCTGGTTCTGCTGGCCACACTATTGCTGATACAGGCCAGGGTGCCATTGGCCTTCATGGATACCTGGGCACCTACTGACTCATGTTCAGCCACTGTCAACCAGCACCCTCAGGTCCTTTTCCACAGGGCAGCTTTCCAGCCACTCTGTCCTCAGCCTGCAGCACTGCAGGGGTTCACTGTGATCTAAGGACCCAGCACTTGGTATTGTTGAACCTCATACAACTGGCCTTGGCTCATTGACTCAGCCTGTCCAGATCCCTCTGCAGAGTCTTCCTACCCTCCAGGTGATCAACACTCCCACCCAATTTGGTGTCATCTGCAAACTGACTGAGACTGCACCCAGTCCTCTCATCCAGATGATTGATAAAGGATGTGAAACAGGCCTGGCCCAAACCCTGAGTGCAGAAGAACACTTCTTGTGAGCAGCTCCCAGCTGGATGTAACTCCAGTAACCAGCACTCTCTGGGCCCAGCCATCCAGCCAGCTTTCAGCCAGTGACACTTCACTTGTCCAAGCCACGAGCAGCCAGTTTCTCCAGGAGAATGCTGTGGGAGACAGTGCCAAAGGTTTTACTAAGGTTCAGGCAGACATCCACAGCCTTTCCCTCATCCACTAAGTGGGTCACCTCATTGTAGAAGGAGATCAGGCTGATCAAGCAGGACATTTTGTAAACCCTTCCCTAGCTGGACCTGATGCCCAGTTGTCCCAGATGTGCTGCATGATGCCACTCAAGATGATCTACTCCATGCAGAGGTCAGACTGACAGGCCTGAAGTTCCCTGGATGCCCATCCCAGCCTGCACCACAGAAGAATGGCTAGGGCTATTACTGCTATACGTCAACAGAATGTTTTTGCACTATATATTTTCTCTGAATAGGTGAGGAAGGGAAGTTTGGCAAGTAGCTGCAAATGGCAGATGAAATATCTAGCTGCCCAGCACCCTTTTTGTGGATGAATGATGCTTGTGTAGTCTTTGTCTAAACAAAAGACTTTGAAAGCTAAAGGCAATCAATGCTTCCTCTAGCATTTGTAGATTTTTTACAATAGGCCTCTAACATCCAGACACATTGCTTCCACTTTTTTCTCTGGGCTCTGTTAGAGCTCACATTAACATTTTCGTCAACCTGCTAATCTCTTAGCACCAACACAACAGGCCACATTAAACAAACAACAGATGGAAATGTGAGAGACATAATGGCTACATATGTGAGATACCCTGCAATCAGCAATGATTTGCATTGATTTTTAGTAACATTCCTTCCAGAGTCATTCAAGTTTCCTCACAGAGACACACTGAGTTCTCAAGAATGAATTTAAATCTGTCTCAGTATTTTCCACAATGAGAATTGTGGGGGTTTGATATACAGCACCATACATTTTACTTTCAGCAGTTCCTCCTACTGTAGACTAACCGATGAAATAATTCCCTTTGGTTCAGTCTTTGTCTACTGGATTATCTGAAGGACATTATTCATATTAGGTTCTCCTCTTTCAAAAAATCCACCTTTCTTTTAATTTAGTACCACTCCAATGAAGCTCAGAAGCCACAAAACAAAACTTACTTTTGTACTTACTTGAATACTTGGGTGTTCTGGGAGAAACTGCTACTAGCAAAGAGGAGCAGATGTCTTTCCATATCATGGGCATTTTGGTTTGTTTGGTTTTCTGTTTGTTTTTGTTTGGTTTTTTCCTTTTTTTTTTTTAATCTGCCTAACTGAGGACTGTAAATTGTTAATATTACCTATTATATCTGGGGAGAATTTGGATCAGTGGTTTGCACTGTCCCTGGCACAGCAACCAGGGAGACCAGCTGTACTGTATGTATAAGGTGTCTTGCTGCAACCCAGTGGTGAAATGTTCTCTGTAGATGCTTCTTATTTACCCTGTCCTAAGACCACAGCCAGTCACTCACTGGTTACCAACACATCCTGTGAGAATGTTTGTGCAAAGGAAAGCAAAGAAGAGAATGGCAGAGATTCAGCTTGCAGGCAGGGAAGCAGCCAGGTGGAGCTCAGGGAAAAAGTAATCTTCTGTTTGCATATTCTGGAAAACTCCTCAGTAGACAATTACTTGGCAAACGAAGCCATCAGCTGCCGTGGCTCAACTGGGTAGAGTAGTACCTGAAATCCAGGTATTATATTAGGATTATTCTTTACCCAGACAAGGTGCACCAAATCAGTCACAATTTTGAAGACTCCTACAGTAAACATGTCAATGTTGGCTGTTAATTGCCAGTTAAGTTTGCCACTGTCCGTTGTCAGTTCAGTTTGCCACTGTCCATTTGCCACAGATCCATTGCTAAAGCACACACCAGTGCAAAAATGACACAGTTCATCAGTCTAGGCTTTTGCTTCACCTCAAAATCTTTCTCTAAAGGCCTTCAAGAGAAGGTGGCAAATGGCTAACAGAAGCTTATAATTTATAACCACTAAATTAACCTTCAGCTAAATTCCAGGTGCACAGGAATCCTCTGCCCATGGATAGCAAAATAGCAGCCTTGTAAGAACTCCTAAGATTCTGAGATTCTTCTAGATGTATTCAAGGGGAAAAAATATATAAATCTGATGATTAAGCATCGATATCAAAAGCCTCCATGTAAAAACAAAGTGATCTTCAAACTGAAAAATGCATCCAAGGTAGGGAACACTGCACAAGTATTGCCTAGGCTTTGCAGGGATGACAACAGTGATTGGCACACCACCCATTTAGTTTGGACGTGTCAGGACATTAAAACTGGGATCTACATACTACTGAAATTACTACCATGGGCACAGAAACAGATCTGGAGTATGTTCTGTCATGCCATGGTGAACCATGGAAATCACAAGCTTAATCATATGTCCACACAAATACAGTTAGTTCAAGATGTAGTGCCAAAAATCTCAGATTCAATTCTCTCTTTCTGTGACTTTTTCATTCTTTGACAGTTCCTTCCTATGACAGTTCATTACACAGATTCTAGCAACATTTTTATTGATTCAGAGACAAAGGATTAGTGACAGACTGCTACAAATTCTTCTATCCCTGACGTGTAATTATTCCTGAAACAAATAGCTTTCATTTATCTAGAATAAAACTTTCAAGAAAAATAACTCCATCAATTAAAATGTGCCTGTTAGTCCATTTTCTTTTTTGTGTTACAATTAAGAGATAATGTCAGTGGAGGAGACTTGTTGTGGGACCAACTACAAGATATATAGGATAGTACTGATCACAAACTTCAAAACAAAGTAGTTATTTTTAACGAGTGGACAGTTTTTTGACAATAGTTGGCTGCTAAATCTTTAACTGTCCTTCCTCCTGTTTTCTTTATTTCTTGTTCTTCTTGTTCTTCTGAAATAGACTCAAAGCTAAAATAACTTGGTATTATAACTTGGTAATAATGTAATACAATTAACTTAAAAACTATAAAATAAATCTCAAAAAAAAAATCAGACATCATTCTTCCCCTAGTAAAGATTCCCCTCTCTTTTATAAGTTTGGGCTGTGACATCTCTCATGTGAGGAAAGGATGAGAGAGTTGGAGAAGAAAAGGCACTGGGGAGACCTTATTGTGGTCTTTCACCATATGGAGGATGCTTATTAGAAAGATGAGACAGACTTTTTTACAGGGATATGTTTAGAATGGATACAAAGAAAAATTTTTTTCATTGTGAGGGTGATGAGACACTGGAAGAGGGTGAGACACTTACCCAGAAATGTTGTGGATGCCCCATCCCTGGAGGCATTTAAGGCCAGGCTGGATGGAGCTTTGAGCAGCTTGATTCATTGGAATGTGTACCTGACCATGGCAGGAAGGTTGGAAATTTAAGGTCACTTCCAATCCAAATGTTTCTATTGTTCTATTAGTCATAAATATCTAATTCTACATAGGATAAGTCTTTCTTACTTCTATGCATTCAGAACTACGGTTGTGCTCTGCACAGATAAGCAAAAGTAAACCACATTACATACAGACAACTGGCCAGTTCAGGAAATCCCAGTCACAGCTAAACTGTGTAAACCAAAGTTCACACAAATCAGACTCAATAAACCTCAGTTCTGAGACTTTGAAAACTCCATACAAAGATTATATCCTGTTACTTGCAATAGCAATACCACTGCCAGGTTATAGCTCTGCACAGCAGTTAGGAGCAGTTTGGCAGCTTGTCTTAGAACTCATAAGAAAAGCTAAGTTTGTGGAAAGTGACTCCTGAAATGTGCTAACATTCCCACAAGGTCTGGAGCTCCTCTGTGGCTTTTTACTCTGGAGTGGTTTCTGAGTATTTTCATGGGCATCAGTGATGCAAGCAATAGGAGTTATGACATTGTAAATGGTTGATGAAATAAAATCCATGCTTAAACATAGCTGAGATACTCTCACTTTCACCACCTCACTTCCCAACCTGAGACATACCCTGTCAGCTACGATTCAGGTTTAAATCCAGCCATATATGTGAGATGAACAGCTCCATTTAAATTCTCCTGAAGTAACAAAAAACATTTTCATGACAAGAATGTTTTCTTCATTTAATAATAGTAGCAGTCAATTTATGTCTAAAAAGCTATTAGTGTTTCTAGGTCTAGTCCTGTTTTTACTTCATTTTTTTCTTTCTAAACAGGAATATCCTTAACTCTTATATGAAAGTAAACAGCTCACACAGTATTTCTATTTCTTAAACACTTGATTTAGATTTAAAATATAGTATTTCCCTCTCTCTCTTCCCTGAACACTTGTAATTTTCTCAGGAGATGGTGTAGACAGAGCTGGTATGCCAGGCTTTCCAGCAACTTTTCTGTCCTGTTTAGAGAAATGGCGAAGTAGCTCTTTTGCTGTTTTAATTATCTTTACTTCTTGGCTATTAGGTGCTGCTTAATAAGTCAAAGAAGCAAGTTTTAGGTCACATCAGATAGTCCCAAAAATTCTCTTGCTTGAGAAAGATAGTTCAGTGTCGAAGTCTGAAGGTGAAATAGATGCATTTTGCCTTACTAACCAATTGAAGGGAAAAGAGAGGGTAGGACTGTGACCAAGGCTGTCCATGATTTACACAGTTCAACCTTATTGTAGTAACATTTGACCAGAAAACTGACGGGACTCTTGGCAAAAGATCTATGCCATTGCAAGTGCACATGGGCATAGCTAAGATAATGTTGTTTGTAAATGGCTGGACAAAAGATTTTGTAGTTCACAAAGTACAGTTTGCAATAGAAAAGTAAGCAATCCTCCATCAAAGCTTCTGTTAAATGGCTCAGCATAATCCTTTCATAATTCTCAGGCACTCATTTTTGCTCAAGAAGAGGAAAGGGGAAATTAGGAACTGAGACTGAAAAGTCTGTTCCATGGAGATGCAGTATGATTGCTGCATTCCCAAAACTTTTGAAAGGAATTTTTGACTAGCAGCTATGACATAAATTCTCAAGGTAGTGAGCAAGATAACTTCCAATTTACTCTTGTCCTTGGGCACTGATTTTGATCACTGAGTGCTGGTTTGAGAGAAAAAGAAAGATATAAGATTTTATTTTGAATATGATCTTCTGATTTCAGGTGTGAAATGAGAACCCGCTTTCTGTTTATGCATAGATTAAGTTCTTCACATGTTAATGGCATGCTCTTCAAAGAATTAGCCATGAAATACTGTAAGCAACTAATTCTATAGCTCTGACGTGTCTTTACATATAATTCTTAAGTGTGGATTTGGACCTATCAAGTTTATGCTGAGATAGTACAAAACTTTTTTTTTGCCATGAGTCACAAGACCTCCTTGAGTTAAAATTTTTTTGTGTGGTGAATGTAATGTTGTCTGTGTGTCTGTGTGGCCTTTACAGGAGAACCTGAAAAACTGTATACTTCTTTCTTTCTTTCCAGCTATTTGAAATGAAGTGAAGGTACCTTCTCTATGTCTTTAACTTCTATACAAGCTGCAGAACTTTGTTCAGAGGTACTTGGAGACAGAGGGATTGAGTGCTATTAAAATGAAGGTTCTGTTCATTTCCTTAGGCACAGTTTTGGGCATTAAAGATAAGTCCATATTTTGACTCTATTCTCTATTTTGTCCATGGTACAGAGTATATATTGCATGAATATCAGTAGACATTAAAAAAAGTCGTAATTCAATTCTGTGTACATAACAAAAGTGTATCCAAACACTTGTTTAGAAATGACAGTGGAAACAGAATAAGGGGTTCTCCAGAAGTTTGTAATCCTTTATCTTCCTTTCAAATAATTTGATGAACAACTGAGAGAGATTTGGGCACTTCTGCCGTGAAGCAGTAACATTCTAACCCTATAGAGTCAAACCCGCAAAGTGGAAGCTAATGGAATCCAGCTCTGTGGCACTTTGTGACCTGCAGATACCAGCAAGCTTTATACTTATCCAAAGTCTTAATATTTTGTAGGTTTTGGCAGTCACACGTGCCTTTTGCAAAGGTTCTTTTAATGCAAGTAGAGAGAAATGCTCAAAATTCACTTGAATTTCAGTGATATATCCATAGGGTTTTTGTCACCAGGGCAATGTTCTTTAGCTACTTTTCTTTGGCATGACTGGCATGGAGGTGACTTTTGGTAATGTCACCACTGCCTTTCAGAGAATCCGTAGTAAAAACTGTTTAATGTAAGGTGAGCAAGGAATTCTGTAGGGATGCTGTGTTTGAGCTTCAAAGTGGCAGAACAGGAACAAGTTTATTGCAAGAAAGGCAGAGAGGTGCTGGCTCTTAGTCAAGGGCAGCAAATACAGGCCAGGAAGGTAAGGAAGGGAACTGGCAAACAGGAAGACCAAAGAGTGAAAGGCACGAGCCAAACAAAACAGCGAAGTGGCCTGGGCAAGTGTGCTCAGGCAGTATCCTCCAGAGAAAGGACAGGCAGCATCCATATGTTCCTAACTGGGATGGTATCTAGTCGACAGAAGGTTTTTCTGGATGTTTTTGAGGAAATCTGCATCCATATGTAATGCCTGAGTCTTGTTACACTATATTGTCTGTATGATATGTTTAGGAGTAGCCTTGATCACACATGGCGTTACACATTTCAGAGCTGTTTGGGATTTAGTTCTCTGCCAGTTGTGGCTCCTTGACCATTTTACTGGCTCTGCATACCAGCCCGTTTAGCCCCACCACAGAGATGAAATATTTTCCTCTGTCCCAAGTCTTTTGTCATACTTTCATTGTATAAGTAAAATTCATACTGCACCCCAGGCAGTACATTTAAGTCAGGGAATGCATACTGCCTCTTAAATGTAATGGCTGAGTGCACTGCAAACATGACTCCTTAGGCCTTGCCATTCCTGGTTTATGATTATCATATTCCACCTTCAGCAGGCTGGGCTGCATTTTTTGCTTGTCTAAAACTCTGTATGCATTGTGTTGGGCCTAAAGTACATTTCTTAGTTGATTTAATCTGTCCTCTGCCTTTTGTGCCTCATTCCTTCCTAACGTTGGTAAGTATCTAAAGCATACATCCTGCATTTAGCATCCCTGGAACAGGGTAGAGGTGATTTGGCTTTGTATGTTGTGTGTCCTGTCAAGATGATACTTGAATATGTAAGAACATTTTCTCTCTCCTGACATGGTGATCCAGGTCTAACCAATGCCTCTCTCTTAGTTAGGATTTGTGCTACACAATGGGTCTTGAAAAAGGAGTGAGGAAGATAATGGGAAGAATCTGGATCATTCTCTGAAAGAGTGAGTTGTTCTCTATTGACTATAGAGGGAGATTAGGTTTAGTAAAGTGCCATTACTGTGTGGGAAAGATTCAAGTCCTGGAGTCCACTAAAACAAAAATGTTTGCATGCATGTGACCACAAGGGTGTAAAGAAGTAGACTGTGTTTGCTTGTATGACAGGTGTGATCTGACATTCCTTAAATTTCACACAGCCTTAGGGAGAAAAGAAGTGGGGAAGTTGCTGAAGTTACACACTAAGAAAATGTCTCTTATTTTGGAGCCTATCTGTCCATTTCTGAATCGGAAGCATCCACAGATGTTGCAGGCTTTAAGCTCCTTAGTGTTAGAAACTATGGAAATGATTCTTCTTCATTATCACAGAAATATATGTAACAGGAGATTTATTAAAACAAACTGTAAAAATGAAACAAAATCATAGAAACTATTAATTCATCACTCATGATGATCCAGAGCAAAGCAAATTTTAACATCACCATTGATGAGTATCACAATTTGATCAAAAGTAAATTCATGGCATGTCGCACCAGCTCCTGGTCGCTCCCTGATTGCTTCCACCCGAACTAGCTCCGATCCAGCAGGGAGCAGTGGAGCGAGGACATGTGTGGCCTTGCCCAGCACACTACGGTAGTGGCTCGGGTCAAGGTGCCTCAGGGCAGCGCGAAGAGGAGAGCTCCAAGTTTGAGAGAGGCGAGGGAAAGACCACAAGGCCGGCTGAGGTAGCACAGTAGGGTTTATTGGTAGAGGGAGCAGAACAGGAACGAGGTAGGCAGGGGTGGGAAAGCCGACCAAGTGGCATCAGCTAACTTGATACAACAGCTTATAAAGGGAAACAATCATCCAATCACAATTCAAAGGGGGCGGATACCTGGGCGGAGAGGGAAAACATACAAGCCAATAGGGGAATAGAAAGGGGGTGGGCTGGCCTTAGGAACGAATGGGAAGA
>VXAX01002593.1:1979-49446 GCA_013399835.1 Leptocoma aspasia
TAAGGACGCGGTCGGGACGGGATGGGACCGGGGTCCGCATCGCCCCCCGGGCGCTCTGCAGGGCTGGAGGGGCTGTCTGAGCGCTGGC
The DNA here is from genome assembly GCA_013399835.1 of Leptocoma aspasia. Lineage (NCBI taxonomy): Eukaryota > Metazoa > Chordata > Aves > Passeriformes > Nectariniidae > Leptocoma > Leptocoma aspasia. Next base: position 2,068 of record VXAX01002593.1, read on the forward strand.
GGTGCGGGAGCTGCTCGGTGCCATTTTCAAGGACAGTCGAAACTAGCCAGAGGGCGAGATTTTAATTATTAGTTCCCCCCCACCAGCTTCACAAGAGTGAACTTCTCCGTGCATCAAACCGGTCAGATAAATCATTGCCAGCTCTCCCTCCGCTGAAACCGTCCGGCTTTGGATGCTCTGACATCCAGTGGCAGCCAAGTTAGTCATACGTGGTTCCTACTTTCAGGGAAACCTCACAGAGCTCCAGGTTTAGAAATGTAGAGCGGTTTCAAGAGGATTCATCTCACTTTGGGTTTTTTAATGGAACTGCAGAGATAATAGTGTAAGCTTCCCGAAAAAAACTGTGAGAAAGCCCACATTCACCACTCTTCAGAAAGAAAAGCAGGAATTTTATATTTAGTAACATCTCTTTTCTGTTGTTAAAGAGTCACCAAAATGTAAGCCTTGAAATAGTTTCAGGCTGGATGTTCTCATTCACTTGGTACTGATATGATTCAGAGATGTTTATTTCCTGTAAATATTCCCCTTAGTCTGGAGAGTGGGATTTCCAAAGTGGTATCTCCAAAGATTAAACTGCTCTGAGGACAACTTTTAATTGGAAATTCATAAACCTCCTAAGAACAGTCATCTTTGAGCCTTTGTATGGAAACCATAAGCCTCTATTTGCCAGAAACTTGAAATCAGGTGATAACAGGTTGCAGATTAATAGCTTGGCAAATGGAGAGCCAAATGTGTGAAACGGGATAAATGGAGTAATCTGGACTGCTCGACCCAAGGTTTCTCTAGCCTTTACACAGCCCAGGAGTGAAGAAGCTGGACTGTGTTGTTGTTCAGCCATCTGACATGTTTTCTTTCATCAGGAACTTCCAGGGGAAATGCATATCAGGATTGTTCCATCTGCAAACAAACAAGTCCTGTGTCTACTCCTCAGTTCTTAGCACTGGAAAGGCATCAAAAGAGGAAATCATGCTTAGTACAAGGAGCTGGGATGTTGTTTTATAATTTTGTTTGTTTTTGTCAGTGGCTCCCATCAGGAAACTGGCTCAAACAGCTGCCATGAAGTGTCCTGGACATATAGAGAGCTCACGACTTGCCTTTTTTTCTGGAAAATGCCTTAGCCAGAGAGGCCAGGATTTGGAAAGTGCCAGTTTTCCAGAATCTCACAGTGAAGGTATCCTCCCCTGTCCTCTTGGGAATTCCCTAAAGGACCCTGCAAAGATGCAGTGCTGGTCATGCCATCTTGCTCACCTGAATGCAAAAGTCATCCCTCATGCACTAGGCTTAAGGAATGGAGGGGGAGGAGGGTCTATATTTATCCCATTTTACATTTTATTGATGCCTTGTATAAACCAGGGGCTTTGCATTTTGTTCTGGCTCAGTCAGAAAAGTAGTAGTTTTGGGAAATGTGAAATAGTTTGCGATAATGTAGTAGAGCAGGTAAAAGCAGCCAATTGATGGTAAAACCATAAATTTGACATATTAATTGTGTTCAGCACTATCTGTGAATTTCATCTGTTAAGGAGGGAGAAGATGGAATTCACTGAGGCCTAACAGAAACCCAGCCCCATTCCAAGCTACCTTAGGAAGCTACAAGACTCAATGGCCTCTGTGTATAACGCAAAACAGTTTTGCTTGGCTGCTTCTGTAAGTGCATCAGAATCATGGAAGAATGCACAGAAGTGCCTTAACAGCCTTGTCTCATTTGTTTTGCAATAGTCTAGAAATGCTACTTTTTTACCTAATACTTTTACTACCAAATTAGGCAAAATAGTGAAACAGATAATGGGATGAGTAATATTAATCAAGTTGGTGTTTAGTCTTGTCTGTTCTGCATAGCTACTTGGCCCTTTTACTTCTCCTACAACAAAGTTCAGGTGTGTTCCATGGCTCCTGGGTGCTCACAGCAGCCAGGGTCCCCCCTTTCACCTGAATGCAGCTTCAAATAAGATATAAGAAAGAAAAAACTCAGTACATTTTGCCATGTATGTGACTTTGGGGAGTCACAAACCTGGCTCTGGTCCCAACACTCAGGAGTCCAAGGACTGTTAAAACTCTTGCAGAGTAAATCAAAAACCTACTCCTGACTCCAGTTTCTCTGTTGAGGCTGGCTGAGTGGAACATGGGCTGCATCGAGGCTTCAGCTTTCCCAGGGTGGGAGTAACAAGCACACTCAGGACCTTGTTTGTGAGAGCTCATTTTGGGAGGCCTGGGTGCCTCCCCACTCAGTGCTCCAGTACAGCCCAGTACCAGGCCTGCATAAGCACAGCTAGAGCCAGATGGGTTGGGCAACACCAGTGAGTGCTTTAAACTGCTCCAAAACATGCCCTTGCCCTCCCTCTGTGGACACATGACAACTTCCTTCATTTCAAGCCTCCAGCCATCTGAAATGCTAATTAGAGCACTTAAAAAGATTTGAGTCTTCCTTTGGAGATATGTTAACAAAATCATCAAAGCACTAACTGTATTTTTCTTCTAACTTTTCCTACCCCTCAGGGCACAGATCTCTCTCTGTCAGGTTACAAAAAAGCGGTTCTGTGGATTGCAGAAATCAGCTCCCACTTCCAGTTTTACCCATAAACATTTGCCCTAGCCACCAGCATCTTCAACAGGCTGTTGGCATCAGTAAAGATCTCTGTCAGCTTTTCCCTGGCTAGATTACTGACTGGGAATGTAAAGAGCATGTAATCAGTTTATACACAAAGCAGGGATGATGTTTGGTAGCAGATTTAAGGAGCAGTCAGGGTCGTTGCTGGGGAAGCCCATTAAGCAAATATATATATACACACACATGTATGAAATTGAGTGTTTGATGAGGTTCCACTGACCTCATTAGAATTGTTTGTGTGAACTTAGTCCAACTGCTGTGGTAAGTACAAAGAAGTCATCTGTTTTTCTCTCATAAACAGAAATTATTCACATTATCTCTTTTAATATTCTGGTTTTTAGACTACTATTTTTAATTAAACAGTGGGGCTGACCTTTTCTGCCACTGAAGCTACAGCAAAGGTAGGAGTTGAGCTGAGCTTTGCAGCTCCCAATTCTATTTAGGTTGACACTGGCATGTAGAATCACAGAATCATTAAGGTTGGAAAAGGCCTCCAAGATCATCAAGTCCAACATTTGACTGATCACCACCCTATCAACTAAACCATAGCACTAAGTGCCACATCTAGTTGTTTCTTGAACACCCCCAGGGATGCTGACTCTCCATCTCCCTGGGCAACCTGTTCCAATGTTTAATAACCCTTTCCAAGAAGAAATTCTTCCTGAAGTCCAACCTGAACCAATACCTGAAAGTGAGGAGCAACACTGCAGTGTAAATACTGTAACATTGCAGAATCTGAAAGTTGGGAGAGACATGAATAAAAATGGCACCTATAAGAGGATTTATTCTGCTTCAGTTTGGATTTCCTTGTTCCATTTCCAGCTTCAGTAGCTAAACTAATTCAGAAACAACTGTAACTTAAATGAAAGTCTGAAACTTGTGTATGTATCACAGAATGACAGTTATTTCCCCCAAGACTCTTATCTTCTTTATTCAGTGTTTTATTCTTCTCCCTTCAGGCCCAATTAAAATATCTGCAGTGCATTGCAATTTCCTGCCTTGTCCTTGCAGCAAAAACCAATGAAGATGAGGTCTGTATGTTTCATTTTAAACACACTAAAAGTTGTTCATGTTTCCAGGTCTTTCAACAACTTGGACATAATGAAAAATTGTTAGTTTGTTTACCCTAAGCAGTCCTTAAGAGGTGAGAGTAGCATTTTCAGTCCCGTTTCATTGTTGCTCCAAAGAATTGTGACCTTTATGGATGAAGGACTTATTTTTGTTTATGTCATGGATGTGTTTCTGTCCTGCCCCCAAACCTCTCTCCTCCTTTCAGAATCCATGGCTCACAGCAGAGCTTAGTCTGAGGGGACAGTCAAGATGCACATGAGAGGGCTGTAATTCCCATGCTACAGCTCCTGGGAGGGCACAGCAGGTGTGACAGAGCAGAGGCTCTTCAGAGGAAGCTTTAAATACATGAATTTGCTCAGAGCCAAAACTGGTTTCTGAACCCAGTGAGGAACTGACTCAGGTCTGCACCTCAAGATGAGAAAGTAAAGTCAGCAGCCAGTGAGAAATTACACAGGATATCTCTCATGGCAAAAATGCAGTGATAGACTTCTGCAGGCATTTACAAGCATTAGCTAAAAGGATTTCGGATTGCATTCCTCCTCTTTTCTTCCTTCTGCTTTGCAAAAGAAGAGGAAAGCCAGGAGCTGGAGTCAGACATACACATCTCTTCCAGCAGCCACTGTGAAGTGTTCTTCACAGCCTTTCTTAGGTGGTGTTAGACTGAGGTTATTGTTCTTTTCCTCTCAGTTACAAAGCATAAACTGTGTCAATGACCACAGGAAACAAGACAACCACAGCAGGCCTTGTAAAACAGGTTGACAGGAAGCCTCCTCTGAGCAAAACCAGTGGTAGCAGGGAAGGTGCATCACTGGTGCCACACTGGGGAGGCTCACAGCACCATTCTTGCTGTGGGCTGGGTCTGCAGCAGCTGCCCTGGGGTGAGCAGGGACCACTCTTCATTTAGGGTGGGAGGTACCTAGGATGACATCTCCTGAATGAGCATTCTGCTTAACATAAACTTGTGTAAACTTGTCAGATCCCTTCAAAATACAGAGAAGCACACACAGCACTGTATAGGACGTTGGTTTCTTTATTTTTTTTTATTTTTTAAAAATTTTCTTACAGGTAATACCATCAGTGCAGACGCTAGCGGTGCAGAGCAGATGTAAACACTCTCCAGCCGAGATCTTGAGAATGGAAAGAATTATACTGGGTAAGCTTCAGTGAGATCTTTACACAGAAACACCAATGGATTTCTCAAACATTGTAAGCACTATGTTTTGCAATGTTTTTTCTTTAAAGAAACAACTACTTATCAAATAAGACTAAAAAACACAGATGAGCACGCACACCCACCCATACATCCTTCCCAAGATGCTTGGCAAACTACCTATTCCTCCCTATCTTCAAGCCTTTTAAAGAATATTACAGTAATTATATTTTTAAAACTTTTTTTAAAATTTTCTACTATTTAAAACCTTCTATTTTGCTCAAAAAAATTTCCTCTCATCTTTAAAGGACAACTGAAGGGACATTATAAAGATTCTCATAATGCACAACTATATGCGTTCTTTATTTTTTTTTTAATACAAGCTGCAAAAATATTTCTAACTATTTCCCTTCTATTAATACTGTACATACAAAGCTGTCAGAGTTTTGCTACATTTCACACATAGGTTTTTTCTTCAACCATTTTCCTTTTCATCCCACTAATTATTCATTTATGCAATGAGACTACCTTGATCTGGCACTTAGTTCACATTGCAGTTACTAAACATTTAATAGAAACAATTAAAGTTTGTCTTCAAGAAACGATCATGTGCTAGTAAGGCAAAATTCATGTGATACAAACACATCCTGGATCCCTGTTTTAAGGTTATGTGCAAATATTAAGCCATTTTAGGCTGCTGATTGTGAAAACTGCCTTTCGTAGGTGCTTGTTTCCTTGGTGAATTCAGAGTGCAGTATTACTGGTTTTACTGGATTTGGAGCTGCTGTCCTGAATTGAATCTCCTGGATAGCAATCTGGATAATGTAGAAACCTCAGAAATTGTTAGGAAACATAGACCTCGTACATTCATTATCACCTCAGAAAAACAGTTCAATGATTGGCAAGTACGAACACAAAACACAAAAAAAAAAGGTGGGGAAAGCCTTCAAGTTTCCTGATATGAGATGAAATTCATCTGTACTTCTGGGTGATGACATGAGAACATAGAAACTTCACTAACCTCTGCTTTTCTTTTCATATATATATATGTGTGTGTATATATATATGTACACTTTATCTTCTCTGCAGTTCCATGCCATGGTGATGTCCAGCTGGCCCCATCTCCCACCCAGACTGCCTCAGAGGAATCCTTCCCTCCACGTTGCACTCTTGACCAAGCAGCTGCAGCACTGTATGGCCTGCCACCAACTCGTGCAGTTTAAGGGCTCCACGTTGGTTTTGGTGATCATCACCTTGGAGCTGGAGAGGCAGACTCCTGGCTGGTTTCCTGTTATTACTGATCTGCTAAAAAAAGCACAGGTAGGAAGCAAAATGGCCTTTGGTCAAAAATCCTGAAGGCAGGACACAATAAATGAATAAAGCCATGTGTATTTACAGTCAATATTGCACTTTAGTAGCTCCTGAGACTTGTGTCCTTGTTCTGCTTTTGATGCAGACCTTGCTGGTGCTAACAAAAGGGAACAAAAGTGCAGTTCAGAGGTGGGACTGGGGAGAGGGACATCCCTTTGGCAGGGAAGGGAGGGTTCCAAATTCTTGGCCACAGATAGCCCCCTGCACCCTGAGCCAGGAGAGATTCTCTCATGATGGGAGAGTCTGAGAGCACCTAGAAATCTGCCCAGTTTCTTCAGCCTCCCTCTGAACACTGAGAAAACTTTTAAGTACAGTCACATTGCTCTAAAAATATAATCAGTTTGATTTCTAATGATTCAAGACAAGCTCTATTTTTTTTTTTTAAAGCTTTTCCCCATGTTATTGTGTCACGTTCCGTGTGGTAGAAGGAGTAGTAGTAGTTATAGGAGTAGTTATCAGGAGCTCCTGGATAAGTGTTTTCCATCAGGATCAACAGCATATTGCTGCTATGCATCAACTGAGGCATGCAGCCTGTCCCTGCCCTCCCCCTAAGTACAAAGGGACAGGAGCAGTGGCCAGACAAGAGAGTAATTGATCCTGAACTTACAATAAATCTGCATCTTTCTTTACACATGAACAGCACTGAATTCATCCACTGCAAAGAGCTTGTGGATCTAGAGTTAATGTGCTTGCAGGCACCCAATGCTGTTTATATTTTCTATCCCATCAGCCAAGCTGTGCAGGGCCATCCCAAAGCAAGGCTACCCTGCCAGCACCCTTCTGAATGGAAGAGTTCCCATCAAGGGAGGTTGAGGGCTGCTGTAAGCCAGCCTGTTTCAGCACCTTTCACACCTACTACAGCCCAAATTCCTGATCAAACCGTTGAGACTGAAGCATGCTATGATGGATTCAGACACCTGCACAGTGAGGATGGGGAAGTGAGTGCTGGGAGGATGAACACAGGAGGCTCGTGCCCTCAACTGAGCTGCCCCTGTCCTCCCTTACAGCCACATGGAAAGGACTAGTGGAGAATTATTGCCTTGGAAGCAGCACCTGCAGAACCAGTAGGTCCCAGCAACATAACAGCCAAAACAATAGGGCAGAAGTGTCACTGTGCTTCTCAGATGACAAAGACACTTGGTTATTATCAGTCTATTTTTTATGTCCTTCCTAAGCAGTATGTGCTACCCCTCAGTTTTAAGATTATGTAAAGACAGAAAGCTGGGGAGAAGAGGGAGTCAGTCACAGTCCTTCAACCCAGAGATCCAGTTGGCAGGCAGCTACAAACTTCATGGAGAACCAAATGCCTCAGAGTTTATTTTTAAAATAGCCATGATGAAGTTTGACAGATTGAGCCTTTCATCCAGCTCATACCATTGTTCCCTCATTAGAGCTAATCTGGCTCGGCCCATGGCAGCCTGAACAGGAGCTGCTGTCGAGGAATGGGCAGCTCCCACTGCTGCCTCTGCAAGAGTTCTCAGATGGAACCAAGGTTTTGATTCAGCAGTGAGAAGCTTGAATCCAATCTCCAGTTTTCCTTAAAGCCTTACCCTGTAATCCAGAGATCTGGGATCTGTGCTTTTTCCTGGTTAAGACATTACAAACTCTATCACAGTTCCTATGAAATGTGGGAAATCACTTCTTGTCTACAATCACCATTGCCTTGGGCTCTCACCAACCAGCATGTGCTGGTCAGATTTTTTAAAATTTATTCTGTCTTACCAGACTAGACAATATAAAATACCTTTAATAATTCCCCTCCACCACTACAACCACATTATTTCTTACAAATTGTTTAAACTTCATAGCAAAGTGGTTTCACAAAGGTCAGATTAAACCACTCTTGCACTTTTAAAAACCAGCTTCACACATCCTTTTAAAATTAGTGGAGGTTTTCTTTTAAACAATAGACATTTTTAGGTGATTGTTACCCTAGCTTGAGGGTATAATCCAGCCAGTATGGGATGAGTAACAGCACCATACCTGCCATCCTGTCACAGAACAGGAAGGGGTTTCATATGGACTGACACAGGGTAAATACTGAGCAGGTGTCTCATGTAATGGCATGGGATAAATTACTGGAGAGAGAGAGACCCTCATGCTGTGCAACAGCAGAGCTGCTCAGTGCAAGAAGAAAATTTCTAGCTTTCTCCCCTTCATTGTCTTATCTTTTGGAGAGGAATTCCTGCACCAACCATGCAGGACTGATGTGCTGAGTAGCTGTTGATGCTTTCTCAAGTGTTAAATTTGCCAGAGTGAGCTCTGAGAACACAGCGAGCTCTGTGTGTCCAGGGACAAAGCCATGTTGCTCTTGAAACCACAAAGAAGTGCCCAAGTGTTCCAGTAATATCCAGTAATGGAGATTTAATGCAAATAACCTGTGTGAACAGACATGACTTGAGCCAGCAGTGAAAGCCACAGAATTCCCAGGAGCCAGGTCAAAGCTACCTCAAGCTGTGGATGCTGTGGGGGCTCTGCCCAGGCCTGGGATGCTGCAGGAGCAGGACTTGGGGCTGGTTTAGACCACATGAGGTTTATGAGGTCCCCACATACTCAGAGGTTGGGCAGCAGCATGCTTGGAACATGGTATTTATTTATGCTACCACAGGGAAGGTTTTCATTTCATGGTAGGGCTCTTCTCTCCTCCTGAGCAGTACCTTCCTTTTCTCTCACAAGCTGTGAGTTGAATGCCTGGTTTTTGGAAGGAAGCAAGTTGTCTTTTATAGTTTCCACTAAATAAAACATCAGCTTGGTCTGCCTGTTCTCTGTGGCCTTGGAATTGCCCAGCTGAAAGGTGATGCCCACACTGATCCCTGCAGAAAACTGGGCTGTGTGATGGGCTCTGCTTCCCTCCCATCCCTGTGCCCTATCTCAAGCATTGTCACCAGCTGCATTTACCCATGGAAATGCCAGGAGCAAAGTTCTACACGCAGGAATTAACATGGTGTAACTTTACACCACAACAATGGTAACCTCGTGTTTTCCCCCCACAGCTTTGAGCCTGTGTATAGTTCTTGCCTATAGCCAGATGATGTGTTAAAACCCGTGAACAAACTTGCTTTTCAAAATCTCTACAGATCTCTATGATCTACATGCAAAAGTATACATTAACAGAGGTTAATTCTAAAAGATAAAGGCAGTGCTGGAAGGCCCTTCAGGACTCCGTGTTCCCAGTCAGGGTGCAAGATGCCACACTGGGATGGGAACAGTTCACCTGGAGCCTGCCTGCACTGCCAGGACACAGTGCTGCTTCTCTCTGGTAGCACAGCTCCCTCCCACACACCTATTCCAGCACTGTAGTTACCATGAGGGAACAAATACTTCTGTCTTGGCTTCAACAGGCTAAAAATGTCACTTACCTTTTCATTCCTGCCATTGCTCAGAATGGGGCTTCCTACCCCAAAGAATGAGCTGCCAGGTACAGGAAGGAGCTGCTCTTGCACAGGACCATTCTTGTTACAGAAGCAGTTTTTTGGATAGTGAGAATAGCACCAATTCCCTTTTTTTCTTGCAGAACAGGATCAGAAGCTTTAATACCTTTCCCCTCCCTGCCTGGACAAGTAACGAATGACAAGATGAACACTCCCCACACACAACAGTGACAGGAACAATTACTTTGCCCAGTGAGTTTCAAAGAGGATGCCACCTCACCTGTGTGCCTACCTGTTTGGACTGTGCACACCATGAGTTTATTCCAACTGCAGCTCAACTCACCACTGCAGATCCCATTTGCTACACTGGTGAAAATGTGCCAGATTCAGTGAGTGCTGGCACAGCTCTGATGTGGTTATGGCGAGCTCTGTGAGGATTGTTGTTTTGGGGAATAGTCAGGAAATAGTCATTTCCACTTCCAGGAAAATGCTTATGGAGTATTTTCAAAAAGCTCTGACTTGGTAAGGTCCCTTCCCTTGGGGGATCTCGGCCCAGGTGAGACATACCTCTCAAACCCAGACTCCTCTTGTTGCTGCCTCAATTCAGGCCAGATTTCCAGAAGCCTGAAGCTACCACCACCTTGTAAACAAAGCTGCAATTACACCTGAAATCCCCTACAGTAAGCACCCACAGAACTGTTCTCTGTGGCTGTTTTAAACCACCTACAGAAACAGCAAAGCATTTCAGATCCTCCCATCCACCACAATGTCCCCTATTGATAACCCCCAGCTAAAGGAACCATGTCACAACTCATGCAGTCACACAGGAACAATGACAGGTGAGGAGGGAGCTGCCCCATTTCAGAACAGCACTCACTGGGGTGTTTCTGACAATAAACCTGACTCAGTGTCATTAATTGTAGAGGGTGTGTCATGACTAGGAGAAGAGTTCATTGACACAGTTGCACAAATAAAGAAACTCCTGTGGTCAGAGAACTGACCAAGAGACAAGAAAACTGCAAAGAGAAGGGTAATGCAATAGTTATACCTCATTTGTGGTGTTGCATCTATACAGTTGTTGGATTTTTTTCTTCTGCTAATTGACTTTAGTGTGTTAAATTGAATTTGAGCAGTACTTACAGTTCAATTCTTTAGGAAGGCAGAAAAGTGCACTGTAATGGAGAGATGCATTAACTTTTGGCAGGTCTCAGAGCCCCCTCCCATTCCTCCTCAGCAAGACGTGCAACTGGAATCCCCCTGGTGACCTAACTATGGTCATGGCAAACAGAACTTAATCAAATCTTCCCAGCAATTTGGAAAAAGAACAAAAAGCTTCTATTCCCAATTCACCTATCCTGCTGGGAATCTAACTTGACAAAAGCTCCAAGCTGGATGAAGGCTTTGCCAGAGGAATTAGAGTGGCTGGCCTCAAAAGAGAACACAAGCAAGTTTAAAACAGTCATGAAAGCAGCAGCAAAGGCTGGATCATAGCTCAGCCTGACAGTCACACACAGCTTCAGCTTTTCCACATTCCGTGCAGAGCACCACAGACATGAAGACACACTCCTAAGCAGACTGCCAGCTCTGAATTCATGGCCCCCAGGACACAGCTGTGTCAGACCCTGGTGCTTCCCACCTGGTCCCACTCTCCCTGACACAAGTGGTGCCTCATCCCTGCCCACTGTGGCATCAGGGACAGCAGGGATGAAGAACATGGAGTGAACATGTTTGTCATGGGGTTTCATCCCTAATGCCTGCAAGGGGCAGGAGTGTCCAGAGTTTCTCCGTGTGTCCAGTTTAGTCCTTTTCAGGCCACATACCTGTTACAGCTGCAATCTATTTCCCAGTTCTAATCTAGGCTAAGGGCATCCACAGGGTTTAGAGACTGTCACACCCTAGGGACAGGCACTCAGTGCCTGGGGCAGTCAGGCACTCTATTTCTTGGGGGGTTACACCAGCCTCTCTACCTCTTGGGGGGTTACAGAGACACAGTGTCCTCCATGGGAGCCTCACAGGGCTCCTGTCACATACACCCACACTCCCTGTTCTCAGCCTTTGTCCCACTGTGGTCACCCCACCCAGCATGAGGTAGGGGCACAGGGTGAGACTTCTTCAAACCTCCTGCCAAAGACTGGCTTTTGGCCACTCCAACCCTCCCAGCCTCAGGGCAGTGGGGAAAGCAGCAGTTGGGAAAAAGGGAGGGAGACTGGGGACAGCAGCTGCCAAGACATAGGGGTGCACAGGGGACATCACACTTTAATCACAAGGGCAATGGGATTAATGAGGGGAAACTGGGATCACAGAGGGTTGTGAATTTGGCCAGAGGACATTGTTCTGGTTATACTTGGTGTACAAACCATGGTTTTAACAGATGTTTGTTAAACAAGTCAGTTTTGTTTTTATTAAACCCAGCTTTGGTACAGGTCATTCCTGAGATTCATTTACAAGGCTGTTTAAAACAAAGATAAACTGGGGGCTCTCCCTGTTCCTGTGTGGAGTTACTGGAGCACAGACATCACACTTTGTTTTTCCCCTTTCCTTTTTGTAAGAAAGTATTTGTGTAAGGGGAAGTCAGTCTGTTACAAACACAGAACTTAACACCAGGAACACTGAGTCTCCAGCTTTAAACTATTTCCCCTCCATTAATAAATAACATTTAGTTGTGCTTTGAAATGGTTCCCTTGTCACCCATCACATCCCAGCAGGATGAGCAGAGCCCAGACTGGCCAGGCAGGGTTACCTGGCCCCAAAGCAGCAGATGGGAGGTGGGCAGAGAGCTCTGGGGAAGGGGTTACGGTGTGAGGCACCTCATGCAGCCCTCAGAAAACTAAAGAGATTAAGGCTGGGGCCTTTTGGTTATTTAACCTGTAAGTATACAGAAGCAAACTGCACAGAAGAGTTATTGTTATAAAGGTGAGAATCCAGTTGAAAGATTAGGGGTATCAAACTAGGGGTGTCAGGTTAGGGACACCAGGTTCCCCAGTTACACTCCAAAACCAGACTGAGGAGAGGACCTGCAGGACCCTGTTACTGCAGCAGCTCAAGCAGCAAAGCTGAAAGCTCCTCACACTACCTCAGCTTTGTCCCTCATCTCTCTGGAGTCAGTCAGTGTTAACTCCCTTGGGGTAAGAGCCCCAAAGTAAGCATTCTGGATTTAGTGCCAGCGTGCAGCAGCGTGAATTAGCAGTTTACCTTTTGGCAAGTATCTTGGATTTCAACTTTACCAAGAAACCTGATTAAGCAAACTTTTCCCCATCAAAAGACACGGTGAATTTTAGTCCTTGCTACATATTCTCTTCTGTGCAACATATTGCAAGCTTAAAGGTGTAAGCACCAATTAAGTTCTTCTGCATGAGATGTTTTGGCCTTAATAAATCTTCTAATTAACATATCTTCCTGTTGTTATGGAGTACGCACTGGGAAGACTAAAAAAGCTATAGAAAGAACAAAAGAGAATCAGTGTTTAAGTTTCAGTTATTTACATTAAGTAAAGACAGCATGAAAGGTCAAAGCACCAATCTTATTGTACAGACATTTGAGTTTAACCCATTGCAACTTGGAGAAGCTCTCACAGCTGCAAACATCTTGTTTGGAACTGGTAATCAAAGGATTGATTTAAAATTTTAATGAAAAAACTGCTGATGGAACATGGGAAAAGACTGCTGATGGAACATGGGAAAAGACTGCTGATGGAACATGGGAAGAGACTGCTGATGGAGACCCGCAAGAGCAGCCAACCAGCACACACAGATGGAGCAGCGCCTTTGCACAGTCCTCGCCTCATTCCACCCCTCAGAGCTGCACAGCTCTCCTCAGGGAACAGCCCAGAACAAGGCTGGGCTCGTGGGCTGTCTCCTGAAGGAAAGTACCATCATGTCCCAGGGCCTTGGCCACTGCACTTCAGCTCTGGGACTGCAAACATGGGCAGCACCTACCTCACTGCTGAGCTGCTTCCCTAACAAACCTATGCAATTCTCCTCCTCAAGGCATCTCTAGGAGCTTTGCACAAATATTAATGAATGCTCTTAACACTGCTCCTCTTGAAAGACACTTGCCAATGCACATCATCTGAATCACCAGGTGGTCCATCGTTAAAAGGGCCAGCTGCTCCACCACCTTCAGTTCCCTGAATTCTGATGTACCTGAATGCACGTGCTCCTCTCTGGTCTCCTGGATTTGGCTTTAAAATGTATTGGGATGGAAAAGGATGTAAACATTTCATACAAACCACTTGGTATCAACTGGTAATTCCCTACTAAAGCTTTTGCCTAAAAGGTTTCCAACTGCATACTCCTAAAAAGCCCCGAGAGGCAGCCAGGATCACCAGCCTGGTTTTGTTTTTTGAGCTGGGGCTGCAGAAAAACCTCCCACCAGAAGCACTGCTACAGCAAACACTGTGCATCAGTCAAATTCCACATTGGCAGTGTCTGAAGTGCAGCACTGATCTCAGTCCAATACCAAATAAACCCCGGAAGGACCCAAAGTTGGGTGAATATAACTTGGTATGTAGCAATGGCCCAGAGAGCAGACACTGAGAACAAACCTTTGGGTAAAGCTCCAGCAGCTCTCTGAAAGCAGAGCACCAAACTAAAGCTGTGCTCTTTTGCTGGCCTTGACCTAAGTGTATAATGTCCTTCTCTAGACAAGGAACACAGCTTTGGATGCACCACCAGGAAACCTCTCCACCTCTGCTCCCTTTTCACCCTACCTTTAAATCACCTCTTTGGGCACCATAAAATCAGCAAAGCTGCTGGTACATCCCCCTGCTCAGTCACCAGATCTCACAAAGGAGATGTACCAACAAAGCCCCTTCTGCCCAAACACAGATAGCTTTTGGATTAATACCTTGGATTACATAGGAAGTACATTTCTGCATACTCTATGATTAGCTAGTTGTTCATTAATTAGCTAATTATATTCTTGAATGTTCCAAATAGTCATAAGACAGCCTGTGACTGGTAAACTTGCAATCATGACACACTATTATTGTGACAGATAATACAGAAAATAACTAGATTACACAGAAAATGCACCACTAAAAAAAAACGACACCACAAAAACTCAAAATACATGTGAGATTTAATAAAAGAAAAAAAGTACAAAGTGAGTGGAAAGAAAAGAAAGAAAAGAAACCAACAAACCATGAACCCCAACACGCTGGGAATGCCAAAGCAAAGGGATGCAGCACATCCCAGAGGGCTGTGTCCCCTGTGCAGGTCCCCAGGGTGCCTCCATGGCTCCAAACCACCCCCACCTACACCCCTGGGACAGCCACCTCAGCCAGGCAGGACCCCCCAGAGACCCACAAAACAGTTTAATTTAGAAAGCAGACAACATCCAGGACGGTAAACATTTAAACGATAAAAAAATGGATAGTTTTTCCCATTAATATCAATTTTTTACAGATAAATATATAAACCAGCTGAAAGACGTGTAACTGGATGGTTTCCATCATTTCTGAATGGTATTTCTTTCACTTTTTCTAGCCTACAAGATTTTAAATCTTCAGACTTGGTGAGATCAGCATCACAATGTATTTGTAATTTGTTAAATAAAAATAAGATACAGAACTACCCTACCACAATACTTAAATCTTGTCTCAGCCAAAAGAAAAAAACAAGTACTGGGGAAAAAACATGATTGAGTCCTCTTGGGGAGATTATGATGTTGAACAAGCAACTACAAGGACAAGGGACGTCAGTCACAACATAAAGTCAAAGTAATATAATAATCATCATCATGAAAATATTGTTACATACATTCTGAATGTCTTCTTCAGAAAGTGGTGTAAATTTCTCCACAATGCCCATGGATTTGAAGATTTTTACTCTTTGTTATAATATTTCTTAGCTACCTGCTATTCTAGGAAAAAATAATTGATCTCTGATGAGCCAGGGCAGAGAGAAATAATTTGCATAGATCTTGCTGGCTGCAGCATGAGATCAGGAGAGAACTGTTGATTGGGAACACACTGGCAAGGCAGCTGGGTGCACACCAGTACCACCAGTTACTGTTTCATCCCAGCATTGGCCTTGGGAAGCAAAACAACGAACCAAAGAGCATTGCTTGCTCAGGCAATTAGTGCACCACAGTTTCTCCCATCAGCAAAAGATTAATCAAAAATAATTTGCTACATGATTGGTCTATTGTCAGAGGCGAGGTGGAATTGTCTTCTTGCATATAACAGGAGGTTGGGTTCCTTGTATGTGTTTGAGAAAACCACACTAACCTTCCTAACATTTGATAGTTAATCTTTAAAATACATCTAACCTGGAGGCACAGCCTTAAAAATTAAATGTCCAGCTTTCAGCAGACTCCCAACAAGTGCAGAAGTTTTATTCTTTCAACAAAAGCCTGTTCTAAAAGGTACCAGTGAGATCTTTGTGAGGTTCTTTTCTACAACCATGAGGCAACACTGTCAGTATATCCACAGAAAAGGGCAATGTCCATTGGAAAACAGTTTAACACCTGAGCATGTATT
Source organism: Leptocoma aspasia (assembly GCA_013399835.1). Taxonomy (NCBI): domain Eukaryota; kingdom Metazoa; phylum Chordata; class Aves; order Passeriformes; family Nectariniidae; genus Leptocoma; species Leptocoma aspasia. The sequence continues at coordinate 18,117 of VXAX01002593.1, forward strand.
TAGAAAGGGGGGAAAAAAAAGCTGCTTTAATGGAATATGAGAGTTAAAGAACCTCATAATCCAGCAAAATGCTGCCCTGCAACAGCCCTGTGGCAGGTCAGACCCAGGCCCTGCATCTCCTTCTGCACGGCACATCAGGAATTTGCTGCCAGCTTAAAGACAAGTCTTTAACAAAAAACATACCAGAAAAATCCCATAACATTAATAACTAAATAAACACACATACACACACAACTAACACTTAGCCAGCCAGTGTTTTTATAAACTCTAAAGACATTATGTGAGGGTTAATATAAAATATTTCCTTTCATTTAGCCTAGGATCTGATGGATGGAATTGGGTCCAACTATTTTTCCATGACAACACAGCTAGTAACTTTCTGTTCAGTTACTGCCCTGCCTATTCACAAAATGGTTTGAGTGGAAAAAATTAATATTGATCCTAATTATTCCTCTAAGCTCAGTTGCCCAGGAAAACAAGGCTGTGATTTCTAGGCATGAGAAGTTGTCAAAAGAAGCACCTTCTAAGAGGAACAGAGCCTGTCAGCATAAATACAGTGCACAGCTCAAGAACAGGGGATTCTTCTCATTAGGCACATATTAGGTTTAAGGTTAAAAGTAAAAGTAAAGATGTTGGCTTAAATAGTTTCCACAACAGTAAATACATTGGTAAGTGACAACTGAAATGTTACACAAATCCTGTTGTTCCACTCTATACAACAAACTCTTACGAAAACCTCTCTATAAATGTTCTACTTTAGCAGTAAAGAAAATTCAAAACATTGTCCCATTAATTTTATTAACCACTCTCTCTCATATATATATATATATATATATATATATATTATAAATGATGTAGATAGTGTTTAGAGTAATTCAGGAATTAATACAGAATTACTGGAATGAGGGTTACTCTGACTAAGATTCCTGCAGAAAGCCTAAATGTTGTGTTTTTCTACCCATTCTAAAAACTACTTGAGAATTTTGTTAGAAAAACAAACATTTCAGCATTCTTCAGACCACTCCTCTCACTGTGCATGTACAGGGGAGGTCAATGAGCCTCCAGCAGTCACCTTGGCCAATTAAAAAAAAAGCGTAGAAAGCAATTATTTAGCTGGTGGTAAGACGAGTTCAGTTACAGTCACTTCATACATGGCTGCTCAATCATTGAGTTTAGAACAAAACATCTTACTTGAGGGATTAGTTGGCTTTGTTTAACAAAATGTACATGTAAGGTTACTTCCTGCAAACCTCCTGATAATTCTGAAAAGAAAACAGCAGGTGGGAACACTGCGACCACCGGAGATGCTCATTTTCTCTTTGACTTTGGTCCACTCACACAATGTTATGAGAAGGGTCACTCAGGGTGGGAAACTCAAGCAACTTAACACATGAAAGCACCAAGTCCACTCTTGACCTGAAAGTCTGTGTGTGATTAACTGAAAGAAACAAAACATAAAAAAGCATGAATTAAAGTTATGAAAATCAAACAAAAGCGAAGTGTAGTGAAGTATGTTAAAACAAAAAAAGGAGGAGGAGGACAAACACTGCTGGGGCAGCTGAAGGCTGCAGGTGAGAGCAGCCTGGCACAACCTACTCAGCACCACAAACACTTCTCTTTCCCCCAACTTCTGCAATTTTTCCATCACAATTTTTTATTTATTAAAGCTACTAAGAACACTGCCTTGAACCAGGAGACGATAAAATAATTCAACTACCTCTCCTAAATATTTTACTTGAGCAAGTCCCAAAACCCTGTATTTTGAGCCAGCTCACACGTTTGAAAAGAAAAAAAAAAACCAACCAAAAAAACTCCAACCCAAAACCATCCTGGTGATGGTGCACCTCCTCTAGCCGTGCTCCAGAGCTAGAGCCCCCTGCCCCAGCACCATGTGGGGTCCCCCAGAGTGCAGAGCACAGGCTGTGGGTGCCCCTCAGGCTTTTGCATGCCACCAAGCTGCCTCTCAGTCCTGCTCCTGACCACAGCTCATTTCTGGCTCTACACAGAAGAGGAACAGTCCAGACCTCACACCTGCAGGTGGGCTAAACCCAGCAAAGTGCAGGAAAACCTTTTCTGTTGCAGCCAGGAGCAGAGGGGAAGCTGCAGCATTTCTTGGCCCATCTTCACAGTCCTTGCCTGCCACTGGCATCACTTGCACAAGTTACCACTGTGCTCACCTTCCCCAGAGCAGTCCTGGGTCCAAGAAAGCCCTAGGATTCAGCTCCTAATTCAGATTAAACCCTATTTCCAGCAAAGTATTTTACAAACCATTTAGACTCTGTGTGTGAGGTGGGCCATGCCCAGAGCACGTCGAGCAGTCTGCAGAAGAGAGCACTTTGGTTTTAGCACCAACACATTTACATTCCAACAAAATATTCAAATAATCTACCCTGTTATCTTCCACAGGAAGAAACAAATTGCTAGGATGTCAGTACACAGAATGAGCTCCTCTGGTGCTGCAGTTCACAGCAGGGGAATGACAGACCACAAGATCTCATCAGCAGTGAGAAGCTGAATGCTGTGCTGTCAAGCATGAACTTGGGTGTTGCTACTCTTCATGGTCTTTTTTTCTTGCCATCATTAAGAGGCTCAGAAAGCCTTGCCACCAAGCCTGCTCTGGGTTTGACAGAATGCAGTTCTGACTCTTGAGCTCCTTCATGCAAGGGGAAGTCACAAAAAATGCTGCAATAGCAGAATTACCAGTTTGCATGACAGTGCTCCTTATTTTGCTCCCTAGCCAGTGTTCCTTAGAGACTGGCTTGAATTAGAAGCAGGATAACTCCCCCCAACATCTTTTCTTTTTAAACCTGTTTCTCCCATTCCTGGTCTATCATTACACAATCAGGTGGCTGGAACAGCAGTATTTACATACCCTTGCTCCTGCTGGCTTCAGCAATGTCAATTAATGTGCAGCAAGCTAAGATAAGAACTCTGCCTTTAGGGGAAAAGAATTTTCTTATAATCAGAACTGTGCCTTGGAAGCCCATTTACAACCTGAGCTGGCTGCCACAGAGGCAAGAATGAAGCCCATGGGACCATCAGCCTTTAGAGAATGGCCCCAAATTGCAAATCCCTCCCACCTGCAGCTGCCCAGGCTGCTCTGGGCAGTGCTCAGGCACGGGAGGGGCTCATCTCTCCTCTGCTTTTAGCAAAGAATCACAAGGAAGAGAATTAGGATTCCAAAATCCCCTTTTCTCTGTATGATGTTTAAACACTGACCAAACATTAAAGCATCTGAGCAGACTCCTAGCCTTCCAGTGGCAGAGGAGGAAGTTTCCAGTTCAGACACTTACTTTTTCTTGTCTTTGTCCTTCTTCAGCGGCTGCTGTGAGGTAGCCTGCAAGGATTGGGACTGCAAGGTTTCCACGGCGACTTTCCGCCTGTTGAAGGCGTTCATCTCGTCCTCCAGCTCCCTCCTCTTCTCCTCCACCTTCCTTTTCTCTTCCTGGTGTATCCTTTTTAAGTGCTCAAACTTCTCATGCAGCTGGCAGGAGACAGACCCTCTGAGCATCGCATTCAGCTCATTTTGGCTGTGCTAACCCTGCCCCAGGAGCTCTGTCACACCTCCCACACAAATCCCCACCACAGGGACCGATCTGCTGGCAGAACACAGCACCCAGTGCCCACCAAAAGCAGGGAAGACACAATAAATTCATGCTGTCTGACTGACACCACACAGCAAACCAGAGGCAGTATGAGCCCTGGAGCACAGGGGATTTTGGCCCAGCCTGCAGCCCTGCACGGGGGCTGGGGACATCACAGGATCTTTCGTTCCTCACTAGTTCTGAGGATGGCCCATTTAATTCCTCCCCAGTCACAGCTGCTTCCTGAGGCCTCACACTGGGGACTCCACTGGACTCACTTTGACTGGGGACGCCAGCCCAGCTCCCCCTTTACTCTGCTGTCCAGTGAGCCACAAGAGGCAAGTCTCTGTGACAAGGATGCTCACCTAAACTTCCTGCCACTGGCTGTCACTCCCCAGACAGCAGCTGTATTTCCACGTGGCACAGGACAGGGAAGACTAGTTTCTGAGGCACCTAAACCAGTGATGTGTTTGTGCTTTGGCTGGTGAGGTTTGCTGGAATGTGCTTTCCAGGATTCATGCATTGCCCAGACCCAGATTCCCTGCTGGCTTTAGTTTGGGTTCCTTGCAAATTTTTGGCACACCCACCTCTCTCTCCTTCTCCTTCAGCTCTGCCTCTGTCTCCTTGACTTTGTTAACAAACATTTGTCTCATTTCTTCCTCTTTCCTCTGGAGCTCACCCAAGAACTCCTTCCTTTTGGTCTCATATGTTTCTTGGAGGCTGGGGAAGAAAGCAAATGAAATTCAGACTCTCTGGACACTGATGAGTTAGTGATGGGGAAATGCATACCTGTCTGTGTTGTTCAGAAAAACAGGCAGGGAAAGGAACATCCAAATCAGCTGCAAAGTTCAAACCCAGCGCTGGTATTTTCCAGCCTGGCACTGTAGATTTCACCTACAGACCTCCCATTTTTTGGGGCTGTCAGTACCAAACTCTCACTCTAAACTGATGCTAGATGTGAAGGCCACTCACCTGAAGGGCTGGTTGTCTGGATCTGTGTCCTTGAAGCCCATCTCCTCCAGCTTGCAGCGCCGGTAGAGCTCGTAGTGGCGGGTGTGGGTCTGCTCCCGCAGATCCTCCATGTTGACCCGGATCAGCATTTCCCGCAGCTTCACAAAGTCACAGTGACTTTCATTCTCCACTGGCAGGAGTGAAGGGACAAGTCAGCAAACTGCAGGTGTGGTGGGGAACACAAGGGCACATATGACTGGCTCCAGATACCTGCATCCTGAGGAGCCTGTTGCCCTGCTCAGGGTACAACCCCTTGGATGCAGGGGTTCCTGCTGACCTTCCTACCTGCTGTAGGAATGGCACTTCAAAGGAAAGGCTAGCCAACCCACAAAAAGCTGCAGGGGACAGGCCTGCACACATTATCACAGGGCACCTTCATGCTGGAGGGCAGAGCTGGGAGGGTTTGCCTGAGCACACACAGGAGGTTTGGGTTTTGCCTCTCACCTTGCACCACCCCCCACGGGTACTGCCGAGCTCGCACCAGCTTGTTCCCAACCTTCACCTCCTCCGTGCTGCCGACCACAGCAAAGGGCAGATGAGCCTGAAACAGAGCCAAGGGCAGGGACTCAGTGCATAGGGGAACCCCCCAGAGGTCAGCCTGACCCTCAGCTCTCCCCCTCACCCAGGCACAGGAGCTGCTTCCTTGAGTCCCTTTCTTGAACCTACCAATTTCTGATACTCGCAGCAATCTCTACTACGAGCTGAGATATTACTACAGAGAGTGGTGTCAGGCCACAGCAGAGCTTGCCAGCAATGCTGTCTGGGCTGCACCAGCCGGAGAATATTGTAGGAACACCATGGTCATTACTGCTCCACTCTGTCAGGCTGTACACCCCAGGAGTGGGGCACTCCCTGCCTTGCTGAGAGCACGGGCAGGGACATCCACAAACAGGCCTTGGCACAGCAGTGATTGTGTGGGCACTGCAAGGGACATGTGCAGGATACAACATGTACTCAATGCCTGCCAAGCCTGCAAAGCATCAGCCACAGGCAGGAAACAGGACACCCTCCTCGGGATTGCAAGGAAGGAGCCATGGAGTGGGTGCTTCACTAGGGTGAGGCTGACAAAATCCTCCACGTTAAAAATAAATGGATCCAGAAGTGTGGAACTTGTAGAGAAGTGGCCAGATGTATTTTCATTGGAGGAAGGAAGGGAAAAAAACAAAGCCAAGCAAGCATGACTCCTGTTATTCTCCCCAATACGCACAGCTTGCAATTATTCAAATAAGAGCGAATCCTCCAAATTTTTCATGATTTCAGCAAAAAAGAACTATTACAGTGAAAACATGTATCTAGTCCACCCAGAAACCAACTGGTGACTGAATTAAAAAAAAAAAAAAACAGGTGGGGGGAAGGGAAAGAAAAGACAAAGCATTTAATCAGAAACAGCTATGTAGGAAAATGTTCATTTTGATGAAAAAGCTACTTTTGATTTATAAAATTAACATGGAAACATTTCAGTTGTTTCTACTGCCATAGCTGCACTCTGATTTGGGAAACAGGAAGCTTGAAAGTGTTTTTGCATGTGCTTCAGTCAGGTCTGAATTTCAAAAAAGACAAAATAGAGATTAAAAATTTTTCTTCTTTACTTTAAATTGGGTTTTCTCTGGTCAGCCTCCTGAAGTCACAATACCAATGTAAATCTTAACTGTCACATTGTATTCAAAGTTTCTTCTTCCTCAAATGCAAAGAAGCCAAAGAACAGACAGAATTAATTTTGAGGAAAGTATTTTTCAAAAATTCAATAAAATAAATTCTAGAGCCAAGTTTCTCCAGAGAGCCCCCAGATTAAACATGAGCCACATTTTAATTAATTCTGTATGCAACAGCCTTTGGCATCTGTGAGACCCACAGCTCGACTTTCCAACAGATTCAGTGTCTGGACATTTCCAATGAAACTTGGCCTTCAGATGGGTTTTTGTGCAGCAATTTGGTTTGTCACAGGTTTTGGCACTGATGGAACTGGCAGCGTTACCCACATTCATCACAGAGTTGATCTCAGCCACTGCCTCATCGTCCGTGGGGAACTGGTAGATCTGCACTCCATTGCTGACCAGCTCGCTCATGATCTTGATCTTGAACTTGTGCAGCTCGCTCTTGGAGATGGTGTCTGCTTTGGCAATGATTGGGATGATGTTCACCTAGAGCAGGAGGGAGGGAGGAAGGACAGACACCCAGGTGAGCAGCAGCTGGGTGAGCAGCTGTGTCGAGCCTGGGGGTGACCCAGACGCTGCCCCACTGGCTGTTTTACATCTCCTAAAATCACCCTGGAGCTCTATTTACACAGGAGCTGCAGCCCAGCTCAGCTGAACACTAGAGGGAAGAGTTTTCCAGGACTCACTCGGCTACAAGACTTCAGACAAACCACACACCCTGCACGAAGTACACAAGGAGCAAATCAAAGCCCCTGCTCTGGGCCATGTGTTTTGTTAGACACGAGGAGGGAGGCAGACACAGTAGCTGTCACATCCCAGCTGTCACAGCACTCTGGCTGTGCTGACAGGATGTTTTACAAGACAAGCACAAGGATGAAACATGCATTGAGCTGATGTGAAGCCTTCCCATGCTCAAGTAGAAAGAGCAGGGACTTTTCAGATGCTCTGACAGCAGCTGATGACCCTCCCCAGGACCTGATCCTCCTCCATGAGCCTCTTGGTGAGGATCACAACTTGGGTGTGCCATGTGGATTACATGGGAAAAGGTGCAGGGTGCCATACATCAGACATTTATTTTCATGCTGCTCTTGCTCAGCTTTGGTTTCACATCAGCCAGCAGTCACTGTACCTCACACAGCTTCATCCACCTGGGCTTCAAAGCCACCCACCAGCTGCACAGTGGGGAGGTCTCCCTGTGCCCAGCACCCACCAAGATCCAAAGTAAACAAGGGCCACATCCCACATCCATCAGGAGTGATGGGGTTCATTATGGCCTCATGCTTAAGAGAGCTACAGTGAGGCTGGATCTACCACAGGAACCTGTGCTAGATAATGCTGCCATGCCCAGAAAAGCCAAGTGTGATACTGAAACCACTGCTTGAACAGCAGAACTCATCTGTCTGAACAGCAGCCAAATTCACAGCAGTGAAACACAAGAATTTAGACAAATAAGGGGAAAGTCTGATTTGCCATCTAACATTTCCCAACAGGTAACAGCTTTTTGTCCTACAGAGCTGAAATTCACAGCAACCAGTTGGTCTCCAGTGGGTGCCCATTAAAATAAATGGCTTTGCTTTGCCAGCACAAGTTCTTTGTAGGTCAGTGTTTTTCCCATACTTCTTGGGTTCCCCCACAGCACCGCTCCCCCTCCTGTCTCTGTTTAGTGGTTTAGCACTCAGTAAACATAAGAGCATTTACTTACTCTGAACAAAAATAGTCTAAATTTGCTCCTTGCAAATGTATCTGAGAGAATAAATTCCTCTTTTTCTCAGCCACTAACCTGGACTCTTTTACCAAGGACCACAGCCCCCCACAGAAGAAGGCCTGCTGCTCACTTCCCTGCTCAGCAGGTCAATGTCCTCATTACAAAGGTAAAAGGGCCATGACCAGCTGGGTGTCTCCCTGACCTGCTAAGACCTGAGGAGGATTGAATTCACCATCTCCCACAGAAAAAGGGTCAGCTCAGGGCTCACATCCCTCTTCAATCAGCCCAAGCAATCTGCTCTTCTTTTTCCAAGGGGCTCCAGTTCAGCCCTGCTTACAGCAACACAGGAGGTGCAGAGCCTGGTGTAGCTTTCTAGCAGCAGAGGGGACAGGCTCTGCTCTGTGGTCACCACTGTGGTCTCAGCACTACTCAAAGAAAGCACAAACCAAGGCTGGTTCGAGTGCCCTCAACCAGATTTCTTGTACTTTGCAAAGGCAACTCAGTGAACACCTGCTGACACAGAGTTCACAACACAAAGGGGTTTTACAAGTGGTGTTTCCAATAACCAACAGCCACATCAATACTGGGGAGGCATGGATATGGCATGTGAGTGTAGTCCTAAGTCTAGAATGGGTTCATTCCTTCACAACACAGAGAAAGGATGGAGCAGCTTGGAAACCAGAAACCAACAAGACATGAGATGCTACTGAACTGCATGTCTAATCCCACCTCCCCAGAGCACCTTCCACCACTCACCTCCCTGCAAAGGCCAAGTCTGTGGCACAGACATTAATGACAAACTGATACATATCTAGCTAGAGAACAGAAGTCACATCTTCTCCTGAACAGGTTTTAAAACCCCAATAAATCTTTTTACACAAATAATGTTGATCTTGGGTTGAAGGCAAAATCCTAGAGCAACATTCTCTGTATCTCATGGTGGAAGAGCAATATTCTCTATTTAAAGATCTAGTAATAAAATCATGCAGTTGACTACTGGCATGTCACCCCACTGAATGTGACAGGGGTGCAGTGTCCCCTTGCCTGTCAGTCCATGTACTGGAGGGCTTTGCTGGAGCTGGAATTATGACCAGAGGAAGTCTGTGCTTCAGACAGGACAGGGAACTCCCATGCACAAAGACAAAAAATGCACCTCCTTCTCAAGTCTTTCTGACCAGAGTTGCTTCTCATCTCCAAAAATAAAACCCACAAGAACTTGTAATTTGGTAGAAAATAATTTTGCTGATGCAATAAGACTGTAGGCACTTCTGTCCTGTGAAATACAGCTGAATTTTTCTCCATTTCCAAACTATTCCTAAATGCAAGTTGCAGTGAAGCCAACAGGCAAATCCTACTTTGGAAGCCACAGAGCTGAGGCACAGGCTGCCTGAAGCATCCCCACCTGCCTAGGATGTGTCATTTTTCAGAGGGCAGGCAGTTAGCCACAGCTAAACAGCACACACTGACTGACAACCATCCAGGGACAAGCAGTGAGCTCCAGGACCCTTATGGCTGCACACACTGTGGCACCATTTCCATGACAAGGCTGGCTTTTAAATCAATAAATCACCTTCTCATCTTACACATTGCACTATTATTTATCTCCTCCTTTTCCCAGGTTAAACCCAGTGGCAAGTCTACACCTGTCAGGCCCTATGTGCTTCCCACCAGCAGCCAGCCAGCCAGCCAAATTCCATCTACCTACAACCACTTCTGAAGATGCTTCTGCTCTCTGGCTGTAACTAAATACCCCAGATAACAGCTGGCCATGAGCTCAGCCAACAGATATTGTCTTACAGTACAATGGAAGATTTTGTTTACAAAACAGCTTTACCCAGAAGGGATTTCATAAACTTTACACTAAAAGCAAGACTGGTTATTGAAATTGTCACTGAGAGTGAAAATCCTGCCCAGGACCACACACCATGGCACTTGTGGGCTAGAGCAAAGGTGGTACTGAGCCACAATCCTACAGCTCCCTGTTAAAGCATCCCAGAGGCTGAGCCAGCAGAGCACAGAGCAGAGCACTGCCTCTGATGTACCTTCCATCCCCACAGGCTCCATTCTTGAGCTGTAAAACAAGGGCCACACGAAGCTCTCCAGAAGAAGGGCAGGCTCAGGTGTGCTCACACAGCAGCAGACAGGAGCCAGGGCGGTCACCTCTGCCCAGCCACCGCTCGCTGCTCCTGCCTGGAGAGGGCAGAGCTGCCTGGGCTTTGCTGACACCCCGGCTCTCCCTGCACACACACCACCCCCAGCACAAATGGCTCATTTGTAGTGGGAAAGGGGCACAGCACTGCCGTGCACAAACCCTCAGGGAGCGCCTGGAAAGCACTCTCATGTCCTGGGATGACACCAGTGCAGAAATGCAACATAAATCCCTGATGACCAGAAAATATCAATGGGTTCCACTTGCTTATTCATTTCCATGTGCCCACTTGTGTGAGGCCACCACAGCATGAAATCCAGGATGTTCTCATGCTGTGGCAAGAAGGGGGATAAGAACAAAGGCATAAAATGACTCCAGAGAGGGCTATTAAAGTGGAAGTTTGGAAATATAAAAAGTTTGCCTGTGCACAAAGTTTTCATCTGTGCACAAGCACAAAGGATTTATTTTGGTACTACCAAAGGACCACATTAAAGGCAACCACAGGGAGATGTGAAAAGCAGGGAATGAGAAGGAAAGTAGAGAAATGCTTTGTGGGACTACCAGCACCAAGGGGAATAGTGCAAAAGCTTTCCTCCAAAAATATTTCTGGGAATATGTAATGCTGGCACTGTACCAAGAGACAAAAGTTTATTAAGGGAAAGTTTTCGGATTCCTGATTAAGTCAGTGTAACAGCCAAAGCTACAAACAGCCCACTGCAAGAGGAAGCCAGTGCCTGCTCTGGACTGGGGCCAAGGAAAAGCAGGCCATGAGCCCTAGGTGGTCAGGGCAAGCAGCAGGGACTGCACGAGGGGAACTCAACCCACCAGGAAAGTCCAACAGAGCTGCACGTGAATAACAGCCAGAGAAGAGAGTGCTCCCTCAGTGTAATCCAGGGGATCCCCAGGTCCTGCAGGGTCCCACCTGCCCTGCCTGTCCCTCTGTGCGCTGAACAGCATCTGCCACCTGAAAGGAACCATCCTGCTGCTAAAACGCTGCTGTGAAAGACAGGAAATTATTGAGAAGAAAACAAGAGATTCTGTTGCCACTAGTGACCTTTGAAGCCTCCTGCAGCTCCCTGGAAGCCAGCTGGAACACCCAAAACTATGTCAGAAACTTGCTCCCAGCTGTAGGAATATAAGCAAGTAGTTGGTTAGGTAACACCCTGCCCCCTAAGGCAGAATAGCTTATGCACAAAGAAACAACCCCAGCAGACCCTCTCATGGCCCACTTTTAGGATTCCTATGACCTTCCTATCACCATATCTACACTTTAAGAAGATACTGTGATCTCCTACCCAGATCACTTGGCACTGCCAGCAGTGACAGCTCACATACTCCCTGTGCACCAGCACACCCAGCCAACCCTTCTCCTCAGCCCTTGTCTCCTCAGCACTGACCACCACCTTAGGACAACTATAGTTTTGGTGGCCCTCAGCCCCTCTGTCCCTGCTGACAGGTCAGGACAGCAAAGGGGACTCCACAATTTAACTGCTGAAGCTGGAAGGCATCCTCACCTGCACACCCAACAGAGCTGCAGCTGATGGCTTTGATAAATATCAGCTAATCTGGGTAAGATTCTTACAGTAGAGGGACACTGGAATTTACACAACCAACTGGAAAACAGGCTTTTCCTGACATTCTTCAGGAGAGCCAGTGAGAAAACAAGCACAGGACCTCAGCAAGCCCCAGGCCAGACAAAGCTTTACCAGAGTCCTAAGAACAGCTCAGCTGCCAGGCAGGAAGGAGTGCAGCACTTGCACAGAAGGAACAAAACCTTCCACATGACAATGAGTACCAACAGAAGCATTCCAGAAAGGAGGACCATAGCCTCCAACCCCCTACCTTGCTATCCAACTTCTTCATTGTCACCAGGTCCAAGGACTTGAGGGAGTGCCCAGTGGGGGTGATGAAGTAGAGGCAGACGTGAATCCTGGTGTCGTGGTAGTTGAAGAGGGACCGGCGGATTTTCAGCTCTTCTTGCAAATAGTTTTCAAACTGCGTATCAATGTACTCTACGATTGGCCTGTAACTAAAACCATCCCATTAGCAAACCAGCCACTGCAGCACAAATCCAAACCGTCTAAAGGCTGAAGGAATTCTCCTAGACATCCCATGATATCACTTAAAAACAAGCTATAAGACTCAAACAAATTTAGCTTTATCGTGGGAAAAGTGTGGTGTTTACACACAGACCTTATAATCCAAAGGTTGCTGGAGATTCTTGAGGCTGCACTGCAAAGTCTAAGGACAGTGGAGCACAGAAAGATGACTACTTCCACATATCAAACTTTGCCCAGATTTCAGGGCTCAGCCATCTTCTGTAGCAATGCAACATGACCAAGGAGACACCTTGGAATGCCAGAAAGCCTTTACCTGGGGCTTGAATGATGTCTATGTATTTAAATGAGACAAGTTCATGACCTGACCCTGCTCTGAGGACAGCTGGTTAACAGCTGGACAGCAATCTCTGCTGGAAAGACCTCCTGTGACTTCTCTTTTTGGCTGTTCACCCTCTACCCTTTGTCCCCAGAGCCACTACAGGCAGCGACTCCTTTACACAGACACTTGTGCAGCACTGCAAGGGGAGCTGCAGGCAGTTGATGTCTAAGCACGAGGCAAGCCCAGACACGCCGAGCAGATGGCACAAGACCTGCCTTTCGTCTTTATTTATCTGATCCCCAAATCCAACGGCGTCCACGATGGTCAGCTTCAGGTGGACATTGCTCTCCTGCAGGTCGTAGGTGCGCGGCCGCAGGCGCACCGCGCTCTCGTAGTGACTGGCTTCCTCTGTCTCAAAGGTGGTGTTGAAGAGGGTGTTCATCAGCGTGGATTTCCCAATGCCAGTCTCACCTAGGGAGGACGAATCGTCAGCTCCCTGCAGCATGAATTTGCCACAGGAACTTCAAAGCACATTAATTAGAGAACTAAATCGCGCTGTGGAAGGTCACCAGGAACTGCTTGTGGACAGACATGTAATTGTCACACAGGTGTCTGCCTTCTTGAAGGCCTCCCATGCTTAGTGCAAACAACACAGAGCACTTGGGTCTTGTTTCCCAGTATCACACAAAACAGACTACTTTCCTTTCCATGACCCCTGACTTTGCTTGGGATTCTACACTAGAGAAGCTGTGGAGAGGACAATTTTAGTAGCCATTGAAGGATACCTGGGATGCATCACAAAAACCTCTATCCCAGAATATTTGGCTGTTTTGTGAGCCAGAAAGGCTTTGAACTGCCGTTCCTGGTAACAAAACAAGACTGATGTTTTCCAGTTTGGCCTAGAAGGGGCCTTATTTAAATGCCCTATTCACTGCACACAGCCCTATTGGGGGTGAAGAGAGGCAAAATCCAAGGAAATAACCTTCTACTCTCTGCTCATTTTCCAGGCAGTCCATCCTGCTATCACTTCAACAGAGACAGGCACTGCTGAGCAGCCCTACAGCAGATACACTGGTGGGAGGGCAGAAGGGTGGGAAAGGTTCTGCTCTACAGAGGTGTTGTGTACTGCCAAGGGCTTTGGACTCTCTCCTTGTTCCAGCACCTCAGGCTCTGCTCTTCACAGGAGAACAAACACCTCAGAGCGCTCAGAGTGGGGCAGAGGCACGCACTGCTCTCTACCAGCTGTGCCTAAGAGCTGTACAAGGAAATAAAGCCAGCTGGTGCTCTAGATTAATCTGAAAGCACACATAAGCAGAACTCACTTCCTGATGTAAGCTACATTCTCCTGTTCAGTTGTGGGCACTGTTGGGAGTAGGAACTGGCAAACAGGATGGCAGTTTTTCTCTCTTGTCCAAAAAAAAATTTTAAAAAAGCTGAATGAGAAAGTAGGAATATCCATTCTGGTACCCCCAAGAATGACACTAATTAAAAACATATTGACCTCTGCTGCAACTACCCTTCTGCTAAGAACAAATTGTGAATTTCAACTGTGATTTCAGCCATGCTTTTTATTTGTGGTGTGAATATGCAAAAGTGACTTGGGCAAGGCACAGGCACCTTGTGTAAGTTGTCAGGGTGTCACTGCACAGTCTATACAAAGCCATAGAGCTGCAGTCTCTTGACGTATTTCTGCTGGTTTAGCAGGTTACAATACTTCAGACTTCATACACCATACAAGAACCAGCCAAAGCAAAAATGATGCTCATCTCATCACTGAAAGGAATTAGTCTCTAGTACTCCAGCCAGCATTGCCTGCTAGATTACATCAATACCAAAATAAAAAGCCAAGAATATAATGAGGTTATTTGAAAGTCAGTAAGGAACACTCCCCCTCCCTTTCCAAGCACAGAGATGACCATGCTTCATGCCCTCTGACACTGAGAAAGCACTGACTAGGCACAGCTCAGACACAAACCTCTTGTGCCCAGATTTGGGGTGCAGGCTTACACTCAGAAATGACCAAGTTATCAACAGCAGCTCTCACACGGTGCATCTGACTGTATCTACCTAGACACCACACCCAGCAAAAGCTGCTCGTGCCAGCCACCCCAGTTTGCATATGGAAATACTTAACTTCCTATATACAGCCTTCCCTTGATCCTTCCTATTGCAAAGCTACTGCAGCAGAGATGAGGAGCAATACCCCACTGATCACAGAAATTCTCCTGGTTTGACTCAATGCGTTTTTTAAGAGTTTGGCATTTCTGACTTGCTTAAGTCACTGCCAAGGCTTGTGGCATAGCAGGACACCCAAGAAACCCTGGTGCCAGCCTCCCCCCACGCCTGTTTGCAGAGGACTGTGCTCACCCACACAGAGGATGTTGAAGCTGAAGCCTTGTGTGACAGACTTGCTGACCAGCTGATCCGGGAGGCTGTCGAAGCCCACATGGCCCCCCAGGGAAAGGTTCCTCTTCTCTTCATTCTGGCAGGGAGAAGAAGCCAGATTAGCAAACTACACCGAGATGGCAAATCAGGCTGATGAGACCAAGACCACCCACCCTCCTGGGCACTGCAAAGCCCAGCAGAGCCCTCAAGAGCTTGTGTTTGGCACACCACAGCACAACCCCCCCAAACAGCCACCAACAACAGGAAAGAGGGTGTGAAATACTGATCTTCACGGGGAGCTGGGAGAACTAAGCTACCAGGCTCCAAAGTAAAGAAAACACTAGTGTGAGCTTCAACTACATGCAGCTGGGAGAGATTAGCAAAGGAAAACCTACCACGGTGTGTTTTAGCACTCATTTCTCTTTGATTCTTTTTGTATTTTATTTTCTTAAACCCTCCAGCACTGAATTCAGCTTGACAGACTGTGCATTTTTCCCTGAGTACTTGCCTTTCCCCCTTTGCTCTTGCCACAAGCGGCGAGGTTTGTTCACTCAGGCGCTGGGGGTGCCGGTGGCACAGGCAGGGCAAGGAACCCTCTTGCTTTACCATCTGTGACCACACAGTTCTCCACTGTTCCTCTGCTGTTCCTGTTCCTGCCTCCCCCGTGTGCACTTTGCTCTCCCTTCTGTTTCCTCCCTCCCCCAGAGAAGCCGATCACCTGTAGAGGCTTTGCTTAGGAACTAGGACAACAAAATCCGAGGAGACAGCAGCTCTGTGACCTGTGCTACACACAAAGGCAGAGCAGCTATGAAGTCCAGCAAAGAGGAGCTGACAGAAGGATAATGTCTCTTTCTAATGGCTAAAACCAGGAAAGTTTGGAATTCCAACAGATGCACACCTCTCTGCACAGCTAAGAAATGTTGTCTGAACCCAGGGACCAGACCACCACCCCTGGAGCCCCTCAGGCACTCTTACCCACCCATGGAAAAGCAAGGAGACAGCCTTCAGAGAATGAATTGTGATTCATTGACCCTCACAATTTCTTTGGTAATTGATTATTTTTCTTTATCACCAGCACACATAAAAGATGGGAATGGAAAAAATGTCTGTCCTTGGTTTGGCTCTGGCTCTTCTGTCTGTTCCTGACAATTGGTAATTAATGTCCCAGCACTAAGACTTAGAGACAAGTGCATCCCTGAGAAGAGCCTAAGCTGCCCATCAAACTTAAATGAAGTCAGGAGGAAAATAAATGATGTGATAAGCCTTGCATATTGCTCTGTGCCTGCAGTAAGATTGCTAAACAAAACACAAACCTTTGTTCAACTGTATCTTGAGTCAAAGCCTCCTATAGAGCTCTGCCTTTGGTAGAGCAAATATTCTCAGCCTTGTAAAATAAATCATTTAAATCACAAGAACAACTTGTGAACAGCTGAAACAACTGCCATGCCTCACACACAAACCTTCTGGCTGTTCCATGTAGTATTTTTTACACACTTTCAGATTATTTTAGCCCAGTGCTCTCCCAAGGGACTCCCCGGACAAAACCACAATTGAATCATAGCTGGGCTGCTGTGATCCATCCTATCCTGTCCAAACAGGATCAATCATACTCACTAACTTATTAGAAAGAGCAATCATTTAAAGTTTCCATGTGTAACTGATGTCAGCAATTAAGGTTTTGAGATGCCCAGAGTTTAGGTGAATTAAAAATAAAAACAGCCCCTAAGACAGGGAGATCTCCAAGTTTAACTTTCTTCCATTCACCTGTCAGCACAGGGAGATGCTACAACTCAGACCCCAGGATACAGGGTGTTTTACAAGTGAATCTGTGCTGAATGCTGAGCTGTGGATCTCACGTGGGGTGGCAGAACCTCACTGGGAAGGGGAACGTGGGACACGTGTGTGCAGGGCAAAGACTCAGAGTTGATTAGGTCTGGTTTTCCCCTTGAGGAAGAGGCTGTCACAAGGCACAGGAAGCCACTGCAAGCACCAGTTGAGGTCGGGGGGCTTCCTCAGGCTCTCAGCCCCCGCTTCTCATCCTCCCTGTGTCCCTCTGAGCCACCAGCTCAGAGAGCTCAAAATGCCAGTTCCCAGCACTGCAATGCGGTGACAGCCGAGCAAGCTGTTCCCACAGAAAGGCACCGAGCTTGGCGGTTACACTTTGTGTCTTTTCATTTTAAATAACAAACAAAAACAAGCAAACAAAAACACAAACCAGAAGCCTGGAATGACATTTTGGATGGGACATAAATAAAGGCTGCCGATGGCCACGATTAGGCTGAAAGTGCCTGAGGCTGGGAGGAGGTTTCCAGGCAACAGGCAGCACCACTGCTCGAGATTTTAAAATAGGCTCCAGCTCAGCAAGCCTGCATTTAAATAGGCTCCAGCCAGGCAAGGCTGCATTGAGAACTCAGTCATGCCTTGGCTGCAGGAAACCCAAATGCATCCACACAGGGCTTTTTCTCTTTTTTTGGCACTCAGTTGCTGTTCACTATAGGACAGGAATACACCTACTCAGAACGGCTCGCCACCTCTCAAAGCTGTTAAATCAATGAGCCAAACTTCAGTGGAATAATTTTTGCCAGTGACCTTGAAATGCAGTTTCCTTTATTTCTGTAAGCAGCAGAAATAACCTGGTTCAAGTTCAAGGCGCTGCTGATACCAAAGCAGAAAACCATTTGCTGTGCTTGCAGTGTGTTCAGCTGTCATTCAGCTCCAAAGGGATTTTGCTGTGTTAGGATAAACAATGGCAACAGCTGCTGGGAAGTAGTAAGACCAGGAAAATAAGGAAAGGGGGGAGAAAAGTTTTCACTGTTTTATTCTTTCCCTCCAATCCATTGAGCTTGGATAGCTGACAGCCTTGGAATACAACCTCTGCCTCTGCTCACTTGTGGAGTTTGGGGTGTGGACCTGTGCTGGAGAGGAACCTGCCCACACCCTGATGAGCAGCCCCAAATGACCAGCCCTTTTGGCCAGCTCCCACATGCCAGGGTGGCTCAAGGACAGCTTGAAAAAGTTCACCTGCTGGTGAAAACAAGGTCACACTCCAAATAAAACCCCTTCCAGCAGAAGCAGCCAGCCTGCCACACTCAGCATAAATAATCAATCCAGAACACAAATGCTGCAATGAATGAGGGCAGCACTAATGCAGCAATGTAGGAGGGGGGTTTGTTTGTGGTTTTGTTTGTGTTAAACAAAAGCTAAGGATTTCAGTAGAACTTTCTCCATACTTTTGCAAGCAATGAGACTGCCTTGCAGGATAGGAGCTGGGCAGGACATGTGGCAGAGCCAGGTGGGATCAGCACTGCAAGAGCCAGGCAGGAACACAGCCCTGCCCTTTCCAGTTGCACTGGAACCTGCAACACTCCTACCCTCCACAGCACTCAGTGTGAACCACGCCCCTCCACCTCATCCTCTGTAGAAATAACTCTGCTGCTTCTTACCAGGCAGGACCCATCCTGGGGCTGCAAACAACCACGAGGCAGCCAACCTTTCTTGAAGCCCATTTCATCATTACACAACATGATAATTAAGAGTCTGCAATGGCTCCAGGTGGGAACTCTCACCTTAAATAGCAATTGCAGCCCTGAACATCCCTTCCTGGGTCATTAATAACATCCTATGATGGGGCAGCTACCAGGGTTTTACTTGCAGTCTTTGAACATGGTCTTCAAAGATTTCTATGCCTTGAGCTGATCTTCAGGCTTGAAACAGAGAGCCAAGGGGATTAATCATATTTTGAATCTGGAATTTTGTGGGAAATCAAATATTTATCCTAAGGTCAGAGCAGAATTTATGTATTTTCAAATCCTAAGTCCTTACATTTTCACAAATGTTCTGTCCAGGCAACAGGCACAGAAATGGCATCTGGGGGAATGGCCACAGGAACAACTCCCATCCCAGAGGGACATCAATCTTCAGTTCTGATTTGACAGCAATGTCACAGAACCCTTTTGCTGGCATGCAGCAGCATGTCCTTGGTAGCACAGATGGACACATTTAGCTGAGCACCACAAGAACTGAAATGAAACCTCCAACCATAGTCCTTCAAATGTGCCGTAATGCACCAGGCACCCCAGCTCCTGGACACACCCTGCTGGAGCCCGAGGATGCATGTGGGATGCACAATGGCACACCAGGCCATTCCTGTGGCCACACCAGCACAGAACTGCCCAGGGAACCAAACAGTGAGCTTCAAACCCACATCAGCCTCGGAGCCCATCCCCAGCAGGGCTGCCAAGGCTGTGCCCTGGGCAGGACCGCAGGCTGGCAGGAAGATGGAGCAGTATTGCTGTGGGCAGCTGGCCACAGACCACATCCCCTGCAGATGATATGTTATTTGGCCCTTTACTGCAAGTCAAACAAGAAAAGGCAGCAGAGAAACACAATCAGGGAGACCAAATCCAGATCCCCATAAGAGGGTCAACACAGCATCACATACTGATTTGGCTCTTCTTCGCAGACAATGATTAAAGAAACCTGTGAGAAGTGCACAGGTTACAGCTCCAAACTGTGCCCATGATTCTTCAAAAAATAAAAACCCGATCACAGTTTCTCTTCATGCTTCACCTCCAAATTAGCATCAGTTTCACTCTGCGTCATTACATCTTTCAGCAGCTTGTTCCAGGAAAAGTGGTTTTACCACTGCCTGCACAACCCAGGGGAATGTCAGCAGTGGGACCAGTTCCATGCCCATCTACCCCCTCAGCTGCATCCTCATTCCTAGCTGGGGCTCCTGGTGCAGAGCAGAGCAACTTACTGCTTTTAGATGTGCTGCCCCTGCTTCCTTTGTTTTCACCATGAGCACTATAAACAGAGTGGACCTTGTATAGAGAAGATCATTCTGGTATCAGTCGGTTAAAAAAAAAATATCTCTAGAAGTATTATCTTTCAATTAATCCCACCACAAAATTCTCCTTAGTGACATATGCTTGTGATTCCTGCTTGAGACAGCCCTTGGGCTTTTCTTCCTGAATGATGCAGGTGAAAGCATATGGGTAAACAAAAGCGTAATTGAATGCCACGATCATAAATGGTGATACTTGTTTTTTTAATGGTGATACTTGTTTTTAAGAACCTGGCATGATGGGACTTGTAAATGCTGGGCCCTCCTTCATCAGTGTACAAGCAACTGGTGAATAAAATTAAGAGGGAAAACAAAAAAATCAGATGGTTTAGCTGATAAACAGTGATGACTCTTGGACTCCCTCAGTATACCCTGAGGGATAGCACAGAACTCTTCTGTATCTAAGCTGCCCTTTCCCATTTCTACAGCCCAACAAAACATAAGTGAGAAAGATGAACAGCTGACATTTTCCAAGGCCAAAC
Organism: Leptocoma aspasia; assembly: GCA_013399835.1. Taxonomy (NCBI): domain Eukaryota; kingdom Metazoa; phylum Chordata; class Aves; order Passeriformes; family Nectariniidae; genus Leptocoma; species Leptocoma aspasia. The sequence continues at coordinate 38,313 of VXAX01002593.1, forward strand.
AGCAAAGACCTACAGGGAAAGAAGGAAGGAAATTAAGTTTTCTCTCCTTTCTGCTACATGAATAGGGCTTACACTTGAGCAGCGACCTTCAACCCAAAGGTGTCTGCTGCTCCCAAACGCTCCCTCCAGTACCTCTGCACCACCAGCCCGGGATCTGTGGCCAGGGTGCAGCTCTCCACATGCCAGCCCCACACAGAGAGAAGCTTGTCTCTTCCAAGAGCTCACTTGGCAGCTGTATTTCAGGTCCCTCTCTTCCCAGAGTTCCCCCATTTACATTTTACACACACACTTAGAAAACACAAAGAGGCAACAACACAACATCTGCATGGCACTTTTCCACAGCACTTCAATTCCCACTACTGAGGCACACTTTTGTTTCTAAATTCCTCAATCCTGGATGTCACCTTGACCTTACACCGTGACAAATCCTCCAGTGCTTTGCAGCCTGGGTCCAGGCATTATCTGTGTCACAGCCATGCCTTGCAGCAGGTCTGTGGCACTGGCTATTCCCAGGGGAGCATTGCTTTGCCCTGCAGGGAACACGCGGGCATGGAGTGCCAGGCACACACAGATCCTCTCCCCTCCGATCCACAGTCAAATCAAAACAGAAGGAAAAACCAGTGCTAGCAGATTGCAGGTTCCTGCCCAGAGTGACTCAGAGAGCAGCAGGAGGAAGAGCAGGGAGGGCTCCCCAAACCCTGCCCTGCACAGCCACGAGCTCCTGGACGGGGCTGGCCCGGCACCCGGCACAGCTGGGCACTGCTGCTGGGCACAAAACAATGACTTCACCCTCTTGATGCCCCATCCACAATCCACAACAGTGTGCGCAACACAAAGATTAATACATGCACCAGTGGCCTTTGTAGGATGCTATTCCCTTGTGTCCTGCATGGAAAGACATGGAATCAGGAAATCATTCCATCCTGATGCAGGGAGTCTCATTTTGCAACCGGGCAGAGAAAGGACTGAGTGATGTTTGGCTGTTTATCCAATGCAAGCAGAGCAAGCTGGTTCCAGGTACAGGCTCATGTGTGCTGGCAGTGCCTGGCCCCTCTCAGGCTGGGCACTTGGGGCAGCAGCTCCACAAACCACGGGACAGAGAGGGGCTGCTTCAGCATCCAGCACATGTAGGTCCCTAGCCCAACCCCACAACCTCCCCCAAATGCCCATCACTGCCAGATTCCTTACAAAGGCACTTGTAGTTATCATCATTTCACAAGTACACTGAGTCATGGAGCAGTTGAGTACTTGCCTAGAGACCTTTGGGCAAACAGTGTCAGAAGCCAAATTCAGCTTCTTTGTCCAAGCAGGCACTCCCTGGGGCTTGGCCCAGCTTCTGGATCAATGCAAAAAAATTGGACAAATTACCTCTCTCTGGAGAATCTCTCTATCTCTGAATGCTGGCTCAATAAATGCCACTTGATATTTGCAAAGTGGTGGCAGTGAGTACAGACTCATGTTTCCATGAAGAAAATATCTCTTTTGCCTAGCTAAGAGCTGAGGGGCAGTTAACAGCAACACCACACCCCATGTACAAAAAACACCTCTGTGGTGTGAGCAACATTCAAAACACTCACTAACACACATGAAAACATTACCTGTCTTGTACTCACAGGCTAATGACTATTAGATGTATAACGGCATCAGTGAATGAGACTGCACTTTGCAGCCTATTAAGCAGAAGGAGATGGTCCAAGAGAGGTAATCAGACCAGATTTCACAGTGAGAGGATTCTGAGCATAGTAAGTCTTAACAGAGGGCTCAACAGAGGCAGAGTAGGCATGACCTTGTGGGTGCCTTTGGCATGGAGACAAAATGAAGCACACTCAGCTGGGGCTGGCCAGTGGAGCTCTCAGCACCTCTTAGGTTAAAATTGTCACATCTAAATGGCACCTAATCTCAAGGAGATTTGCAAAGTGCAAGCACACATGCAGCTCTGAAGGTTTGCAGTTAATCTTAAGCATGGGCTTAAAATTTCACATCCCCATCGTGGAGCACGTAATAACAGGCTGGGGAAAGAAGAAAGGAAGAAAAAACAAGCCCACAGATGTGGGGTTTCTGCTGATTTACCACTTGTCTTACAATACCAACAATAGAAGATTAAGAGCTGCATCTTCTCTTCTGCCTCCTGCTCCTGCCCACTCTGGTGGTGGTACATGGTCAGTCAACCAGGATGCACCTGAGACCGTGAGCCTTCTATGCCTGTGCAGGGAGGGCAACTGGGGTTTTTCCCTGCTGTAGCAACCCTAAAGAGCTGTAAAAGGTAACACGGTGATGCCTAACACCGCTCTTCCCTCCAGCAATGGCAGGGCAGAGCCCCAAGTGCCTTCCCGTCCTTCTGTTTTCCAACACGCAGTACACAGGAGCCACATCTAAGCCAGCTTCCCATGCGTGGGACATGGCGCTAGCCAGCCATCTCCAGTTGCTGCATGTTCACAATAAGCTTCCAGCCTACACTGGAGTCCCCCCAAAAAACCTCACACTAAACCAACACAATTCCCAGCCACCCCCCCTCCCCCCATTTAAACTTTACTTCTAAGAATGCCAAGAATTTTCCCAGACACTCAAGCCTTTATTCATATCCCTCCTGGCTCCCAGCTGCACTCCAGGCAGGCAAAAACATCACTGAAGAAACCACATATGGAGTCACCACCAAGACATGCCAAGTAAAAATTAGAGCCACTTTATATTACAGAAGCAAGCAGGCTCAAGAGCTGAGGCTCTTGCCTTTAACTTTTGGACCCATTTTTAAGAGCTATTCGCAAACTTTAGGACCAGCAAGTGACCAGTGAGTGCACTGGGAAGTGCAATGCTCAGCACCTAAGGAAAACAAATATTTCAAAAAATCACTGGTCCAGTGCCAAGGTTTCACAATGTCCCGTGTGCCCCCGGGCAGTCTCGGGGAAGCAAAGGCTCTGCTGCACAGCAGCGCTGAGCACACACCGCAGCCTCCTCCCGAAAGTAGGTGGACAGGGATTTAGGTGAGAAAGCCAAGCTGCTCTGAAGGGAGGAACTCCTTAGGCAAACTCCTTAATTGCTTTCCTGTATCCAAGGTACCGGTGCCAAAACGCGTCTGGATTCCTGCGGCACACCTTGTGCTGTATCCCAGCAACCAGCCGGATGCCGGGCACTCCCAGCCGGCAGCCAGGAGCAGGGACCTGCCCACTCCACGTGTTCCCCTCCTGCACCAGCCTGCTCCCTTCAACACCTGTGAGCGCACAGCTGAACCGAGGGCATCGCCTTCAGCTCCACTGAAGCCCCAGCAGCCTTTCCTCCTTCAAGAAAACACAACAAACCGCAGAACGCAAAACAAAAATCCTACACGCATCTACAGAATCAAACTGCACAGGCTTAAAACATCAGGTTTTGCTGATGCTCAAAGCCAAGTCTCAAGGGAGAGTCAAGCTCCTCATCTTCTCATACCACACACATCCAAGATGATCCATTCACAACCTGTGAATGCAACATCAGTTTTAATTTTCTCCAAACAAACTGACTGTTTCTGGCTTAAATTCCTCTCTTTTTTACACCACAAGCAAAATTCCCACATGCTTCTTTTCTTAAGCTGTTATTTAGTGATTTCCCTATAACATTTAGAAAGCCAAATTAATTAATTGTGAGGTCTTTCTTAATCAAGAGCGGATTAAATGGGCATTTTGTTTCTACCACAAGTCCTGGATGAGAGTTTACAATGGAGCAAAGGAGGATTTACCAGGCATTATTATACAGTGTTTTGCAAACGTGAAAGCTGCCTTTGAGAATAAGGAAAGTTGGTTAAAATAAAGAAAGCTATGGAACCAAAAATGAAAGACATTTCCTCCAAAATGACCTTAAAGGATGAGAAAGTTCAGCTTCTCGGCAGCCTGAGAATTCCATCCCCCATAAACTATTCAAAACCATGCAAAGTCCAAAACACAAATAAAACTTTTTAAACAGACTGAAAAAAAAAGATCCTAAAATACAGACAAACAACGCCACCCAACACTGCCCTAATCAGTTCCTTTTTAAAATTATTTATTCAGAAGCTGCTGAGGCTTTTCATTTAATGGACTTCCCAATTAGCCCTGTCAAGAGCCTAATCTTAGCACCTTATCTAGTACAGACTTTCTCCAAGTTCACCCAAGGCAGCAATGCATTCCCATTTTACACTCAGCTGCTCGAAGCTGAGGAATCTCTTTGGTTTCCCAGCATCCTTCCATGAGGAAGAGGAGACACTTGGCAAACACGAGTGGCTGTGGGACAAAGCCAGGAGATAAACTGAGTGCCTACCCTTAAGGACTGGAATGAAAAAGGTTTGGAGCAGTTTAAAAGAAGTGTTGAAGAAGGGAGAAATGATCTGGATCCCCATCACTCCAAACAAGCCATGCTGGATAGCAGTCACCAAGATTATTTGCTTTAGTTACCACTTAAGATAAACATGGCTAATTCCCACATACATTTCCAGAATTTATTGCCCAATTACAATAAATACTATTATCCAGTATATTTTTAGAGAAGGGAACAGAGATATAATGGGAACCCAAGTGCTTTTGGTCACCACTGTATGTTTTTTCCCAGTCTGCCTTATGCATCCCACAGCATCTCCACAAACAGATCTTCCAGCTACTGACCACATCTTCTTGTAATAATGCCTGGAAGACACTAGAAAGAGAATATCCCACAATATACCACAGCAACTCAGCTCCTCTGAGGGCTAAACCAGAGTCATCATACTAATAAGCTGACTGCTATATATCCTATTAACACATGCCTCCAGAAAGCCTCCAAGTGTATTAGCACAGAATACCTTTAATCTGAAGAATCAAGGCAACGGAAAAAAGAAAAAGAAAACCTCTATTTGAAAAATACACATAGCAAAAAGATAAACTGAAAGGACTATTTGTTCTGTATGAAAGTACAGAATAAATCTATATTTAGGAATATGAGCTGGAAGCACCTTTGGTGCAGAAGAAGGGAAGGGGAATGTTGCTGGGAGGCCAGCTGCCAGCCTTCCTCAGGCAGCATTTTCCTGTGGCAGAGCTGAAAGCCAGGATCAGCGTGGCTCAGGATGGAAGGCTGCTGTAAGGAGGGTCTGGACCAGAGAGCTGGCAATGCCCTCCTGCCCCCAGCTGTCCCCACACTGCGGGCACCCCAGGAATGCACACACAGCGGGGATGGTCTCCTCTCCCAGCAACAGACCTGAGGATTGCATGGGACATCCTGGCAGACACGGGAAGGTTCCATTTTCCAGCATCACCACAAGCTCTGGGAACGTGCTCCACAGCAGCCACAGCTGCAGGCATGCTGTGCAGTCCTCTGCAGGCAGAAGCTGAGGGCTGAGTCCTGCCTCTGTTACAGCCAGAGCCAGCTGAAGCCCTGGCTGCCTGCGGAGATCTTGATGCATTCCCCACATGTTTCCTTGCACACAAAATGCAGACTCATCACAGCATCTCATGCAATGGTGAGGTGAGGATGGGAGAGCCCCAACCCTTGGATGGAAATCCAGCCCAGGCTCTCTGGCTCCACAGCACTCTGTGACAGTCTGGTTTTGAGGCGGTGCAGGCAGAGAGGGCAAGAGCCCCAAGACAGGGAGCTCCATGGGAACCTTGCTCCAGCTGTCTGACATCTCTGGAATTTCATGCGTGTGGGAGACAGACACTTTTTGGTTTCACAAAGGAATCTGAACATCTAAAAGTGGTGCCTTCACAGCCCTGACCTGGTCAGCCACAAGGCAATTAGGGCTGTATCCAAGAATCCTGTGGTTCTCACTGACACCACTCCTCTCTGAAAGTCTCCCATCACCCCATTTGGAGGATGCTGATTCCCTGGCTGGGTTTACCTTCTGCATCCCAATGTCACAAGCTGGAGGTGAGCATGGCTCCTTATGCCAGAGAAGAGGCTCCAGCACATGGCTGGGACTGAGGACAAACAGCACTTTCAGGATTTCTTTTTCTCACTTGGGCTGCTCTGGGAGAAGAGGTGGGCTCTCTTAGCTGTCTGACACTTTTATGAATACAAATGCAAAGCTTCAGGTATAAACCCAGAGCTCACTGCAGCTACACAGATGTGGGAAAGAGGAGAAACAAGCAGATTCTGCATAAACACAAAGCCCACCTCAACAAAAAAAGTACAGGACAGGACAGTGTTATTTCCAAAGGCTGCACAAACAGGGCATCTGGAACAAACAGGGCAGCCTGAAGTGTGTTCAAAACATTCTGAATAACCAAAACTAATCTCAAACGTGCCCTTACCCTACACAGGTGGGGTGAAGTGTGCAGCGTGCCCACGCCCTGAACACCTCCCTTAGTCCCATCACTTCCCCAATTCCTCCTCTTAATTGCACAATCCAGGAAAAGCCAATTCAGCATCATGCCAGTTTCTCCCCCTCCCAAGCTCCGAGCCAAAGGAGCACGGGAAGGAAAGGAGCTGAGCGTGACTGTCGCTCCTGCAGACAGAAAAACAGCCCAGTGATGGGGCCGTGGCTTGCACAGCGGTGCCTTGAGACGACAGGACTGGGGACAGCGGGGGCACTCAGAGACAGGGCTGTGCCTCTCCCTGCAGCTGGAGACAGCACTGGTATTCTGCCACAGAAGATAATATTTAAGGAGCTTCTGGCCTTCCAGCAACGCTGGGGACTGGCTGACAGCTGCCACCACAGCACAGACGACAAGCCCTGACAGCGTGCCGGCGCCCTGAAAGGGAGTTATTCTTCAGGCTCTCATTTGTTTTGCCGATGCTGAGGGCACACACGGCCTCAGCCTCCGCCAGCTCACGTCCTTCCACCCACTGCCTCAGCACCCACTGCAGTTCTGAGTGGTTGGGAGCAGCTCTGGAGCTCCCACGCAGAACAACATGTTGCATCTCTGCTGCAGGAGGAAGAGACACCCTGGATTCACCAGCAGTGACAGCACCACAGCGGGGAAGAGAAAAAACCCCAAAAACCCATCTTATTCTGGGCAACATTTGTACCCAGCGCATACATTGAAAATAAGTGTTTAACTGTCATGGCCTGTGGTTGAGTTAATTGATTCTGTGGTTAAGGCAGTCAGAGCTGGCTTCCTATGTGAGGACAGGCGGAATTCCAGGGGAGGGATTGCAGGGCTCAGAGATGCAACCACCAATTTGGCCTCTCTGGTGGAAGGCCATTTTCTGCATCGTTCCTTCCCAAAAAAGCATACGCCACAGGCAGAAGAGCTGGCCAGAGCAGGGAGGGAAAGGGCTGCTCCTGCTGGTTTGGCTTTCTGGTGCCTGCTACCAGCTTGGAGAAAAATCTGTCACTTGTGCTCCACACTGCATGGGGGACGACTTGAGTTTTTCCAGGCAAAAGGTAAAATAACTGAATAGCAGAAACAAGAGATTTAATCCTGGAACTTCCAAATGGTGCCAACTGCCTGGGCGAAAAAGAGAACAGAGGGAACATCTGAATTCAAATCAACCCCGTTTTCCACTGGAATTGAGCCATGCAAAGGTTTTTCTTGGGAGTTCGTTTTGAAGAAAATAAGCCTGTGCTTAAGACCTGCAGTAATAAGACTTCTGGTCATGAAACACAGAGCTGTTCCCAAGCCCATCTTTTCATAGACTAAGGCATCACACTGGCCCCTTACAGGGAAGAGTGGGTTTAGGCTGTGCAGTCATTAAGTGAACCCTGAGCTTACAGAAAGCAGCAACAACACATGAAGTTCGTTACAATGTAGGCTGTTATGGCAGGAACAGGCACCGTCCAAAGGTTCCTCTCCTCCCACAGAGCTTGGAGCAGGTGACAAGAAGGCAGTGGTGTGTAAACAGGTAGCACTCACACGCAGCTGACAAACTTGCCAGATCCTCTCCAAGCTCAGCAACTCCCTGAGACAAAGCAAATCCCATCGTCTATTTCCAGTGAAGAAATTGCTCTTCAGCTTTCCTCTGTACAAAGCGGTGTTTTTTTCTGCAAGATCTTCTAAGGGACATTAATTTATTATAAAGCTGCCAGTACCAGCCTAGCTGTCAATCACTTACATGAAGGGAAATCTCAGGTTTGCATACAGACAGCTGCCCCCACCCCAGCTCACACACTGCCAGGTATGGGTTCACATCAATGTTCACACATCCCTGTCCGTGCAGGCAGTCGCAGTGTCCACACAGAGCAATCAGCCAAAAGTCAGCTTTTCATGCTAAACTCTTATCTGAGCCCAGCCTTGAGGCTGAGGACACCTGCTTCTTCTCGCAGAACTGCTCACTTTGGAGCCCACTGCCTTAGCACCACCATGTCAGGCTGTGGGTTAGTGCAGATAGTTAAGCAATGGCATTTTGTGAGGTCAATGCATTTTACTTAAAAAGAGAGAAAGCAACAGATTTGGGAAAGCAGAAGTCTTACAGTCTCAGTCTCACATCTCATCCCATTTATTCTCCTATGCATCTCCAGTCACTCCTCTGCACTTTTTCTCCTTCCAGGTTTTCCAAGCTCCTTCAGAGCTTCTGCATCTCCCTGGTGCATTTCAAGCACCTTCTGGCTTCCACTTGCACGTGGTGGTTGGGCTGTTTCCCACTCAACATCCCACCATCCTTACTAACATTGCTAGTGTCTGCTCCAGTGCAGTCACCACATGTGCTAACTCAGCACTGGTCAGCCCAGGCAATGGAGAAGCTCTGAGCTTTAATGACAAAACAGAAGTACTTCACAAATGAACCAAACTTTATCAGTTTTCCTTCCACCCTGGTGGTGAGCAGCTCTGGGTCTCCAGAAGCACTGCCTGCAGCCCAAGCCCTGAACACAGCTGTGGCTACCACAGCAGGTGAGCAGAAAACTTCAATCTCCAGGGGTTGAAGCAAATATCTCTCACAACACTACAGCCACAAAAACAAAGGTGGTGTTGAGCACCACTGGCGTGATCCTGCTGCCTCAGAGGCAGCTTCCTTTCATTTGTTTTTGTTGGTCATTTCCAGCAGCAGCCTTTGAAGGGAACTTTATTGTGCTGGAGACAGAGGCATTCTGGAGGACTGTACAAGGGAAGCATACATCTGGGGAGTTTTCGAAACACATTATCCAAACCTAAGGGTCACTACGTTCCAGGATATCAGTGTCAGCTGGACACTTACAAATAGCTTCACCAATCATGACCTACTGTGTATCAAAACCCTACTTCAGAGACTTTTTCAGCATTACTTCCTACTGCAAATACAAACAGCTGGTAAAAATAAGTGAATTTATCATCACCTTTGCTTGGCAGTGACAAGCTACTCCCACATGGACTTCATGCTCAGGAAGCTGAGGTATGGTAATATAAAATGGCAACAAGAAACCTGTAAGCTCCACAGAAAGAACAACTCAGAACACCTGAATCATGAGGCTTCCATGATGCTGCTGGAGGAACAACAGGTGAGATGCAAGCTAGGGGTAAAGGAAACAGCAGCTGGGACAGACATCTGCCCCACATCAAATGGAAACGAGATGTTGCTCACTCACCCGCCTCTGCCACATCCATGGTTCCAGGCAAAAGGCAAACTGAGATCATCAGACCTACAGCACCTGCAAATCCCTATAAACCCATCCCTGCTCACTGCACAAAGCAAGCAGATTTCTTCCTAATGGAGTTGGGCACTCAAGCCATGCTGGAATCCAGCCATTTCCCTTTGGTGACCAAATGAGAGCCAAACACCCTCAGGAGGATTTTTTTTCCTCTTTCTTTTTTTAAAATCAAAGTGACAAAGTATCGATGTAAGTATGCCAAGCGTTCAATTACCCACACCAAAAAAACAAATTAATTTTCTCCAGAACTAAGCAATATTTTAGGTTCCTGTAACAGCTATGAAAACCTGCACAGGCAACAGCAGGCACACCAAATTAACATTAAAAGTATTTTTATATGATACAAATGCAGAAGAAATTGTAGTGAGAGAGTCTCGGTGTTTTCATTCTCTGCCACTGTCTTTACCTTAATCTACTCCTTCCAGAGCCTAGAAACATTAGCTTTCTTAAATAAGAGCCCCAATTCAATTTTCCTTTATACATGTTTTAAGTAAGTTACAGTCTTGAAAAGTCATTCCTGAGCTGGAAACTTTTGGGCTAGGATTCAAAGAAATGAAGCAGGGTTTGAGATCCTTGGCAGAAAGTAGCTTACAGAGAAAACAGTAGCAGGGACTTGTTTGTGCTCAAACGGAATGCCTATAGTTCAGACAACCACCACTACTGTTCCCATTTGTTTAGTAATATCACACCAGACTATTTTGACTTTGGAGAGCTATGCTATTTAATGCGGTAAAAACGTTTTTAGCTCTGAGAGCCTACAAGACACAACACCAAGCTATTTAACGAGAACAGCCTTCCAACAACAACAAAAAATTCAAGCTGTAGACAAAGAATAGTTTTGGGCCGACAGATTTTAGCCAGATTGACTTCCGATAGCAGTTATACAACATGTGAGCTGCAGAGAGGCGGCAGCGCACAGGTCACACTCCATATTTGCTGTACAGCATTCCTCACACATTGGCTCAGAGAGCAGCCAGCCTCAAGGGTTTGCCTTAGCCGTGTTTAAATCAGCGTGTCTCTCGCTGTATTATATACACACCGCTAAGTTAGTACTGCAGAGTGTTTGGATACCAGCGGTATGTAAACAATGGGTGTTTGGGAAGGTCTGACCCCATTTCCTGCCGCCTGTCTTTGCGGGGTGATGCATGCCTGCAGACACACGGGTCCCGGTACCCTTTACGAGCATCCTGGGCATCCCGGCAGGAGTCCCCGGACGCGGCGGTGCCGGTGCCAGCACCAGAGGCGGCTGCGAGGCCCCGGATCCCTTCACCCGCTGCTCCCTCCGCCCCCGGCGCGGCCGGGACCTTCCCGCAAGGACTTTCCCCGCGCCCGCCGCGGGCACCGGCACCGCCCCGCTCCCTCCCCGGCTCCCCGCCATGCCTCCGCCGGGATCCCGGTGGGGCAGCGGCTGCGCAGCCCCCGCGGTGTCCCGGACCCACCACCCGCTCGGTTATCCCCCCGCATCCGAGTGACAAAGAAACCCCAAGCAGTGCGTCCGAGGAGAGGCGCGTACGGGAGCGGGGCGGTGCTCACCGAGAAGCGCTCCACATCGGTGGCGGCCATGGCCGGGCTGGCGCGGCTCCGGCGGCGGGAGCGCTGCTGTCGCTGCCCGCCGCGAGTGGCTGCGGCTGAATGGATCCAATATGGCCA
>VXAX01002593.1:59697-120796 GCA_013399835.1 Leptocoma aspasia
GCTGGTGCTGGCGGCCGACGGGCAGTGGACACAGCAGCTCCACGGGCTGCTGCTGGGCGACGCCAGCCTGGCGGCTCGCAGGGACTTCATCTCCGGCTTCACCGCCCTGCACTGGGCCGCCAAGAGCGGCAACTGCGACATGGTGACCAACATCATCCGAGCGGCCGAGAAGGGCGGGTCCCGTGTCAATGTGGATGCCAGGTCGCACGGCGGCTACACGGCACTGCACCTGGCTGCTATACACGGCCAGGAGAAGATCATCACCATGCTCGTCTACAGCTACCATGCCAAGATTGACCTGAGGGACTACAGTGGGAAGAAGCCGCACCAGTACTTAAAGGAGGGGACATCCCTTACAATCAGGCGTTTGCTGGGGGACCCCAGCCTTTCCCAAAACACGGAGCACTCCATGCCCATCAAGAAGTCTACAAAGCTGGCGGCTTCAATCTTGAGCTCCACTAGCACTTTCCTGGGAGTCATATCCGATGACATGGCTTTCTATGATCTCACCAAAGGTTTAAGGAAGCCCTCAACTTTAAACAAGCTTCTGAGTGCCACTACGGGCCCGAGGAGGAAGCCAAAGACCAGAGGGGGCTTCCCTTCATATTCCTCACTCTCTGAGGTAACGGAGGAGGAGGAAGAGGTTGTCGTGAAACGCAGACCCGTTTCTGAGCTGTTCTTTGGCCACTAGCCTCTGCCTTGCTGTGATCAAAATGGTTAAATAGCACGGCTGGTGTCTCAGCTTTCTCTTGCAGAAGCAGTTTGGATTTTTTTCTCCGTGTCTGTCTTTTTGGATGTTTAACTGAATCAGTGATAGGGTCTACATCCAAAGCCCACGGCACGAAACCCAGCCCCAGGTGCCTGTGGAAAAGGAGCTGCCAGGAAGTGCTATCCATGATGTGTGTACCATCGTGCTGATCTGTTGGTGGAAACCACAAACTTTATACTTAGTGGTTGAAAAACTAAAACAGCTTATGTGTGTGTGGGCATGTCAAAATGCCTGAGGTACAGCCTTCTTGATCTGTGTTCTTCAGCTGGAGAGCAGAAGCAAGGTGAAGGATTGCATATTTTACACTGTGAACAGCAAGCTGGTAGCTGGCTACTTTAACAAGGCTTGTTATCTAACAGGATTAAATTATCAGAGGAAAGATGCATAGTTTTCTATGATGTTTCTGATTATTTTGGTAGTAGAAGAAGGATATTTCTATTTACAAAAATGGTATACTTTTTCAAAACAAAGTTTCTCACTTTGAGAGTTTCTCACTCAGTATTTCACATCAGAAATACTAACATAACAATCTCAATCGTTGCCTGATGCATTTTATTAAATAAATTACTGAAAAAATAGGCCCTTACCTTCAGCACTCAAGTGACCATGACTTGTCTACCTCAGTTTGAAAGCTTGGCTAGTGGTTTAAGTTTTTCTCTCTTCCTGAAAGACTTTTTGACCAGGTGGTATTTACCACATGTCTTGGTGATAATGTGAACATTTAAACTTGACTGTAGTTCAATCAACTTAAGCTGAATAAAAAAACTTGTTGATAGTGAAAAATTGAACTGAAAAACTGGGAATTGGATCTGTCAGAGTTTCTGAGTAGCCAACTGGAAACAAAGTTAGGCTTGTATATCTGATGCTTTTTGTATAAAACTTGGCCCATTTTGACCTATTTACAATAAATATTTATAAACATGGGGCTTTATGTAATGTTAGGTGTTTCATGATAGAACCTCTGCATGACCTCTTGAAGCAGTGTTTATTTCAACAGCCTGAATCATTGACCTAAAATGAACTCTTTTTCTTCTTTTATATGACAAACATATATGTTCTATATATAGGACTACACATAGCTCAAAAAGCATGCTAACTGCATGTTAGGTTTGCAGTAAGATTATTATTTTTTAAATTACTGCTTGGTTAAAGTTAATGCAAAATGGCAGAGCTATGAACAGAATCTGACTTCTGGGGCAAGTCTGCTAAACCACCACGTTTTCTCTCAAACTGTGGTAGAAACTTGTATCATTGAGAGGTGCTGAAGGTGAGAGCAATGCTGCACTGGCTCTGTTTGGGTTTCTGCATTGAAACACTAGTTTGCATGCTTTGCCTTTCCTTCCAAGTCAGTGACTTCAGGAATGTTTTGATTTTTTCTGCCTTGCATTAAACCTAGTACTTGTAATTGGTTCTAATTGGCTTGTCCTAAACACTCACAAGGAATGCTGTAGGACTGAAGATGGAGGCACTGCCCTCTTTACTTCAAAACACTCTGCCTGAAGTTCCTGGAGTTGGTGACATTCGTTGGGAGTGTGATCAGAGGTTGCGGCCAGCTCTGATGCACCTGATCTAGGAAGAGACTGGATTATTCTGCAATGGTCTGCTTCTGGATTGAACTAATTAAGTTGTTAAGCAAAGGTTAATGATCAAGCACCTCATGACTTCTATATCTGGAGTAGGGTTAAAAAAAAATAAAATCCAATTTGCTCTCTAGCTGTTGGTGTGACCGTTGACCAGTGTGGTCCTTTGAAGCCATGATTTGTGCTGCACTCTGTCAACTTGCACAGTTCTGGGAAAAACAGGGCTCTGTTTTAAAGTGTCTTTCCAAGTGTACGGACATACAAATATTTTTTTTTTCTCCCCTGAAACCACAGAAGTGTTTGTGTGCATTTGTGTTACCTCTGAGGCACTGACACTGCCTGGTGAAAGCATTCTATTTCTGTGGGAATTGCAAACCCTCCAGTTTGGCTTGGCCTTACTGAGAAGTTTGTTCAATAATTATGGGTATAGGCTTGATATCTGTTCAAACAACATTGCTGAACTTTAGTGCTCCTTCCGAGTCAAGCCTACATGAGCCAGAGGCAGGGTTCAAGGAAGGAGTGTTTTGTGTTTAAAAACCCCACCTGACTAATCTGGAGAGCATGGTTGTGATTTCACCCCCAGGAAAGTAGGGAGGAGGTTTTGTTGCTTCTCTATTGTTTTGTCAAAGAAGTCACAGCTGAGCTAAGACTTCATTGCAACACGTATCATCAAGAAAATTCTGCATTACTCCTTCCTCAGAGGCATTGAAGTGATTAGCTAGTGATAGAAAAGTGCCCAGCAGCAAGAGCCCTCTGCAGCATTCCCCAGGGAGTGCTGGAGGCCTGGCAGGAGGGTGCTGTCACAGAGGTGCTCACAAGGCTGGGTGCTGTGGGTGGGGCAGGCTGGGCTCTGCCAGCAGGTTTGTGCAGTGACTCAGCTCATTCCTCCTCCTTGGTGAGCCGATGGAGGAGAAGATAGCGTTTGGGCAGGCTGGGATGAGTACACGGAGTGCGGGACAACTTCAGGTGCAGAGAATACTGAGAGGTGCTGGGAACGCACTGCTGTAATCCTACAGGTTACAGGTTTTGAAGTAAAACCAGCCCATCAGCCTGGCTGCGCTTTGGGTTCCAATGTCACCCTTTAAACTGTGGGAAGGGACACTGTAGGGCGATGAGTGATCACGAGAGTGTTGTTCTACAAGAGGCTAAAGGCTAAAGCAGGACTGTTTTCTGAATCCCTCAGCTTGACTGATTCTCCCTAATTCTCATTTTCAAGCCCAAATCTGGCTGAATGCAGTAGGATTTTCACCGAAACAAATGTCAGCTGTGAAGTTTAGCCAGGTTGTTTCACAGAACAGCTGAGAGGAGGACTGGGTTCCCCCAGCACGCTGGCCCAGGGGAGGGGCTGTGCCATGGGCTGGGCACGCAGCCTTTGAGTCCTTGGCCCAGCCCAGAACTTGGAGCTGCCCAAGGCACCATCAAAGCTAAGAGCAGGAAAGGTAAAAAGCAAAAAACCTGAGGCCCCCCGTGGCTCTGCTCCTGCCCCCTGGAGAGGGCTTAGTGGTGGGGAAGGCTGGAGATGGAAGGCACAGATCAGGCTCAGGAGCAGGACTCAGCAGCTTGGTGGTATTTTGCCTTGGCTACTAGCCTGCCCTCTCAGCATGTCTCAGTTTTCCTGCTATAAAATGTAGATAATCACCTTGGTCCCTTCTTTAAAGTACACATCCAGTACTGATATGCAAATTGAAATCAAGATAATGTTTTTAGACCTGTAGGCAGCATGAGCAGTGTAATTCCCCCACCCTGAGAATGCACATTCAGTGGAGCCACCTACACAAATGAAAAGTAGCTTGGATTTTAATTCAGCAGCACTAGGGGTCAGGAAAACTACTGTTTGCCTGACCCTGGCTCAGTCTGCCTGCTAAGGATAACTTGGTTTGTCTGTTCCTTGGCACATTTTGTTCTTAGGAGTATCAGCTCAAAAACCTGCTCTGAAGAGCTCTGCAAACAAATCTTAAACCACAATTCTGCACAAAGGGACAGACTTTGTCCTCCCGGATGTGGCTGTTTGAGCAGTGTGAGGCAGTGTGGTTGTGGCCAGGCTCACAGAGATTTTTGGCTGTCTCCATTCTCTTGTGAGTGCTGCACAGAAATGTGGACTATGAAAACCCAGGAAACCCCACTCCTGCACTGCAGAGGAGTCTTAATGAGATTGCAGCTTCATCACAAACCCATGGTTCAGTGGAAGTGTCACAGTAACTCCAAAAGAACAGTGGGAGCTTCAGCCACCAGCTGGAGGTAGAGGAAGCATTTCTAGACAGTCCCCTAATTCCCCATTGCTCATCTCTTGCTCCCTCTCTTCATGTTTCCACCATGACCTACATTCCTTGGATGTATTTGCCTCCTGATTTGCATATTAATCTGAATAAAATAGCAGCATGGCAGTTTTTGCCCTTTCCAGTTGTTTGTACTATTGTGGGACTCCCCAAATTAAGAGGTTGTTAACAGGGACTTGGCAGCATGTAGCATGGGCACAAACAGTGTGGTGTTTGTTTGCTGAAGGGGGAGAGCAGGACAACACGGATCAAAAACTGTGCATCCTAATGAAGAATATTTCTATTCCAGTTTCAAGGTTTATTTCAGTACTTTACAAGACAAAGCAAGTCATTAGGCACATTGAGCCTTTATACTGTGCATACAACCTGGAACCACACAAAATAGATCCACACTGTTAATATTAGCGCAGCTTTAGTACATCTTCCCTTTCTGTGAAGAGAAAATAGAGATGTGCACAATAAAAATTATGCTGGCAGTGTTCAGCTTTCCCGTTCTCCGTAGAACTTCTGCTCTATGTTTGTCCCAGGTAGAGCATTATTTCTTTTGTTCACCTGAAAGCATGAGTTCTTAGCCAAACCCAAACCACCATTTCCCAAGAGGAAAGTCATCCATCCCCATCCCTTGAGTCCCTCCAGGTGAGAGACTCCAGCTGAGAAGCACAGCAGGCACTGTGGAGTCACAGCTGACACAAACCAAATAATGTTAATTTCCACTGAACAGAACCTGACACCCAAATGCACAAGCCCTTGATGTGAGGTCATGGTTTTGGGGTGCCAGACCTTCCCCGGTGTCTTCACCCACAGGCTCTGCATGAGGCAGATGGTCACACCAATAAGATTCACCAATATGGTCACAATAACAAACTGCAGCAGTACAGACACTCACCATGATTTTTGTGTTGTATTTTCTTCACCACTCTCCCGTGGTAGTTTTCCCCTTTCCAACAAAGAACTAGAGCTTCACTCCAGGCTGGGATCAGCTCCAGACCAGACCTCTCCAAGCAGCCACTGTGACATCTGGTGACACTGACCCTGTCAGAAAGGGGTCCTGCAGGCACCAGCCATGCCTTCAGGAGCTGTCACAGAGCAGGGATCTCTGGAGAGATTGTTTCACAAGAGGTTCCCTTTTGAGGTAGTTTGGGATGTTCTTGCTCTTCCACCATGGGCTGAGCCCATTAGAAAGACCTCTGGGTCTTTATTCACATTTTTAGAAATGTCTGTTATTCTCTAAATCAAGACTATCAGTGCAGCCCATATTCTCTCTCTGTGGATTTATCTATGAGATGACTCAGCTTCAAAGCTCATGTGGTATTTTAGAGTCTCTGATAACCTTTAATGCCTCTCTTCATTTAGCAGTGAAATTCAAGTGCTGCTTCTTGAGAGCCTTTTGTGAACCCCAGAGGCTGCATGATTCCTACAGGCTGATTATTCTTTAATGTCTTTGTGGGCTCCCTCCAGACACAGATTAGTTTTGCAATGCTGCTCTGAGTTTATTTTAAAAAATTTATTCAGATGGTTGCCATGAATTCTCAAAGCAGAGAGAACATCCTTCTACTTATTAAATGCAGCTCTCACAAGCACCAAATAGATAATTTTGCAGAGTACCTTTGCATTAACCTGCAGTTCCCTGTTCCTTAATTAGCTCCACATGCAAAAGTCCCCCAGCAAAATGCCCCAGTGAAGAAAATGAGGCTGGGGTTTCAAACAAAATAACGAAAATCCTTCAGTTAAGTGCCCAAAAGGCTGAAACGGCAGCTCCTCGTACAGCAGTGACTCCCACACATTGCAGTGGATGTTACATGAAGTTCTAAACGAGCTGCTGTGTCTAAAACCCCTCAGCTGCTGCCGGGACGCTGCTGTCACACGGGCGGGACGGGATGCGCTGCTGCCGCTGCCACTGGCCGCTCCCGCACCTGCAGCACAGGCTCCTGGCTCGGGCAACCCCAGTCATGTTCTTAGCCCAAAATTAGGCCCACCTGCTGCTGCCTAGCACAGCAGAAGCTCTAGCAGAGCTCCCCCCACGCCGCTCGTGTGTGGGTGGCCAAGCGAGATGCAGAGCCCGTTCCCGGGGTCCCGGCAGCCTCCCCCGGCCGCCACCCACGGGGACAGCCGGGCGCCTGCGCTTCGCCTCTTCCTTCTCCTCAGCCCGGCTCTGCTGCACTCTCCTGGCTGCAGCTGTCATTAATTCACAGAGACAGCTCCCCGCAGGGCTCCCATTCCAATTCTCCGTGGAGCTGGGCTCACGGTGTGTTTTACCTGTGCCGGGATCAGGCTGGCAGGCAGCAACAGGAGACTCCCAAGGCTGGGGATTTCCTGCCTGCTCTCCTAGAGGCTCAGGAACCAGGCAGCTTCTTCATTCCTTGCATTTCCCCAGCTCACACAACCTCGCTGCCTTTACATAAGAAGTCGCCCAGCTTGGGGGCGTTGCCGAGGTGCAGAAGTCTCTGGAAGCTGATCCTTTCCAGGGCTCTGGTCAGAGGTAACTCTGTGCCATTGCTGCACAAGTCATAAACGGAAGGCTGGTGACAGAGTAACAGTATAGGCAGTAATTATATACAAGCACTGCACAGGATTTTATTTCCATAATCCCTGCGGATCTGCTTCACCAAAAGACCACCAGTTACTGCTACTGAGAGTTCAAGTCTTAAATTTGTCTTCTGATGGTAAAAGGTCAGAAAAAACTCTGTGGAGCAGTGTGGGATCACAGTGTTGTAAAAGGAAGATGCTTTGCATTTTTGGCCGTCTTGCCTTCTACGCTGCACGACTTGAAGTTGGGAAAAGGCTGCCATGTGTTGGTATGGGGATGTAACTGGTGCTCTAAATACCAAACTTTCAGCAAAAGGCAATAGGATTCAAGAGCATGTGCTTAAACTATTTCTTGGCTTCAGTCTGTACTTTCAGAGGCCACAGCTGACTGGAGCAGAAAGGGACACTTACCATGTCTTAGTATGTTGGTGTGCCAGGAATGCTGCACGTGGCTGAGGTCCAGCATGAACTTTCACCATTACCCTCCTAATAAATTTTTAAATGATCAGTATCTAAACCGAGACCCACCTGATAATCCAGACCTGCTGGTGCTTTGAAAGGGGGTTTCTGCTTGCTTGCAGAGAGGTTCTGACGCTGTCACTGTGTCCATTTTGCACTTTGCCTGGAATTTAAAGTCTAGCACCATACCAAGGAGTCTTATTTTTTTTTAAACAGAGTAAAAGTTACTTTTAATTATTGCTCTTTGAAGCATACATGTGAGTGCCAGTTGTGGAAGGGGTAGCAATTGTCCTCCCCATGGCACAACACCCTAAAAAGATAAGCTAAACAGGGCAGACCCATTTTTCCCCTTAAAAGCAAGCATTAGCTTCAATTACAAAACACCTATTTCCAATCAGGTGGTTTTCCCTCAACTAGGAATAATAAGAATAAAGTGCACCTTCAAGTCAGGCTTCTCAAATCATGTAAATAGCTCACTTAACATTGCTTGTATTTTATGAATTCTCCAGTGACTCCATTAACATTATTTCTGTTATTTTAAAGACCATTTTCGAAAGGCAGCTTTCCGATTTATGTATTAAAAGCCTGTATTTATGGCCTTCTGAGAACCACTGTGCAGATTACTCACAGGATCTACAGTGTCTGGCCATTTTCCCTCAGGTATTAAGACAACCACAGTACACTTGGCAGCTTGGTCACTGTGCTCCCAGAGTTCTTGTGCCCAGGGACATGCAATTCCAAAGAAGATTCCTCAGGAGCAGGACAGCTTCTCTCAGTGGTGGAGATACTTACTGTAGCCAGGACACACACCACTAGTAAAACATTTCTTGGTAAAGCCCAGCATCATGGCACAATGAACATCTGTTTTGGCTGTGGAAGAAGCCTGAGTTTAATTAGTGGCTGCCTTATTCATGGTCTAGGTATGTAGTTTAGGCTGCACATTGTTCTCACTGAATTCTTGCAAACAAAACACACTGAGATTTTACATACAGCAACATCACTGGTTTGACTCAATGGGAACACTGGCTTAAAAGATTTTTGCCAAGGGATTTATATAAAGTCTCATTGAAACTGAATAATCTCTTCCAGTGGTTCCTCTTGGTGCAGTCTGCAGCAGAGCTTTCCCCCCATGTTCAGGTTTTTTGTGCATGCTGACAATTGAAAACGACTTAAAAACAACCCCCTGAAGGTGCTGCTTGAAAAAGAAATTCTTCAAAAGCACAGCAAGGACTTTGCAAATGACTGTGCAGGAATAAGCTCGGAGTTTGTGATTCCCGAAACTGTTCATTTAAACTGGCTACATCACGGATTGGCTCTTTGATGTCAATGAAGACCATCCTTTTTCTGACCTCCTCTGAACAGCCTACCAGGATGACACAGAGCCAGGAAACACTCGTGGGTGATAACTGCCAAGAAAGGAAGTAATTATTTTCTTCCATTACAGTGTACATTACAACTCGGTCTGCTCTGGTAATGCTAAGTGCCTCCTGCACACTGACACCAGGAGCCTGGGGTGGTGAGTTTTGTTTCACAGGGAAAAGGGCCAATGTTTGGGTCCAGGTCCCCGTGGCCCCAAGGGGGTTGCCACCTCCTAAAATTCCACACTGACGAGGATGTCTCCCAGACCCAAGCTACCACCACCTACAGCTTGGTATTTCCCTGCTAATTCCTCAGGGTAACATATGAGCTGACAAATGTTTTACTAACTGTGCCTGAGATGCCAAATGTCCCACGGAGTCTGGTGAGAAGTGCTGATTAATGTCCCTCACTTTGGCACAACTGACCCAGGCTTCACCACAATAAAAACTTACTGGAGCATTAGAGTGTGCTTTATTTGTTTGTTTGTTTTTACATGTTCTTGCTCTTCTTTAGTTAAGAACACTTAAAGCTGTACACCTTAAAACCATGTTATTTGCTAGTGCAGCTTCATAAAAGCCCAGGTTCAACTCTATCCAGATTTTTCAGCAGGTAAATATGAAAATGTTCTGGATTTTTTTGGGATGGGACACTTTCACCTTCCATTAAGCAGAAGCCAGAATATTAATATGTTTTAATTTATTACCATGAATACCAAGAGCAGTAATACCAATACCTGAGTTGTTCTGAGGAACTCGAGTAGCTCAGTAATTACAGCAACAGATTGAGGGCCAGTGACTGTTTCTAATCCTCTCTAAACTGTTAGACACTGACCTCATCCAAATCACTCCATCTCACTATTTCAGTCATCTTAGCAAAACACATCTTTATCTAGCATTTTTCTCACCAGTCTGACCTTAAATAGCCTTCTGTGGCCACATGCAATCACTGCAAAACCTATCAAGTGGGTGTGAGAGTTACAAAAACAATGTCTCCTGTTTGTAGCTCCCTTTTGAAACCTTTCCATTACTTTTATTTAGATTGGTCACATTTTTACTGCTTGTTTGAATGGGACAGGAGCCTCACAATGAACTTCCTGGATTTATGTAATCGAGGAACCCAGTTATGAAAATATACTTTCTTCAGTGTGCAATATATTCTTAAAAGCATGGGTAAAATTTAGTGCATCTTCAATATTTTCCAGATACCCATTGTTAAAGTCACAATTGCAAGATGTTGCTAAAAACAACAAAATAATAATGCGAGTTTTATCATAACCTCAGGGAGTTGATTTTTTTGTTGGTTCATATCTGATAACTCAAGGGATCAGTCAATGCCAGAGCAAGGTTGCCAAATCCATGTGCAATAGAAGGCAGAGTGTAGGGTGACTCAAAGTTATTTTAACTTTTCTTTTAGCAGTATCTCAAAAAGCCACTTGAACTTCACACCCAGCATAAATGCAGATTTCCAATATTACCACAATGTTGGGTCAGAACTTCTTTTTTCCTTATATTTTGACTTTACTTAGTTCACATTCACAAGTTCACATTCACAGGCACAAGTTCATATTCAATTTATTGCACTGATATATAGCTAATTCAATGTTTAAATGCTGCTCTCCTCTTTGGCAGCAGCATCAAATGAATACTTAAAAGCCACATTTTGTGATAGAAAAATATTCATATAGGCATCATCATCAACACTTCTAATTGCACAACCATGAACTAACCAAAACAATTACCATTCTCTGAAATGCCTTATTATAATAGAGGGACAGTGGACCTATAACTAACACTGAAGAAGGCTCAGGCCATCTGCAAATACAGAGTAACATCAGATTACATCAGAAGGCTGCAAGCATCTGCTGCTGCTCTTCATTGTTTTCAGTACAACTTTTTAAACTCTTGATCTTACAAGCATTTTACTTGTGTGTCCTCTCTACCCTTTTGTGATTAGTCAGTACACCTTAGCACCCCATGTCTTACTACTTTCAATACTAGTTACTTGTCTTACACACTTGTAGCTTATTAAGGATGAAGCTCTACAACCGCACTCCCAATTACCACAAACTGTTCTTACAACACCTTGTAAACGATTGCAGTTTACGTGCGGGTTTTTTATGCTCCCGCTAACAGCGGAGCTCTCCAATGCAGTCAGTTACACCCCCAGAATTCCCTTTTGCACAGGTTTTTTATTCCAGGCTTTTATTCCGCGGGAATGCCGGGGCCGTGCCTGCCGCGGTCTCCAGCGCCACCTGGCGGCCGTGCGGCGCCATTGCAGGAGCCCGCCGCGAGGGACGCGAGCGAGCCCGGACGGGGAAAGTTCTGTCACCGCCGACACAGCTTCCTGCTCAGCAAAGGTGCTGCGAGAACGTGTTATAAGTTTCTCTGTGTGCAAGCCTGCAGGAAAATTTTCCCATGGGAGAGCATCTTTTACTGTCTTTTTACTCTGTGTAAGTTTTCTGTAAACAAAATCTCTGGTTTGTGATTCAAGGACATTTGGATTGCTCTGCCTCTCTCCTGATAGTGGGAGAAGGAGGTGGAGGACTGTTATCTCTCTGATATTGTAAGCATTCTAGCGTTCTTGTACAGAGCATTGAAGAAGAAGGATCTGAGCTCTGTACCTGGGCACATTATAGCCCAAAATCCTCTGACTATGGAGTCATTTTCAATTTCAGAAGGCTAAATAATATTTAGCCTTCTGAAATTATTGTAAAGAGTCCTTTGTTAATGAATGGACCATGGCAATACAAAGGTATGGCTCACATCAATTGTCACAGCTGCACTTCCCTCCCTCCACCGCTAAACAAGTTGGACAAAGGAATTGTCTTTAATTTTAGCTGAATTAAATTCATCCAGATCATCAGCTACGTTCTGGAAGATGACTTTAGCACTGTCACTGTGAATTTCTAATCAAATTGAGTAAAAAGTTTGATCAGCTTTGCCAGCTGGAGGTCATTAGCTATTTCACCATTGATAGCTTTCACCTGGAGCTTGTTTCAAGCCTACTATGAAAGAGCTTGACTTCCCCTAAAAATGTGATATTTAAGGTGTACTGCGTACATGGCTGTGAAAAACAAGGTAATTCTTTTTTGAATATCTCTTTTGTTAAAATTTGTAGCATTTGTTGGTGTGAAATATGTTAAGCTACAGGCCTTTTCTTGGTTCAGCTTTTCTTAAGCAGCATTTTTAAGATGTGGTGTGGTATGACTGTATTGAAGTTCTTGTAAACCTCTGTTTTACTGAGTTTTTATCTATTAAGTAATTTTGAAAATGCTAGTTACTGATACATATGTATGATGCTTACAACAATAAAGAAGCATTTGAAACAAAAAAGAAAAGTGAAATGTAGTAGGTTAAAAGAGTTGTAGTTCACTGCAAAAATATGCAATGGTTTAAAAAGTGTGGTTTACTTTTGAGGTCAGCTTTTACTAGAAGATGGTGTTATGAAACATTCAAGCTAAGATTGTTGTGGGTTATCTGTGTCTTATGCTGTTTATAACACTGGTTTTATTCATAATAGGGATCATGTTCATAGCTTAATTTAGATCCTCTAGAAACAGTGTTACATAGAAATGCATGAAAAGTCATCAGTTATGTTTTTGTGGGTTGGGGTCTGTTGCTCTACAGAATCTAAAAGATTAAATTGTAGAATACTCAGCTGCTATTGGGTTTTTGAAGTATTACTTTCTTGTTGAGTATATTTATTGTAAGTTGTAATAAGAGAGTAATGAGCTGAATTGCAGTAGTTTAGCTTTATCTCTATTCTAGGCTTTCCTAAGACTGCTTTTAACAGCAATTTTTTTGTTTTATCAAAATTCTTGATTTTACTTTTCACCCCAAACCCTGTCCTGCTCCAGCCTCCTTAAGGAGTGAACTCTAATCCTTAATTAGTTAAACCTAGGGGATGCTTTCCTATTCTTGAGGGAGCTTGGCTGATCCTGTTTGGGGCTGAGCAGTTCTGCTCTGCCTGCAGAGCTGTGTAATGTGTTGTGGGACCACCTAAATCAGGTAGAAACTGGTGCTTTAGAAGTTATCTAAATTAACAGTATCTGATATCTGGTTCTATGAAGAAGTAGCAGATGCAGAGTTTGATGGCTTTCAGGGAGTTTTCAGTCCTGTAGGCACAAGTTTTCTCTTCAGCTGCCTGCTTCCCTGCCAGTCTCCAGCTCCATCTTCACCCCCAGCACTGGCCAGTCTCATGCTGGGACTGCTGCCCTAAAGTGGCCTGACCTGTTAAGTCTCACACAAAGCAGATAGATTTTTCCAAAACTTCTGGAAAATGTTTGTTAAAAACCAAACAACCCCCAGCCCTTTTTGTGGTGGTTTGGATATTTTTTCCCTTAGTGTAATTGTTTTCCCCTTAAACTTACTTATGAATGCAAAATGAAAAATAAAAGCAATGAAGTGAACATGATTGAGTAAAATGAGGCAATTTGGAGAGATGAAACAGAAGGGTCTAATCACTTAAATAAGTTCCTTGTCCTTTCTATTTGCTTAGCATGGTAAAATATTCTGTCATTGAGAATCCCAGATTCATTTTCTATGTAATTATACTAATTAATAGCTTTACTGGAAGATCAATAGCTTAGAGCCTAGTTTTAATTCAAAACACAATTGGCTTTTATTTCATTGTTAAATATTTATGCTGTATCTCAAAATATAAAACTTTCATCTCAAGTGCAAGATCTCACAAATGCCTTAGTGAAGATGGCCTGGAACCATATTTACTGCTTTGTGTCTATGATTTTAGTACTTAATAATAGAATTGATCTGCTTCCACAGACAAATTGTGGTATTGAATGGCCTAAAACCTGTGCTCCAAAAAGCTTCCCCGCCACGGAATTTACTGTGGCATTTGGTGAGAAGCAGTGTGTCAAACTTTGCAAAGCCTTGCTTTAGCCAAACTTAGCCTGGATAATCTAGTCAGACTTAGGTGGATTCATCTGAGGTTTTTAGGTTTAAAAGTACCTCTTGAGCAAACCATTATCACTCTGTACCAATCCTGATAAAATACCAATAAATACCTGATAAAATACCAAGTTGCACACGTATTCTTGTTGAAGTCTTAACTTGGGCAGCATTAACTAAAAACGCCAGTGGGAATTTGAGCCAATTGTCATAGAAAATCTCAGCAGCAATGGCTTGTAAATGTTTCCTTAAATTAAGGAAAAATGTGAATGGTTCTGAGTACTAAAACACTCTTCTTAAAATATTGTTTCTAAGGATTGACTCAGAATTAGGAGAGCAGCAAAATAACCACATTGTTCAGCACTCAGGGCCAATTTTTGGTGGACTGAGTCTGCCCCACTACAGAAATGGCTAAAGATAAATTGCTGGGGTGCTACTTTCTGCTAATTAGTTCAGTGTGAAGAGAGGCAGCACTTCTTGTTAGATTCTCACTAATGATGAGTAAGGTGAAAGAGTAGTTCAAACATAAATGGGTGCAGTAGAAAAATGAAGTGAGAATGTAGTGATTTACCTGCGTTCTCCCATGCTCCTTATAAATTATGATGTACTCTGGGTAGCTGGGCAATAATACTATCAAAAGGCTAATTTCAACTTTATTTCCTTAAGTTTTTATAGCTTATGAAATATTTGCTTATTGCTTTTGTTATATTTTTATCTTGGGTAGTACCAAATTAAAAAAACCCCACACATTTAAGTGTTTGGAAGCTATTTGTTAAACTTCTTAATAGTCTTGGTAAACTCCAAATGTGGTAACAGTCCTTATG
Organism: Leptocoma aspasia; assembly: GCA_013399835.1. Lineage (NCBI taxonomy): Eukaryota > Metazoa > Chordata > Aves > Passeriformes > Nectariniidae > Leptocoma > Leptocoma aspasia. The sequence goes on from VXAX01002593.1 coordinate 74,398, forward strand.
ACAGGCACTGCAGCCTTTCTCATGTGGTCAAAACAGAGCACTGAAGGTGCCTTTTCAAGGGTAACTAAGCAGCACAGTGAGAAGCTGTTGACTATTTGATCTTTAGCAGCAAGTAGTATTCCCATAGTAAATATGCATCTAAACCCTGAACTACAAATTAGGATGCTTATGCCTGTCTTCATTAAATAACTGTTTATTCATGATCATAGCAATGAGCACACAGTTAACTTCTGTTAGGCGTTTGAGGTTGAATGCTCTTTATATTTTAATTGCTGACAGATTTTTTCACACTGATTATATCAAAGAGTAGCAATATTAAAATTAAAATAAGCCTTTTTTTTCCCCTGTGGTATGTAGAATGTCTTTGTAGTCTCAGGATCTGTTTTAAATCTGTGTGTGCTGAGTTGAGCAGCTGGGATCTGGCTTAAATTATCATTGGTTTAAATTATCATGTTTAGATGAATAATAGGACTTTGGAAATACTTCTGAAAATAGCTATTTTAAAAGATATTGCTGATTTAAGTAATCAACCATGGGATGACACTGTCTTTTCCAAGTGAAAAGGTCAGATTTTCTTTGATATGTGATAAAAATGTTGGCAATTGCTGGTCTTGGCTTCTTATAGCCATGGCTTCACATTAAAAGGGGTTATGAGGAAGGCTTATGGACTAAGGTTAACAACAGCAGGCAAGGTATTTTGGCTGGTAAAATAGCAGAGACCTGTTCTATGACCTGATGTGTCCAATGCAGGGAACTTGGTTAGGAAATGAGGGAGAAGGAGGCAGAGGGACAGATTGCTACAGGAAGGCTGCCTGCTGAGCTGGGCCTTGCCTGTCCCCATTTCTTATGAGTAATCTAAAATTAGAACACAAGTTCCACCAGAATTCAGTGGCTCATCAAAACTTTTTATTTTATCATTGACCTGGATTTTTATATCTGCTGATTGTGAGGTTTGCATTCACGATGTTTAGTTACAATTGTAGTCTTTTCTAATACCTTTGTATTTGTCATATTTGAGGAACTATTTAGATTAGGTGTTTTTATGGCAGGTTTGTGCTTTGCCTTTAGACTTTAATTTATCATATTTTATTATCCAGGGTTGAGTGGGGTAAGGCTGTTCTGCCTGTGTGGTTCTGTGCTACTCAGTTTTCAGTAACTTCAGAGGGAAATTCTTCTAATGAAGGTTTTCACAGAGTGACCACTAATGTGAATGAAGTGAAATCATGTTTCTTTTTAAAAAGACATGTAAAAAAAATCCTGTTAGTTCATACAAAAGAATTGCCAGCTGAAGTTTAAATGCTGCTGAACCAGATGAAATCATGAAGAAAGCATTGAAGGTGCCATTTTTTGCTGCACAGTGCATCATCTGTCCAAGATGGTGAGACAGGTGTGCTTTCCCCAAATAACTGAAGTTCAGCATGGTTTGGACCTCAAGTTGAAGGCTGTGTTTGTCCCTTGTGCTACGAAAATGTTTTCCCCCTCTGCTCTGAAAATACGGCAGGATGGATCAGAACTGGTACTGTTTCTTTTCTTGTATCAATTGAATTGTATATTTAATTTCTCAGTCAACTTTCAGTCGTGCTGCAACTGAAGGGTTTGGCCATTGTGTGGCACTTTCCTGTTCCTGCCTGGTTGCCCCTTCTACAATTTTAGTGAGAGATTTCTGTAGCTCCTCAGTGACTTGATTTAATTTACCACCAACCATGATTAGCTTTAATCATGATACAGGGTCATGTTCTGTGTAACTGTAACAATTCCTTGCTGATTGAATGACTGATTATGAAGTTAATTTTTTTTTCCTGTATCATGTCTTTCTAAGCTTTACTTCACTGCTGTATCATTTCCCACAAGTCATTTAATCAAGTCTAAATCACAATACAGGGCAGGTAATGTTTTTTCACAGTAAAAAATTATATACCACATAAAGTCATTAGAATTTTTTCCCTTGGATTTCATATTCTAATGATGTTTGAAGTGAATTTAGGCTTCAACAATAGCAGCTCAGAGGTTTTGAGAGTTGTGATATGTAAATATTTTATGTGAGCTGAGTAATGCTTTGTTTTGTGCCCAGGGTTCACGTGTGTAATCAGACAATTGACTTGTTATCTGCCACTGACTTGTTCCAAAATATATTCACAGGCTAATCTGATCTTTCTGATCTGCCTTGGAGTTGCAAGAATATATGGAAAAGAGGAGGGAGAAGAAAGAAAAAGTACATCTTGTATAACACAAACAATTGCTACTTTTTACTGTTATCTTACAAAGAGTAGTGGATAGTAAAGCTGACTTGCACAGGAATTAAAACTCTTCTGTTGCCTTGAGGTCTGTTCATTGATGTAAAGTATTATTATTTTAGTTGTGTAATTAATTAAAAGGCAAGGTTATTAAAATTGAAGATGTAAAGCTTTAATCTTTACAGACAGTAAGCTGGAGCCTTAGTTCCCTCTCCTGTGAACTTTAGCTGCAGCTGATTTTTTTTTTAAGGTTTACTTGATCCTGATGTGTCTCATGAAGTATCATAGCCTTGTGACAAAAGTTAGACTGTGAAACAGGTTTTATCTAGAATTACTATGAGCTATTCCCAAAAGCTATTATTATGCAAAAAGTAGAGGGTACTTCTGATATTGTAACTTTATTGGTGTGTAAGGGTGCTTCCAAGAGGTACATTTAGAAAAGACTTGTTGGTATCAGGCAGTGACAGCTGCTGAAATTCGGAATTTAAGTCTTCATTGCTTCTTTGGGTTTCTGTGGCAGTGAATGCTGTGCTGTGCACCAGCTTTGAAAGCAAAAACTAATTAAACCCTGATGTAAAAGAAGAGTCACCAATTGCCAGGTCTTGGGGAAGAGATGATTCATTTGGCTGCTTCCAGTGCCCAGCCTGGAAGCTGCTCATCAGAAAACTCCCATCACTTCTGGGGGGGAAAGTGTGCAAGTCCAGGAATTAATTACAGCAGGCACTCATTACCTAATGTCTTCTGCTGAGGCTGGTTTTTACACACTTATCAGATTTTAACATTAAGATTTTAACTCTTGAGACATAAATTCTGTACAGTTGACAAGATGAATTTGCTTTAGCAATTCACTCCCTAGACATTGTGATCTTGGAGTATTGCAATCCCTTATCTACTTAGATGCTGTTCCGTTTTTAACTTTCAAGATCCTAGATTTTCAAAATCTGTATTTGAGAATTAAAGCCCTTTTGAAACTCTCTGCATTTCCTATCTGAATCTCTGCTCTGCTGTTCCAGTTTACTATTTGAAACAAATTGATACTCAGTATCTGCAATAAATTTGGGGCCTGAACGAACAGACACTCCTTCAATTCTTCATACTGAAATTTCTAACAGACAAATTCAGTCTAGGGATTTATTTATTATTTCAGATGCTTTTGCACTAGACTTTGAGTTATATCTCCTTGCTATTGCCATAATTCTGGAAGATGGACAGCCTAATCTGAGCTTTCTGAATTCAACCACATCACTATATATGATCTATAGGAATATCAAATAATACTTTTCTGTCTTGTGCTTACTCTAACTTACCTTATGTTTTCAAGGTTTTCTACTGCTGCTGATGAGCTGGACAATTAGTGAAAAGTATAATGAAGCTGAAATTTAGCAATTTTTCAGCACAAAATGTGAAACTCTAATAAAAGAAAATCTATGAGCATTATATTGTATATACCAAGTTAGCAAGGATTTTAGCTCTAGTTCAGTGTCTTAGAAACCTGAACTAGAAAAATTACTCTGCTTAGAGCTGGCTTGAATAGTGGGAGATTGATGCCTCTGGAAATACAGTGACCAGATTTCAGCTCTGCTGAGCATTGCTTTGTTTCCTGTAAGTGAGAGAATAGGATGGATCTACACTTCCACTGGAATACTTTCATGAGGTTGGTTTTCACTGGGTAGATCATTCTCACTTCTGTCCTCCTACACTGCACAAGTACAGTTCACTACCAACCAGAAGAATACCACGGATTATCTCACTCTTAGGTAGTACTTAGGCCCTACCTTAAATTTAGCAGCTGCCCTGATCTTAGGTCACTTATATAATGTAATTTTTTTTTTTTAAGTTTCTAGCAGAAACAGTTTTGGCAGTTACTTCCCAGTTTGAGGAAGCAAGCCCAAATTAAGGCTTTTCCTTGGGCAAATTTTTAATGTGCTGGGAGGAGCAGGAAGACTGATCCCCTGAGTCAGTTGTTTACCAAAAGTTTTCCTTTATTGGAGAGCACTTGTGCTGACTCCTTATGCACCTTTGTAATGATAGCTACTTACTCCTGCTTTTCCTTCAGGGGAGTAAAATGAAATGAGCTTAAGTTTTAGGCAGAAAACTGGCAAAAGTTTATGCAATTAATGCTCCTTCCAACAGAATATGAATTAAAATTAATTGGAGCACATTGGGTTTAATCTCCTTGGCTGACACCTTCAAACAAATGAAGTGTTTGAGACAGTTACATGTGGAGCACCTGCCTCTCCTCAGGACTCCTGAAGATCTCAGCCTTTAGTACAGTCACATCCTGATGGAAGTTGGCTGCCAGGCAGTTTCTTGTTTGCTGATTTTTTTTTTAAATTTTTTTTAGCCCATCATGGGCAGCTAATACCCAGCAGAGAACTTGGGCTACCTCTTAGAGCTGCCTCCTCCTCTGTCTCTGCATGTAGTCATCCTGTTTCTGGATTTGCAGGTGAGTAAAGCAAGTTAAGAAGCACAAGACAGAAAGCAGCTGGATATTAGCTTCATTAGAAACATGGTTTTGTTCTTGGGGATGGAAGAGCAGAAGGACCTAAAAGGTATTTAATATAGCAGACTTGTCAGGAAAAGGCATTCAGGTTATTAACAATGAGATTATAGTGGAGAATTAATGAGAGGAGAATTTGTATTTAAGTTACCATTCATCATTTGTTACACTTTTTTTTAGGTACAGAAACTATCTCTGAAGCAGCTCTCAAAAGACAGCTGTTTGGAACAAGGAAGATCTACTTTATTTTGCAGGCATTTGGGATATGACTTGGAATGAGCAAAATGCATGTATAAATCTGGATTAACTTTTAACACCAAGCTGGGAAATACTGTGCTAACACCGAGTACAGAGCCTGTATTAGCAAACCTACTTGTCAATACTTTCGGTAGCTTGTTGCTGTGTGTTTTTCCTCCAGCATGTTGTGTTACCAAAAGTTAATGGATAGGTGTGCTTATTTGCAGGCTGAAATCTCTTCAGGAATGTTGCTGGGGTCCTAATGATGTTTGTATTTATACAATTCTCAAGTGTTAGGGATCAGTTTATCCTGCCACTCTGTCCACTCCAGTTTTCATTACAGTACTTTGTTGAATGTCATGATTAAAGTGAGAAATGAAACTTGTACTTTTCAAGAGCTGTAAAATGAAGGGTTCTGAATGGAAGCTGGGCTTTGTATCCCAGTCTGTTTGAAGGGTTCACTCAGTACCAGTGATGTTTTCAATGACTTTCACAAGTGACATGCATGGGTTTGCCAGTCAACATGGAAATGGTCACCAACTGAAGCAGCAGCTCAGCTGTCTTCTGCCTGGGATTGTTTGTTTATTCTACAGAAAGATATGTGGCTCTAGTAACTAATATGGAAGTAGAATACTTGTGGAAATGGGTCTTTGATCAAGCATTGACGTACCTCTAAAAAAACCCCACAAAATATTTTTCAATATCAAATATGTAAACAGGGCTGAAGAAACCATATTAAATATCCAGTGGCTTTGTGCTGCAGGTGTTTTTTGTTTGTTGTTTTTCTTCCAGTTGAGGTATATTTTTGGCAGAAATCTGTGTGTGCTGTGTTTTTCCTTACTTATACAGCTTAGTGTGAAAAATAGCAGTCAAATCCTGAATTAAGTATTATGAGATCACATGTCATGGAATACCTATTTACTTATCACTAAATAGATGAATTGCATTAAAATATTGTGCTGTGGCACCATTTCATTTTCTCAGCAAATGAGGTGAGTAAAGCTGAAATGGAACTGCTCAGAAAGATCTTTTCCTTTCAACTGCATGCTATAAACAGAAATGATAGCTGTCCATCAAATGTGACCTTGGTGATGTGTCATGGAGATGGCTCTTGATCCTGAAATTTCACTATGACCTCATATATTGGCAACAGGGCTCATCAGGTTGTTCATTAGGTCAGTAGGTTGCTTGAGACTGTGGCTGAATTATTGTATTTATTAGGCATTCAGGAATCTTTGGGTGTAATTGCAGAATATTTTTGTTGTATGTCAGTCAGGGAAGTTACGTTATCAGGCAAAGAGTTGATGAAACTCAGGTCAGTTCACATTTTATCTTGCCCACTGTTGGTTTGCACTCATCTTTGAGCTGCTGCTGTAAAGGAACCAGTTTAGGGATGAGTTGGGAAGATCCATGGAGGTTCAGTGACATGAGTGGTCTCACTGCACACAAGGGGGTTAAAAAGCAGCAAGAGACCTGCTGTGGTAAAATTCTAAACTTTCTTTCATCCGCCAGCGAGTTGTGCTTCACCACAGTGCAGGAGTACTAGAGATGGGTGAAGAAGAAATGAATATTTTTCATGGACTCTCTATGGTGGGCAGTATTGGGGGATTAATCACTCCCCAAAGACTTCATTTTAGCTTTTTCTACAGAACAGAAATGAGTTTGTTCTTAGGGTGGGAGCACAAACACTGTCAGGTTTTTCTGTTGTCCTCACAGATTTGGGCATTTAGATATTCCTTGTGCAACAATAATCCATGTACAACCTTCAGTGTTTCTCCAGGAGCTGCTGTACAGTCAAGTATTGGCCCTGAGTACAATGTTTAGCAGTTTGCTTCCTCTGGAGGCCCAGTAAAACCATGTTAAGCTTGTTAGCTCAGACTTTCAATAATATTTTGTGCTTTTGTCTGGAAGCTAATCTGGAGATAGGGAAGTGAAAGGAAAATATTTGGGCCTAGTGCAGTTATGGTGGACATGTGATTTACACCTTAGCTGCTGTTTAAGAGTTTCCTGGCAAATACTACTTTTAACAGATCTCTTTTTGCCATAGAATCACCTTTGGATTCAAAACTTTACAGCTTGGAAGAAGTTCTTGTCTGCCTTCAGCAATAAAGTGTAGCTTTTTTACTGAAAGGCAGAAACAGAGCATTGGATTTCATGTGGAATTTTCAGCTCTTTTACTGAACCTGTCAGTATCTTCTGAAGACCTATTCAAGTATTAGTGATGCTTGGGTTTTGGGTTTTTTGTTATTGCCAGCAAGGGGCCAAGAGCCAGTGAGATGTTTGGCATTGGTAAACCTGTCCCACCTAAACAGTGTCAGCTGAATTTCCATCTCTGGGCAAATAATCCTGAATGATAAATACAGCATTTCAGAATGTTTAGTCACAGTTACTCTTTCTTTGGCATCTGTTGATTATTCTGACCATAAGCCAAGTGGGAAGAGAGGGCATATCCTAGGTCATTCTGGAGAATATTCTGTGAAAAGTCACATCTGAGACATGTTTGACTAACACCTGTCACGGGGGAATATGAGAGTGCTGAAGTTCTGTCACAAGGAGAGACAAATATAACTGGGAAAAAGTCATCTTTTGCATTATCCATGATATGATTTCTCCTTGATCCCCTGAAATCTTGCAGTTTCCAAATAGAAGGTAATTAGAAAGCATGTGGACATCCATGTGGTGTAATTGAGAAATATGTTTAGAAGAATAAATCCCTACCAGCTAGCTTTTTTAGATGGTGCTTTGAAATTCTCTAATTGGATTATTAGCAGATGGTGCCATTTCTATTGTTTTGCCTCACAGCAGTCTTTTCTGAAAAAGGAAGAAAAAAAGTGCTTTATTTCTAATTAGAGGACCGTTTCATCTGGAAAATGTTGCCTTTAGTAATCTGCCTCACAGCTATTGTCAAATAGTGGTAGATAAGGATTTCACTGATTCACAGATCTTTCCTGGAGAATATGGATTATAACTTGTTTCCAGTGAAAAGTTCTCTGGTACTTACATTGGGAAATGATGCCACTCCAACATTTGTGCTGAAGGCCCTTTGACTGACACCTTTTGAACCTGAAATGTAACTTAATTTTTTCTCTTGTATATATTTCACTAACAGCTGAAAATACTCTTTCATTTAAGAAATAAGCTGTCTGCCACATTCAGGCAGCAAATAGCTCAAACTATTTCTGTTGTAAGTTCTGTGGAGGTAAAAAGTTCTGCTTGTAACTAATCTTCCTGAATGCTGTGCAATTCGTCATTTGTTGTTTGGATATACATAATTAATCTTAGCAACTGGAGCATGACTTTACAACAAGACTTGGGATGTATCCTCAGACTGAGATCTTGATTTTATTATGATGGGAGCAAACATGCAGAAGTTCAACCTTGAATCAGTTATTTATTACTTTATTCACACTCTATTTACTGATCAATTTCCATTTACTTTGCCCTATAAGGCTTGATTTTATTTTTTTTTTGTGTGTCATAAGTCCATTTTGACTATCAATATGTAAACTCTAAGATTCCTAATAAAGACAGATAAGTTTACCTGTCAACTTAGGGCTAAAAGTTCTCCTGTGTTTGGAAAAGCTTTTGTTGTAGAATCCTGCCTTTATGAAAAACTTCCTTGAAGTTTCCTCAGGGAAGGAGATTCCTGTAACTAAGATTTACAAGAGTAGAGGGGGTTACAGTTGACACTAAAGCAGCACAGGAAGAGCAAACATTCCAAAAATCTTGAACTGACAACCTAAATTTTAAAAATGTCAATGTTAATTGCAGTAAAAGTTGCTTAACTGAGTGACTGTCTGTTAGTGTACATGGATCTTTGGGGTCCCAACAGTGTTTAACTTTTTCTGTCTATCCTTTTTAAACCATAGCAGGACTTAGATGTGTTGTTTGGCTCTGCCAGAATTGATGCCTGAGAAGGTTGTGGTAACTCCTCTTGCCAGTTGAAAAATATCTTGGAAAACAAATGCAGCTTTTAAACAGTTCTGCTAGAGCTGTTGCTTACAAATTATTGCTCACCAATTTGGCCACATAAACTGTTAGAAGTGAAATGCAAATACTTGCACAAATAAATTTTGCTCACATCTAATCAATCACTTGTAATGATTGTTACATGGATACAGCATCAAGTAGTTATTAAATATTGCACATTTAATCAGTGTTTGCAATTTCTGTAATGGATAGGGAAGCCACATTTCTTTTCCAATCATCTATATAGATATATTTTGCAATGAAAAAGGCAACATTGCAAATTGGGGTTGTTTACTGGAGCAATATCTGGGCTAAAGCTGGAGAGGGAAAGTTCTATTAAAGTTAGCCTTGATAGAAACATATCAAGAAACTTGCCATTTGTGGTATTGACCAATAGTCTTTTCTAGGCTTTGTTACAACTTTCTAACCTCTGTGTCTGGGAATAGTCTCAAAAGGAAATACAATGATTCCTTTTCCTTTAATGGCTCTCTGGTGGGCTATGAACTCTGGAGTTTGTGTTGGTGATTCAATGGCCCTCACTACCTATACACTGATTTTTACTACGGAAAGGCACTGCTGTCATGTCCTTGTTTGTACAAGAAACTTGGCTGTTTGGCTACAGTGAGATCCTTTGGTGCATCTTGGATGCAGAAGCAGTGGGTTCCAGGGCCTGATTTCTACAGCATCTGCTCCTGAGTACAGAGTCATTGGCAGCAAAATAGGGTTCTGAATGATCAAGGTCAAGCAATGAAATACCACGTGAATTAACCTAAACAAAGCACCTGGACTTGAGCTGGAAACCAAAGATTTCGAATTTGGATAAAATAAGTGAATTTTATCATTGTACATTTGTGAGTTTTTCCTGTTTGGAATTAAGAATTACTTTAGCTTGATGTTGTCATCTGGTCCCTTCTTGAAGGATACATTTATATTTCTGTTTTGGACAGCTGTAGTAGTGACTTCATTGCAGCAGCATGTGTTTATGGGACTTATCAGGCTTGAAACCTGTTATGAGGGTTTTGTGCCTTGGGTCACTGTCTGGTTTTCCAGGGCATGTGCTGGGCTCTCTGGGGTGATGCTGCTTGAAGCTGCAAACTGGCTGTTTGATTTGGAGTGTTCTGTTTTAATGGGTTAGGCAAGCAAAGTAAGAGGAAGTCTTGAACTTGTGTTGAATTTGTCTGTATGTACTCAGTTTTGAGTTGCTCCAAGTTTCTTCCAGCCAGATCCAAAGAAGGGCCTCACAAAAGCCAAGTTGCACCAGTAGGCATTGCACTGTGAGTGCCACTCCAGCTGTGCTTAAATATCAGTGCTCAAAGCTGGTGCCATCCAATTTGAGTGACTTGTTTGCAGTCCCCAAGAATGTATTCTAGGCAAGAGAAGTAGGCTAGACATGTACAGAACACAGCCTGATTTTTCTTTCAGGAGTTGATAAACTCTTGTCAAAAGAACTTGATGGCTGAAGCCCCAAAGAGAAAAGCAGCTTCTTTTAGGTAGATCCCTGGGATAAGTGGTGGAAGGAAGGGATGTGAATATCCAGTGGGAAAAAAAGATAAGAATGAAAGAGTAAAGGGCTCACAGCATAGGTAATTCACTTGTGTTCCCTCATGCATGAGGCAGGGGTTGGGACTCAAGCAGTTGTCTGTGCAGAATGAAAAGGAATCTAAGAATTATAAACAGAGGAATTTTTTTACATGCTTGGTTTTGTCCTGATATTTTCCTTTCTGATGATATGCTGATTTTATTAAATCAATAAACTTATCAATGGCCATTAAGAAAATTAGTTCACTCAGAATCCTGTATTTTCTGTCAGCTTTCCCACATTTAAACATGAGGATTTCACTGAAGTTTGATAGCTGGAAACACTTGAAATCTAGACCCTGTTGCTGTCAAATTTAGCCTGAAGTTTTGTTGGGGGATACTACTTTTGTAATGATAATGCTATTAGAATGTTAGTAAATCCTAAATGTTGCATTACTTCTGGAAGTTTGGCTGTTACTGATAGAAGAGCAGACCTCTTTCTATAGCCTGATTCTTCTACTAAGGTTGTGTATTTCAATAAATAGTTAAATTTGGTTGATTTACATCTCCTCCAAGTCAGGGTGAATGTTTGCCAGGGTATCTGTGGCAGACTTTAGCTAGTATGTCTCAGTCACTTTTTGTTACTGGAATAAAACTTTCAAGTGTTGATTTTCTTCTCTATTGGCATATTAAAATCTCTGAGTTCAAAGAAAATTGTTGATCCTTTGTAGCTGCTGATGTAAAACTCTCCCAGCGTTGTTCCACTGACTCTGCTTTCTGTAGTGGTGTCTGCTTCAGGACCAGCCTAATTTCCTGGACTAGAGCAAACTTACCTAAATCAGAAGATCATTACCCAGGCTGGTCCTGCTACTGCTGCACAAGGCAGCCAAACAGGGCACGATGATCCCATAAGTTACTATTCTGCATAGTTGTTCCTGTACCACTTAGATTCACCAGTTCATGTGAATTCTAGAATCATTAAGCACTTTTTCTCAGGATACAGCAGTCCAGATTTTTACCCAAGAGGACTGGCTGTCTGTTCTTGGCAGTTCACCACATTATTTCCAGTATAATTTTGAGTCTGATGCAGATCTGGTATTGATCTCAAAGGGTTGAAATCTTTTCACATGGGAGCTTTCAAATATTTGAATCCTTAATGGGGTGAATTCTTTCCAAGCAGTCCAAACTCCAAGAGCTGAAAAGTGAATCACAAAGTGCAATTTCTAAGACAAAGACAGATAAAGATGTGGATGTGTGCCTGAATGAAAATTCTGCTGAGAGCTTATCTTCGGCCTTCACCTCTATGAAATTGTGCCAGTAACTTGAACAATGAAAGCTTTTCTTCCAGCAGTGAAGTCATGGTACTATCCTCCAGCAAAAATCACCTCTTTCAGGTTCTGAAAGCAATGCTCAGTAGTATGCTAAGTTACTGAAAAGCTGGCATAGCAAAATTAAGGTGTAAGACCTGATCAAGCAGTTTGAACCAAGTAAAAATGTTCAGCTGTATCTGTAGCTGGCTTATCTGCAAGCACTGTGGTCATGGAGAGGGGCTTAGAGCAGACAAATGGGAAGAAACAGAACACCTGTGTTACTTATCCCTGCTCCTCTGGGATATTTGTGTGGAATAGCAAAGCAGTAGCTGTGTTTTCAAGGAATTCTTGAGATGCATCCATACTATTTAAGTAATTAGTGGTGGTGCACCACCAAATACCACTATGTTTGACCTTCATTCTGTGCTTCTATGCTAAATTTCACAACTGGCTCCTTTCATTGAGTTGTGAAATTTGAGGAAAATGTCATAGCAACTGGTAACTCAGGTATTGTGCTGCTCTCATATTTAACAAGCTTTATTTGCCAGCTCCCCAAATCAAAGGGTTAGAGCACCTGTAACTGTTGCCAGAAATGTTTAACATCTTTTCAAATTCTGATTTTCCATTTTTCGCAATCTGTCCTTGCTTTCTGATCATTTTTTTAATGTCATCAACTCCCATGGGACTGGAACAATAGTTATGTAGCAGGCAAAAGCCAATCTGGAAACAACAGGGTTGAATCTAAAGCTTTGTTTTAAGACAAGGCCCAATAGATAGCACTACTTGTGCTTTTGAAGCTTTATCTTGCTTAATCAAAATCCAGGCAAGATGAAAATGGTTTTTCCATGCCAGATGCCCTGACTGGCAGATGTCTCCTGATCCTTTAGGGGGCTGAGTGGGTTTTGTCTCTTTTTTTGTTGTTTTTGTTTTCTTCACAGAACTCTTTAATCATAGCAAGTGTGACTGAGATCTCAAACACATAATACAGAAGTGTTCCAATGCTTATGAATTTTTAAGATCTTATCCATGTTATAAAAATGTAATTAGGTCTGCCAACTCCTGAATTTTCCTTCCTTTGGTTTTCTTTAATGCTAGTAGGGGGTCCAAAGCCATTTGCCTTTGTGTGTCTGTGGAATGATCCTTTCATCAGAGCTGGCAGGTACTGGCTGTGTTTCATGAGACTGAAGCCTTGACCATGCACAAAATGAATGCCATGGGCAGGGCAGTGACATAAAAGTTTTTAAGGAGGTGTATAGAGCCTGGAGAGCTAGACTAGACATAGTAGAGAAAAACAAGGATAAAAATGAAAAGATCATATAAGAGGATAGCATGAATTGTATTAACATCACAACAAGTTATTTACTTCAGAACTGTACTAAAAATATATTGTGAGTTCTTCAATTTCTGCTCCAAATTTGCTATATTAACATAGTGTCAAAAACACTGCATGTACCACAGTGCAATAACTTAAAACCAACCAAACCCAAAACATAACATGAAAATCAGTGGGTTTTAATCATGTTTGTTCACAACAGGGTTTCTGGTTTGTATTCCATGTTTCAGGAGTGGATTTGTGCGTGGAGCAAGTACTTAAAAGTAGGTAATTGGGTGAGAAAATAATTGTGTGCTAATAGCTGCTTTAATTCTGAAAGGTTTTGCTGCCATCAACTTTACAGATTGTTTAGCAAAGTTTCGACAACATAGCCCCTCAAAGACTTTTTCGCAGCTCCCCTGCTCCAAGTTATACAGTAGATAACCTGCAGTTCTTTTGCAATTATTGAACCCTGTGAAGGAACTGTAATCACTTTTCACCTGTTCAACATCTGTACAGTGAGTTTAAAATCTTAAATCTTGATCATATTTAACCTACCAGCCTTCTCAACACTATCTTTTATCTTTTATCACTAACTTTTATCACTACTTTTATCACTAACTCCTCTCACTTTGTGTAAGTATTTCTTTGCTTTCAAGGTTTCACTGATGTGACACTTGTTTGGTTGTGGTTTTGTTTTGTTTTTTTTTTTTTGGGTTTTTTTTTTTGGGTTGGTTGTGGTTTTTTTTTTTTTTTTTTTTGGTTTTTTTTGTTTTTTTTTTTTTTTTTTGGGTGGGGGGGGGTTTCCCATTAAAGTCCAGTACCCAAGTCTCTGAAACAATTTTGACCCTGGTCAAGTTTCACCTAACGGATGCTAATGGAAATCTGAAGGGGAGAAACAGAGCTCCCATCACCACTAATTAATCCAAAAGTGATAATCCATACATTTATTGCTTACCAACAGGAAAACAAGCCCTTCAGTTGTATTTAAGCAGCCTAAATGCCAGCTTTGCTGGCAGTGTGTCATGCCCTTGCTGTCCTGGTCCCTTTCCTTTGTGCTGCCATGGGAAGTTTGCCTCTGTGGCAATGAAGGATGTGCTGCCTGTCTCTGGCACACAGATGTCTAAGGCTGTGATGTGACTGATGTGCTGTGACTTCTTCTCCAAGGGCAGACTGGTGAAATAAGAATTCACGTTTTTAGAAGCTTCAGTAATGTACAAGGTGCTTGTGCAGCTCAGTGCACGTGTCACACACAAAGTCCCCAGCTCTCTGTAGCTGTGTGACATGACCTGGCTCATAGTGCCCAGTGAATGCCTTGGGAATTACTGGAGATGCAGGCAAGTAACTCTGAGGATAGTTTCTTCCTCCTTGAATGTATGATAATCTTCTGAGTCCCATGATAAATCAGTGCTGTCACAGCTTGACATGGCATTGCTAATGAAGAAATACATCTTTCAAATTAGTCTAGGTGACACAGAGTTTGTCATCTTCACAGAACTTATTGACTATGAACAGAATTTTGAACAAATTGTGGAGTATCTCAGATCATGATCCACAAGAAAATGTGTTTGACAGTTATGCTTTATCAAAGCTGTTTTTGCCAAGTGTGGTCTAAATGGGATAGTAGAGACTACTTAATGAACTGTATTAGGTCTCAGTTATGAATGTGAATCACTCAGCTTATTTTCTTTATTCTAGCCAACATCTGTAAATCTGTATGTGGAAAATCATGGAAATTAATGTATATGTTTAACTGGCTCTGAGGAGGGTTTTGACTTGGAACATTATCTAATATACCTTTAACTGCCATAAGTTTTACTTCCCATTTCATAGGCAAATTTGAGACAGTTAATTGCTAATTATCTTAGTTCTACTCTTCTATTTACTTTTATTTTTACCCAGCTGCCACCTTGATGCCTCACTCCCCCAACAAAAAGAGAAAGTGTTCTGAATTTAACTTCTTGTTGATTGTTTCCAGGAAAGGAAGATTGATCCCAAATTACTTATAAACATGATTTCATCAAGGATTGAGCTTGTCTAATGACAAAACAAAAGTTAGGGCGTAGTTTCAACTGCACTGCTAAGAGGGCTTTAATTCAGAGAAATATTTTCCTTTAATCTTTCTTGCCTCAACATGTGTCCTGTTCTTCCTCCCATCATTTTTCTTAATCCTGATATAGACTTATATGCAAGATCCTAAGTTGTTAATATGTTGAAGTTCTGATGAAAGGAAATAGTACATAAAACAATTTGTTTTGGCAAGAGTGTGTGCCAAAAGTAAGCCCTCCCTTGATGTGTCAGTAGAGAAATAAACACAGGAGGGAGGAAAAATGCTGGAGAAACAAACACAAATAGAGTTTGGATATAGGAACACTATGAGTTTACAAATAGTATCTATTAAACAAACATTAAGACTGGAAAGTTAAACAAAATGAAGTTCCCCAGATACATGAAAGCCCTTAATAGTAATCCTTAAAATAAAACACAAGATATGAAATTGAACTGATGAGGTGATTGTTTCTCTTCCCAGTTTGCATTCTTGAAAGACTTTAATATATGAGTTGCTCATATATTGGGGAAAAATCAAGGTTCTCATTTGGGCTGTGATTATAATTTTCCTGTCTTGTCCAGCCATGAGACAGCATTTTGCTTTGTGGAATACTTGGAGGACAGAGCTCTTGGTTTGTTACTTTATATGACAATTTTCTTGCAAATCAGGCTTTGTGGCCTGTTGAGTGTATGGCTTCTATAGACTTAGGTGTATCTTGTAGGAGCGTTGGGTCACATGAAATGAAATAACTTCTTGGAAAGGTCTGGGGTTATGTGAGACTCTCCAGGACAATGAAAGTGCCTGGAGAAATGGTGGAGGAGGAGGAGAGCAGATCACCTCCCCATGGACAGCAAGGCAGGCTGAACCACAGTCTGAGTAGGTTTGGCTGCTTTATGCTCCACAACTTTCAAGTACAGGGAGAATTCTCTTCAGAGCTCTGGAGCCTTGTTCTGGCACAGGCTATAGCAGAAAGTGCTGCCACTTTACCATCACTCACCTCAGGTTATAATGCACTGCGTTTCAGGGTGTCAGGGCAGGTGAACTCCTAAGTCTGTGCTTTGAGCTGTAAATGAATTGACATCCCAATTCTAGTCCTTGAAGGACTTACAAATGCATTCCCCATTAATATAAACAACGTGAAACCCACAGAAATAACCCCTAGTTTAAGTGCTACAGATATAAGGGTTATCACAGAATGCTGCAAAGAAAATCAAAGGAAACATAAACCATTTCACCATGATGGTCTCTTTTCTTCACAGAAAGATGTAATGCTGTCACTTGGTGCCAGAGAGATGTAGTAACCTTAGTTTGCCAAATTAACATCCTGGAACTTGCCTTGTTGTGCTCTATAGGATGTGTAGTTCAAGTGACAACAACTTTGCCAGTTTTGAATACCAAGTGATTGTAAAAGAATTGAATCTTAGAGTGCTCATTGCAAATATGAAGACCAAGAAATCCCAGGAGCCTGGCTCCTCTCTGTACATTCCTTGTGCAATAATGTAACATGACTGATGTGGATTTAGCTTGCTGAAATTAAAGAAACCTTATGCAAAGGGTTCATTTAAAGTTCTCAAATGCTTTGAACAGCTCTTTAGCTTGTGTTCCTGCAAGTGTGGCTGCAGCATGTCAGCCTCTTTGGAGGCTGGTAAGTAGTGTGTGACTGCTCCATGACCACCAGCCATGAGACCCTTGCAGTTCATTTTTTACTGACTGTAGGTGTCTAGTAGGGCTTTTTCACCTCGTTGGTTTGAGGGATTTGCAGATTTGATAGTTTCCCCTGGGGCCAGCAGTGTTGAGGGAGGGGAGGAGAGTTCTGCCTTTTATCCTACATATCTGTTATGAAGATAGGATTTAAGCCACCACTCATTCATGCTCTTGAGAGAGTTGTCTAAGATGTTCTCACCTGTTTTGCTTCTTGGGGAGTTACAGGTTTAGGAAAAACCAAGTTTTTTGGCTAATTGAGATGCATGGCTCCTTGGGTTACTGCTCTTCAAAAGCTACAACTTACCTGGGAAAAACTTGTGAAATTACTGTCTTGGTTTCCATAGTATCTGTACAACATGCTAGGAATTACAGCACTAGGAATTTTCATCTTTGCAGAAAGTCCTGTGTATGTAGCAAAAAACCCTACTCAAATGAGCTGTTTTTTCCTGCACGAAAGGGAAGCCGTGATCCTGCCCAGTTTTATATTCATTTGTATATTTGCTGTTAGGGTGCCTCTCTCCCTAAAGTAAACTGAACTCAAATGCTCAATGAGGACACTTAACTCCAAGACTACAGCCCTGAAGGAATGTGAGGGAGGGAGCCTTGCCTTCTGGGAGGTATTGTACCCACAGAAGGGTTGTGAGATCAACAGGAAGAGCTGCTGCAGAAAGGGCCCCAAGGATGGATCAAGGAACCTGTAGATGTACCTTGAGCAAAGCTTTCCAGTGTGACATTCCATCCCCACCCTCCCACCACTTCTCACTGCCAAAAATAAAAGTAAAAGAGCTTTCTGGTTCAAGGCTTTATTAGAAGTGGTTTTGGAACTATAAACAAAGATCACCCTTTTTGATTTCTGCTGTGTTGAGGGAAATACAATAGTGTGATGTAACTATAAAGGGAAGGGTGGCATCAGATGCCAGATTCCATTATCTTCCTATGGAACAATATGTAGGCACTGCAGGTTTTGGCTCACTGAGTTGAAAGTGAGATGACTCATGTAAAATCTTAGCCTTAGGAGTCTTGTTCGTTCTGATAATCAGTAACTTAATTAATGCAAATCTCTGAAAACTAATGAAAAGCAAACAGAAATGTATTTGATTTATCACTCCTGTAACCGACTCCCCTTGAGTAGGAGCACGATTAGTCAGCTGCACTGCAAGATGCAACAGGCTGGGTTGGGCTTTCAGGGAAGGTGATCACTTAGAGTAATTATGAGACTCTGTTAACAGATAGCAGTCCAAAGACTTATCCACTGATGATAATGAGAGGAATTGATAATCCACCTGTTTTCTTTTGCTTTAACCTGTGTTTGAGTCATGGCTTAGAGTGGGCTTTTATGGCAGTTGACCTAAAAATGGTCAACAACTGACCAGGCACATTGATTACCAGCTGTGGTTGAATGGATATTCCCAGAACTGAGTTCTTCCATGGGCTGGCTGTTGACTTGCTCATTTCCTGGGAATTATCAGTTTCTGATGAAACTAATAGTGGTAGAGGGTGGTATCAGGTTTTGATATGGAAGACTCAATTTAAATTGCTGCTGTCACCAAATTAATTCTAACTTGGAGGCTTTCCTTAATTTAGTTTTATTTTAAAGCTGCTCTGTTGCAAGTTCTTGATGCTGAGCTGTATTCCTCCAACTATACAGGTAGTGCTTAACTATGGAAAGAACGATGAGATTTCTACTTTAGGTTTGATAGGCATCTTTAAGATAAGAATGCTTGTTTAGAAGACATGTTTTTTTCAAAAGTATTAAACATGAGAAAACCTAGACAGATGATATCACAGAGTAGCTGGATGATTGAAATCACCAGCTGGCTCTGGTAGGTGCTTTTTACATGAGAATTGGTTGTTGACTGATCTTAGCATGAGATTGTTTTTTCTTAAATCCCCACCTTTTTAACCTCTATTAAGCATTTAAGATAGATCAAATACATAGCAAGTCTCTACACACCTCAAAGTGTTAAAATGTACTTTGAGGAGTCTGTCCCACCTAACCCTGACCCAAAAAAAAAAAAAAGGTAAAAAATCTTTTTAGTGGTGGAAATGGGGTAACCATTACATGAAGTGTGGGAAAGGAGCAGTGAAGATTACTTACTCTCACAGGAATAATAAACTGTCATCTCTTCTAAGGCTCTTTGCTGCTGCTTCTGTCACTTTGCACCAATATAAAA
The DNA here is from genome assembly GCA_013399835.1 of Leptocoma aspasia. Lineage (NCBI taxonomy): Eukaryota > Metazoa > Chordata > Aves > Passeriformes > Nectariniidae > Leptocoma > Leptocoma aspasia. The sequence continues at coordinate 93,406 of VXAX01002593.1, forward strand.
ATACAAGATAGACACGATGGGCTTAAAACCTTTCAGTGGCTGCTGTTCTGCAGCTGAGGAAAGTACACAGCATAGTAGGAAAATATTCCATCTCTGAATTGAATAGTATAATTACAGATTATCCTGAGGTGGAAGGGACCCACTGGGAACATCAAAGTCCAACTCCTGCACAGGACAGCCCCAAGAATCCCATCATGTGTCTGTACACTTCCCTTCCATTAGCCCTTCTTTAGCCATTTACATAGGATGGGAAGCTTGCCAGCTCTGATGCAGAGTCAGAGAACTGCACAAATGACATGGATTTTTCAAGTATTATTTGCAGTTGTTTCTTATGAGGTCCTAACCCCTGCAAAATACACAACAGCTATCACTTCAGTTAGCTTTGCAGATAGCAAAGTGTCATCTCTTGTGTGGATCCATCAGCTGCAGCACTGCCAGAATACTAATGTTGAGAATTCATTTGCTGAAGTGTTAGGACACAGTCCCTGGCTCCAGTGTCCTTCATTTGAATTGCCTATCTTGTTTGGATGCACAATAAGGTCGGGCTTGGGCCCTGTTGTCAAATTATTCTATGGGATATTGACTGAACAAAATGTTCTCCTTTTCTCTTCTGTGCTATTACCAAGATAAATTTTGTATGAATTGAACCTCTGTGCAAGTACTGATAGACTTTTTTTTCCCTGCAAACATCAGTTACCCTGGGATAGATGCTGCAGATAAAAACATGAGCTGATGAAAAACAGTGGTGTGAAAAAAAATTCAGTAATGCAGAAATGGTGTGCTCTCTAGGAAGAGTTTGTTTATTTTTCAGTTATTATCAATGCTTATCACTTTCCATAAGAAACTGATTTATTTTTAGATAAACAGAATGACAGTAATGGTTATTCTCTTTGTCTTTGATATATAGGTTTCAGAGGTTGTGTGTAGCTTTCAAGGAGTTGGAATGGCAATATGTTGAATTGTCAAATGTATTTTGAGTGGTTTTTTTCTGAGTCACAGCCTTTGGGGGAGGAGGACACACCCTTTCAGTTGGAAAGTCAAAGGGAACAAAAATGCACAAAACACTTAAAGTGTGACCCTTGGGATGGATTGTGACACAGGGACCTCCTTTAGTCCCCTTAACCCCCCTCCAGGTTACTTATCCAAGGCCTTTCCAGTTTCTAAGAACTGCAAGTATGGGAATAAACTGCTAAAATCCTCTTTAGGATGGTCATTTATAGCTTGTTGATCAGGAATGCTGCAGGAGAGGAGGGTTTTAATGTCACAGTAAAACTCTCTAGCAACAATCAAGATGGAGCTTTTAACTGCTGGAATTTGAGCATGGGCTGAGGAAGTTTGGAGAGGTCAGGTCAAATGGACAGGAAAAAACCACAGCTGCTTGTAACTCCATGGGACTTACTGATTTTAATGCTTTCCCCTTCTTTCCCCCTTAGAAAGGGGTCCATAAATAATTCAAAATCTTGGGGACATCATATTTCATAATATTACTGGAAAACTGTGCTTTTTGCAGTTAATTCTGAGCTAAATAGATAATTTACTTGTAATAATTGAACACTGAAAAGTCGACATGAAGCCTTATTCTCAGAAGTCAGGAATTTCTTCAGTGGCTCTTGGAATGACCACGATGAAATAAATGCCTATTAACTCAAAAAATAGACATGGATCCATTTGGCCCCAGTGCTGTGAATTCTGGGCACTTTGTTATCTGTCTTTCCTGCTGTTTACAGTAGCTGAATATCTCAGCTTACTTTGAGAAACTTGACTCATTTGCTCAGAAAAATCAAAACATTTACATGACTTAGCCCATGCACTCAGTAGTCTCCTAAATGTCCTTGTGTCCCCAGGTGTGCCATTGACTGAGGTGCAGAGCTTTGCACTGCAGTGCAAAATGCACCTTTTTTGTTTGCACACGAATCAATGTGCAGAATGATAGTGCAGGGCATTTTTGATGCTCTCTGCAGCTAAAATGGAGCTTTATTGACTGCTTCCATTGCATCCCCATAACTGAAACGTCACAATGGGAGGGACAGGAGACACAGCTGAGCACTTTCATCACTCCCCTGGTCAGGTTGCCCCTGCCCTGATCCCCCTCCCAGCCTGGACACCAGCTCCATCTGCCCCCTCTGCTTTTAGGCCTCTACACAACATTTAACAGAGGAACTTCGTTTTGCAATCTCTTCACGTCTAAAAAAACCCCATAGATTTTATTTCTGTGAAAAATGGTGTTGATCCAGAAGCTTTTAAGGTTTAGTTGGTGTGATCTGGAGCTTAAAAATCCTATCACAGGACGTTTTCCTCTGTAACTAACAGTATAATTTATGAACCGTTATTAAACTTGGTTTTCATATTGAAAGGAGCAAGAAACTGAATCCCAACAGCTTCAGCGTTCAAGCAATTGGTTAAATATAAAAGATAATTTTAATATATAGTCTATGAAAAATTCTTTTTCTGAAATTTTCTCACTCTGACTAAAATATACACAGGTCAATTTGAAGAAAGCATTTAGGAGCTGTCTGCCACATGCACTCTAGTGATGATTGCAGTGCTGGCAACTCCCATTCCATGGAAGGATCTGCTCAAATGATCCTCCAAGGAGTGTGCTGCTGATGGCTCTGGGCAGTGTCCTTGGATTCCTGCACTGAGCTCTGGCTATGCTCCTCTGCACAAGAGTCATTTGCAATTCTCTCTTCCTTCATCACCTTCAACAATCTCGCCAGTGTTCCAGATTTTTGGCCGTGCTTCATCTTCGTGTCCATTTGTTTTCTTGCAGTCTGTCACTTTAATGCATAGCAGTTAATAAAATAACAAAAATGTCAGAAAGAAAAATACAGTATGAGAGAATTGAAAATGAAAATTGAAAAACGAACTTGAGCAGATTCTAAAACAAACACAACTGCCAGCAGAGAACTGAACAACTACCAGGATCTGGGCAGTGGCATGGAGAGCTGAACTTTCTCTTTGGTTGTTTCTGGGAAAGTGTATTTAAACCAGCCACACTGGAGGTGACCAGGTACATTCTTTTTTACCTGCCCAGAATACGGGGTGGGTGGAACACCAAAACACTTGGATTGATGGAAGCTGGGAAGATCCTAGATTTCACTGAACTCTTTGTGCTGTGGTTCCCCACAACTGTGACTTTGCAGATTTAGCGTTCAACAAAGACACGTTACTGTTTTTTGTATGTTTAAATCCAAGTTTGATCCATCTTAGGGCATAAGAACAGACAGAACAAATGCTTTAAGCAATTTAAATTGGCAGCAGTACTGTTACAAAGTAAGCTAAAGGCCCAGTGGGTGTGGATGCTGAGGTTGGGGTTCATCTTTCCTTCACCCTTCAGGATATAATATTGCAGTAAATACAGAGGTATGGAGGCTGTGACTCAAATGCAACAGAGAAGGTAGGTAGGTTAGGAAATTGCTTTGAGACAACGTGGAGGTCAAGAACAGTCTGAAATGTTTATTTTGGGGGGTCAGGAATTGTAATTTTTCAGGTACAGATGGAACCAGCAATGCTGGTGATCCCTGTGGAGCTGTGGCTGCTACAGGTAACAGCTCCAAGGTTTAAACCTTTAAACAGATGAGCAAAGGTGTAAAGGTGTCCAGAGGGAGTTAATCTTTCTGTATTATAAAGTTAAGTAAAATTTCTTATCTAGAAAGTTAAATCCTTGGTAGCTTTCAAAAAAGCCATGTCTGACAACCCTTCTGTGATGTGGTGTAATTGGCTTTTATGAGAGCTGACACACTGGCTATGCAGGAACCAAATTTATTTTAGAAAAATCGCTGTATATGAGTGACATCAACTCTGACTTGCTGTGGAATGGATGTCTCAGTGACATAATGGATGGAATGTAACAGCAAACAGAGAACAGGGAGAATTATGAGCTTTTATGGTTTTTGTAAATACGTGAGCAGTATTTTGAAAAGACAATTTAGTACTCCACTGAATATTGATGTTAGTAGCATTATTTTAAATCATTCACTTTATTGAAGTAGAAACTGACAAACCATTTAATCTTACATTGTTCAGCAGAAAAGGCATTATCTAATTTTCATCTCTTTTAAATTGTCCTTAAGTCAAATAGTTCAGTGCATGTGTGCTTGCACCATTCAGTCTTATAATCCATTTTGAGATAAATAGAAAGCAAAAATGCCTTTATGAGATGTAGTTGTGATGATAGGAAGACCCTGAACTATGGCCAATTTTTGTGGCTCAACTGAGGTCAAACATTGTGAAACAGTTAAGGCCGCACTTGGTCAAATTTAATTTAACATAGACCTGTGTGTATAGAAAGCACTGAAGGTTTAAATGAGTGAAAATGTTACAACTGAAAAGCTCTCATTGGCTGGAAGGTGCAAAGGAAGTTTATATTTGGGAAAGGAAAAGCAAAGGAGAAAACCTCAACTTTCCAACCATTCTGTAAGGCAGGATTCTGGCAAACTCTGATCCCTCCCTGAGCTGCACAGGAGGTGCTGCCTGTCTTGGAGGTGGCTTCAGATGCAGTTTGAAGCATCTTGTGCAGAGGTTTCATGTCTCTTGCTGCTTTATTTCATATATAACACTGCTGCCATGGAAATTGGAAGCTCAGAATATTCACCTGGATGGAGGTTAAGGTGTTTCTTTGAAATCATCCTCAGCTCTAGCTGATGTGTGTGCCAAGTTACAGGGACAGAGAAGAAAACTTCTTGATCTCTTTGTACCACCTGCTACGTGAAAAATAACAACTAATTTGCAATACTTCATTATTGTTATTCATTTCAAGTTTAATTTTAATAGATGTTTATTAAAAGTGATGGTTATAGTGGTATAATACAGTCTTCATGTTAAATATGTAAGCTCTATAAACAATGGAAGCCCTAAAGTGATTTTATAGAGGTTGGCAGGGGTTTTTGGAGGTCTCCTCTGATATGGATGACTTTCCAGCTTTTTTTCCCCCCTTTGAAGGCTGGAGTTCATGGTTTCATTCTATCCATGTCAGGATACCTGTGGTTTGTGTGAGTCTCCTTGCATGCATGATGGGCAGAGTGTCATTCCAGCTGAGGTAGAAATACTTAAAACCATCAAGATTATTGCCATTTGGCAAGTTAGCTGTTAGTGTAGTGAATGGATTATAAAATGTAGTACAGAAGAAGTTTCAGGGGATTTGGTGGACTGTGTGAATAAGTAGCTGGCAATTTCATTGTCGGGCCCAACACAGTGCTAAATGAAGTGTTTGTTATTAAAAAATACATCAGTGTCACTGTGTTTATTACCCAAAGGTTTTACTCATTCTCTTGTTTTGGAGAGGGGATCTTGGCTCTGGGCAGTGACAAAGCTTTGTGGCAATATTCCCTCAAGTTCTGAGCCTTAAAGCTTCAAAAAAAGGGAGAGCCACAATTCCATGTCAAACTTCAGCCCCAGACTTCACTGAGATAATAGATGTCAGTGGTCACTAAGAAACTTTGTGAGATGAGCATGGCAATGTAAAATATTCCCAAAGAATACCCAAAGTCAACATTTCTGATGGCAAAACCAGGCTCTGCTTAAAGGACAAGAGATTTTTTTTCATCTACTGTTTTTTTTTTTCATCTATTGTTTAACAATACCCCAAGAAGAACCAACTACTTGTCTAAGGTTTTGTTATCCTCTAAAGATGAAAAATAACTTTGAAGCTGGGCCAGGAAAACACAAAATTGGTTTGTATAACACATAGGTACAATCTACATGGGGCAGCTGTGGTTTTGGACTTTATTTTATCCAACTTCTGTTCCACTTTTTCAGTGGGCTGTAAGTGTACAGTGCCACTTGGGAGGTCTGCTTCCACCTCCTGTCTCTCAAAGTTTAGGTAGAAGTCTCTGACCTTTAAATGCAAACACAAAAAAAAATCATAAAAATATATGGCCACTTCAAATACTGGCCCATTTTTATAATTTTCTCTTTGATAGTATAATCTGTCTGTTGAATACAGACAGAGTAAGAAGGAATTATTGAACACTTATTACCACATTAATAATATATAAAAATCTGTTATCCAGAGAGGCAGACCGATATTTTTAAATAAAGGGTTGAAATAAAAATGGTTAAGAGTTTATTTCTACCGAATTCATAGTGGTAGAACTGTAAAATCTTGAAGCTTGTGGTCTTCAACTTCCAAACTGAAATAATCTAAGAAAAAATCTAAATTTAATGAATCTACCCTTATGCTGTACTGGTAAAAACCAACTAAATACCCAAAGTAAAAAACCCAAACAAATCCAAACCAGAATCCTGAAGGTTGTAGTAGTGTGTGTATATATATCTAATAGCTACAAGTTAGGATGTTGTGTCATGTTCTCAAAACTAATAAAAATTTTAATAATAAAGGAACATTGTGCCTTTTTCTGATTTTCTATTCCTAAACCCTTCCAGAGGTGTTAACTGTGTGCCTAAATGCTGCTCCCTGGTGATAAACAACTACTGGAAATGATATTTCTCTACCCATATTAGACTAATGTTTCTTAACATTAGTCAAGAATGGCACTGTAGTGGCAGGCAGTAACTCTGGGTCCAGTGCTAATTATCCACCAGGCAAAGAAGGAACTCTTCTGATCTCTCCTGCAAAAAGCACTTGTGTGTTTATCCCTGTTACCTCTTTGTGTACACAAGTTTACCTCCCCTCAGGCTACACTCCCACTCAGTGAGTCTTATCTAAGTCACATTTTGGTGCTTCTCCTGCCCTCTTTGGGGTGGCTCTCATTTCTCTCATGAGCTTGACTGGACTATATTCAGGTTAGGGTGGGTGACTGTGTTCCAGCAATAAGCTGGTTCCCTCACTGTTCTCTCAAGGGTATTATCTCAGAGTTTGTAATCCACTGGTGCCCCTAACTATTGTTCCCTTATTTTGCCTGAATTCCTGATTAATGGTTTGCAGGAATCTGGACTCATCATTTCTTAATAGCCACAATATTCATCCAGACTATCTGTTTAGTTTTGAATTTTAGTATTGTTCTTTTCATTAATTCCAGATATTGCCAGCAGCATGCGTATGAAGTACGTTTGATTACATATATTGGTTGAATGAAAATAAAGATAATTACTGCCTTGAATAATATTGGAGCTATGTGGAGTTCCTAAAGAAAGATACAGTGTTAGTGGAGCATAAGGTACCCAGGGAAGCTTTAGGGGCTGTTGGCTTTATTGCACAGGGGGAAAGCCTTTAAGTTATATGAAGAATCCATGGGAATTCCTATCCAAGGTGAGTTTCCCAAGGATGTTTTGTGCCTTGGTAGCTTGTAGGCTGTGATTCACAGGCTGAATCTTAAGAGATCTTAAAATTTCTTTATCGCTAAAAATATTCTCTCTGAAATGGTATTACAAGAAAACTAAATTTCTTGCACTTTGCAGAGTTTTGTGTTTTTGAAGCTCTATTCCACGTATTCTTACTAAAGGTTGTGGAGTAGGTGTTTCCCAGTATTCTGTAATTTAGCTGCCATCCCTGAGGGGTGAATTGTCACCATTGAGTGTGACACTGGGCTCTGAGTGTGACATTAATTCTGAGTTCAGCAGGCTGCTTCCCTGATAGCTCTTCCCCCTGACAGGATTTCTAGAGTTCTGAAGAACATCCCTGCTTGCTTTGTTGTGGCTTCTACAGCTGTTTGTGATGAGGAAGAGATGTCTTTTTACTTCAAGCCAATGAGTTAATTAGATCTTTAAAATTATTTTCAGCCTGGTTTAGTTCATGTCCTGAGGCCACAGGAAGAAGTGCTTAGAAATCAATTTATTGGTTGCTGATTAGCCCACACCCTCAAGCGTAAGCAAAGTTCACCTATTTACATGTTAGTTACTTAGCAAGTTACCCTGTATCCATTTATTCTTCCAACTTTCTTTTTTCTCTTTGAGGATTTAGATGAGTTTTCTTCTCTTCCTCCTAAATTCTGAGAATATTGTGCTTGTACTAATGATCCTGCTAAGATGCCTTTTGGAAGAACAGATATTTCCTTATCTTTGGGCAAGATTTTCAGTTTAGACCAAGATGTTTTCTCCCTGTTAGGTGCCTCAAGGATTGTTTTTGCCACTCTCTCAGCCCTCACAGTGTGTCAGCCACTGACCCTCAATTTTGCTGCCAACCCTGTGTTAGTGTCTGGCTTTGGCAGTGACACAACTGCCAACCTTGGCCACATTTTTGTGAAGTAGCTGTAATTTAGTCTACATAGATAAATGGCCATTTAAAGAAAAACTGTTTTGAGGCTTTCAACTCCCCCTGGTGGGTTTTTCTTCTAACATTCTAATTATCCAAAAGAGACTAGAAGTGTAAACATAAAAATAATCCTGTCAGCTCTGAATTCCTGATTCTCAGGAATCTCTATTGAGTAGAACAAAATTATTTCTGGGTTAAGATCACCAGAGGAAAAAAGTTTAATGCAGCCCTTACTGTCTTGAGCTCCCTGGGTCTTCTTTCAGTTTTTTATTTAAATAACCTGAACAACCAAGCACCCTGAATCTGTTGGTTTGTTTGGGTTTTTTTTGCCTCTATCAGTTTATAGAGATTCATGATGAATTTTATTTACGGTGGTAACTTGGTAATAACAATTGCAATGAATAATATTTACAGATGCCTTTGTTGGCTTTATTAGCACATTTCAAATTGTGAAATGTATCAAAGAATGGAGTTACTACAGAAAAGATGGCTAAATACTTCTGCTACAGAGCAAGAACAGAAGCATAAATCTGTATTTATAGGGTCTCCATATCCCAAAGCAGCCTCCAACTAAAAAGGGTAAAGGAAGTTAGGAAAAGGAGAGGTGTTCGAAGACCAAGGAAATGGTTGCAGCAAGCTGCCATGGATCAGGGGGAAAGGAAGCAATTGGCAAGGGATCAAAGTTTCTCAGAAACTGTTAAACTGACAAAAAACCATAGAAGTAGTGAGTGTGAATACTTTCAGGGTTTAATATTTTGGGGTGCTTTCTTCTCTACTGATTTTGATTTTATGTGTATTCTGAGATAATAAATTTTCAAACCGTGCTGTTTTACAGCTACCTTTGGATCTAAGCTGCTTCTATTTCTGGTACAGAGTTGGGGAAAATGGGTTGTAGTGTGTGTGCATCAGTTCTGAGAGACCAGAGACAAGCTGGGCATACCTTGGTAGATTTCTGTTCTTGTTCATGTCTTACACTGAAAAAGATTGTCCTTTTTTTGGTTGGATGGATTTTGTTTGGGTTTTGTTTGTGTGTTTGGTTTTTTTTTTCCCCATGCCCATGGATCACAAGTTTCCTATAGCAGGCTCTTGGTGTAGCAGATGATAAGCTCAAAACTGGATAAAAGTGTTCTCAAAATTAGGCTCACAATTACAGTAAACAATAGGGCAATAGAAAGCTGTGCAGGTGATGAGTATTCATGACTTAAGAAGCACAAGGAAGTCCTACATCTATTAGAATGTGAAATTGATTTATTGTTCACAACATAATGTTAGAAAAACCCCACCATCCTGACCCCTGAATCAGCACTGAGTGTTATTTAGCAGCAGTGCACTAGTTAAACTCTCAAGCAGTTAGTTAACAAAAACTTATTTTCCTGTTCAGTGAAATCTAGGATGCTGCCATAGAAAAGAAATAAATTTTAGCTCAATTTTAGTCTTTCTTGTTTCAGCTGATAACTCAGTGCCTCAAAATTGGTTCTTGATTGTTTTAATCAAGGTTACTTTTTTGATTTCTGCAGGAAATTGCTTTTGGTCCTGGTATTAAACTGTCAGTGATGTGCTACTTTAGCACTTCATAAAGGAAGTAAACATTTGTCTTGCAATAAGTAGTGAGAGTTTGTGAGTGCCAGCTGGCTCTTCTGGGCATCCCTCAGAAAGGAAAGGGAGCTTGAAAGAAACAAATGACTTTTTTTTTTTTTTTCTCCTCTTTACCCAAGATGTGCCAGTAACACATCCATCAGTAATTAGAGGAATGTAATGATCTGAGAACTTTGCTACTTTCACTGACTGCTGAAGCTGACAAGGGTATGAGGTATCTTAGAGTTACTCCCTGGTTATGGAAGCAGGAATATATTGGCCAGTTATATTGGAATGTAAATGCTGAAACAGTTACAAAGAAAACTTATAAATTGCACACACAGTAAACATTTGGTGCAGGAGATATTTAGCTGTCTGTATTGGATTATTTTGGGTCATTGACCAAATTGTGTGGAGTAAGGAGAGTAGAGGTGCTTGGAGGAGCTACAAAGACCTCATGCTACCTACACTGTCTGAATTTGTGACTATCTGTTATCAATTCATGTTTCCCCACTCCCTGTTTGTGGTCTTATTCCACAGCAAAAATGGGGGAACTTGTGCTCCCCAGTGAGCACAGAGAGCAGGACCCATCCTGCAAGGCTGGTCATGACTCTGGAAAGTTCCTCAGCTGAGAAATCCTCCTGCAGATCTGTCAGATGGGATGTGGAGTGAGGGCAGCTGCACCAGCTGGGCATGGAAACAAAATGGTTTGAGCCAAGTGACAAGGGCAGACTTATCTGTGGAGGGCTCGTGGCACCCAGCAATCAGCTCTGGGTGCAGTGGGTGTTTTGTGCAAAAATTGCTTTGGGATGTGCTTTGTTAGCAGAAAGTTCAGATTCTGCTGGGTAAGAGACCAGTTTGACTCCTTGCTACAAAGCAGAGGTTGCAGCCACAGGCACAGAGCGGTGGGGCAGTGTCAGCCCTGAGTGAGGCACAGACACAAACCAACATTCACCCTGTGCTGAACAAAACCAGCAAAACTGGCAACTGCAGGGTCATGTTGTGATCAGAGGGGTCTGAAATCTGCATTGCTGGGCAGTGCTCTTTTCCCTGCTTCTGTCAGTTGTGTGAACTGTGTCATTTTTTCTCAGAAGATAATACCCAGCTATCGGTGATGCAGAGACGGGGACAACTGAGCTGGATCAGAAGCCAATTCTATGGAGAATACAAAGGGTTTATATAGGGTTTACTTGTATGACACTTACATATAGGATTCTATTTTTGGTAACAATTTCCCATTGGTTACACATTCTTCATGCCATCAATTACCTGGTAATCATTCCAAGGTTTCACATCATGTCTCTTGGTCACTTCCACAGCAGGGAGCAGTTATCTGTGGCTGTCTCTCCCATGGTTTCTACTTGATTAGGCTTAAGATATCAGACTCCTTTGTACTCTGTCTTTACTCTCCATATGTAGCTACAAATGGGTTTTCAAAAAGATTAGTCTTGCCTCAGTCATACCTTTAAAAAGGCCTGTGATCAGCAAATGAAAGTGAAGTTCTCAGTGGGGGACACTGTCACCACCTGCAGTCCCCCAGTGTTCCACCACCTCTGGCATGGAAGCAAAGGAATTTCAGGCCTGGCATTTCTGGAGCTTCTTTCATGATTGGAGCAGCATACCTCAGATGGAGTACTTGGAAACCCTGATTTATAATGTCACTTGTAGGAGCTGAATGACAGTCCACACACTTGAAGCAATAGTTCTTGCTGTCACTTTCCTCTGCAATCTGCTGGGATAATTTCTCATGCCCAGACTACTGTGTAAACATTTTTGATGGGAACATCCATCACTCATTGCTTGTTTAAGTGTTACTATACACTAAAAAAAAAAAAAAAAGGAAAGCTATTTATCCTAGTAACCAATTAGAATCTCCTTAAATCTTAAAACATTGGAACTTTATTGAAGTTGGTGGATATCCTGCAATGGGATATGGTAGTATGGATTTCACCAGCATTTTTCCGTCTATACTAATCCAACTGGTTTTAATATGAAGTTGAAATTTCACTCTATTTCAACTTTGAAGTATAGCTTTAGGAGTCTTTTTTAGAGTTCATGTAAGAAGTAATTCCATATGAGTGTGTCTCCATAAAAACCACCGGTGATTCTATTAAATATTTAGATTGCATGAAGTGTTATCATTCATCCCGAAATTTGATAAGCACACTGGGTGTTTTTCAGTGCAGGAAGGGACAGATATTTTTAAGGAACATTTAGCACAGTTTTACCTTGTGTATTCTTCAAAAGCATTATTAATGACTAAATTTTTTTCAGTAACACAAGAGTTATTATTTGTTAACAAGAAAACATGAGAGTAGTATGAGCGTTGTTGTAGAAGGTTTTATTTTTAGGGTTTTTTTCCCAAAATGAGATTTCTGCCTTATCTCTTAAGCGTATGATGTTTACAGTTTCAGATAGTTATTTTTGACTTTGGAAGTAGTTTAAGGCTAAGACATGTGAAAGATAATCCAAGTTTTCCCTCCTTATTAATTTTTAATAACAAAAGCAAAGACAACACAAGTATGATTCCTTTTTAGACATTGCTTTTCTGACTGGTTTGGAAGTACCTGGTTTAGGGGGTGATGCTGGATACCTCAGTGACTTAACAACTGGCTTCAAAAGGAAACTCAAAATATTCTGACAAGTCTGTCCTCTTTACAGTAAGTGTGTGAACCTCGTTCATCCTGGCAGTGAATGTTTTCTGTCTAGTCCACTAAGGGTGTTTCTGGAATATTTCCCAGTCTTTCTGCTGTGTTTGTGCATTGTTAATAACAATTGGTTGAGATTTCACATTAGTATTTAAGTCTTATCAGAAATCATGCTTTTATTATGCCAAATACTTGCTTATGACTACAAGAATTTCACATCTGAAATTGGAGGTAAAAATTGTCAGTCAGGAAGTCCATGAAGATAGGCTGAGAGACCTTGGTCAGATCCTGGAGTACAACAGGGGGTTAAACAGATCCATTTTCTGGTGGCCAGAGTCAGTATGGGACAGCCCTGTACACCAGGAGAGCAGAGCAGCAGGACTCTCAACTCTGATTAGTTGGTTCAGTTTAAGATTTATATAAAAATGTCTTGATTTGACAGGAGAATAGGTGGACTAAAATAATCACAAGAGAGTGCTGGTTTTAGTTTGAAATTTCCAACACCTCTTCTGCAAATTCGCTGCCATTAAATGACACTCAACTAATAGCTGGTTCCTTCTCCAGGCAAATTTTTCTTATGAGGTAGGTCAATACACCTGAAGACATCAGATCCTCAGCTGAAGGATGTGTGTGAATAATGAATGCAAAGCATGCATCTAATCTAGTTTGAATTGAGTGTTTTGAAAGAAATCACCTTACCATAACAGGTTGGGTTTTCATTTTTATTTTTGCCAAAAGCAGTTACCTTGTGGCAATATTTAACCGTACAAATGTTCTCACTCAGAATGTCATTATCATTATTTGGTTTTGGTAGGGTTGCTATTACAGAAGATGTGGCCTTTAGTAACACATTCAATTAATTTTACCTTGGGGCAGGATTTAGTGCTAAAGCTGAGCCTTTCATAGTTGTTTTGTTCTTCCACTGGGAGAATCCTGCAGTTCTGAGGGTCTCTCCTTGTACGATAGATTTTCTTTCCATGGGTGTTGGACCAGAGAACTGATGTGCAAAACTCCTGCTGTGAGTTCCTTGAATTTGTCCTTTTGCATCACTGTTAAAGGATTTGTCTTCTGCTCACTCACCTTGAGGCATCTCTGTTTCTTGGGTCTCACCCTACTGCTGTGCTGCTCAGGTGAGAAGTGAAAGGCTTCTCTTCTGGACTGCTGTGCAGCTGTGATCAGGACACATTATTTTAGTTTAAACAGTGTTTGTGCACTAAGAATTAGGATCTTTCTGTACCAGTTGTCCCCTGAACATGAACTCATGTGAGGTTGTATAAGAGCTCTGTGCTGTTGTAACACGTGCAGCTCTTGAAGGAGCAGCTGGAGTGAGGTGAGGAGACATCAGTCAAACAGCTGGTGCTGCTGGAGCTGTGACATTGTTCTGAGAGCAGCCTAAAACTCCAGGGAGAGGATGCACACAGTAGCACAAATCCCACCCTTTACTTGAGGTAGGAAATACTGAGTCACATGTGGAAAGGACTTCTCTTGCAGCACATTGAGCTGTACAGCTAATTCCTAAAAATTTCCTGTTGCAGAAGTGGATCTGTAAAATCTGAATTCATGGCATGCAGCTGAAGGGCTTTGGCTCTGAGGTGAGCTGGTGTCTGTGCAGGTGCAGAGGAGCTGCAGGGGCACAGGGGTTCCACATTCAGACAGATGGGATCTGTGTGTGTGCTCACACCGAGCAAGGCTGCACAACGGGGCACAGTGACTGAAAACTCACAGCTCTGCCTTGGTGGGTGCTGACTAACCTTGGGATTTCTAAATTCAGAATGGAGAGTCAGCTACAGTGAACTGAGTCTTAAGAAGGTTTGTGGCATGAGACTAAAAAAATAGCAAATGTAGGCAGAGAACTGCTGTTGGCAGCATATCAAATGCTGAATTCATTCCTGGACTTGGTGCTCATCAAAATGCTCCAAAGGGAAGAACAGACCTGAGTTGGGAGGGCCCTCTGTGGTGGTGAGAGTAGCTGTTGGAGGCAGGAATTGAAAGGGGCTTTGAAAAATTATCTTTTGCTAAAGTTCAGTGAGTCTTATTGATAACCTGTGATAGATTGGTAAAGGTCTGTGAAAAGGGGTGGTTGTTCACTATTAGTGAACCTTGTCATTCCTTCCATAAGCCTTTATAGGCTAAATTCCATGTTTTCATTTACTCTATGTAGTTTCCTGAATTTTGGTATATTTTGGTAAAGACAAATAATCTTAAATTTCTTATATTGCGTTAATGTGATGAGCACTGATCACAAACAGTCTGTACTGAACACAATACTGTAGATGAAAATTATCATTGTCAGGGCATTGAGTGCATAAATTCAGGAACAAGCTGCACTTTCTGCACTTTTTCCCTCCTCATATTGGATGAAAATAACTTGGTGGAAAGTGTGAAAAGATCTAGTTAAGGTATTGATTTCTATTCTCATAGGTGATGCATTGTTTTTATTTTACATTGCATCTGAGGCATTTATTTTTACAGGGAATATATAAATGGTAAATCTCTAAAAGGTAGTTAAGCAATAGGTAGTGAAAATTACATTGCATTTTTCACCCAGGAAGGCATCAAAAACTAATCCAGATGGGTGCTGAAATAACTCTGCAGAATTTATTGGTCAGTGCATTAAATGGGCTGAGCTTCCTCTGCAGTTCATTAGCAGCCTTAAGTGATCACGATGCAGTTTTGGAAACCACTTTCAGATGAATAATGGTTCAAGATTCGTTCTTTTTGTGTGTAAAGATAAATAATGTGCACATACAGGTACTCATTAGTTTGATCCTAAAATTGTCAAAGTCGACATAGTTACAAAGCAGGTAATTTAGATGCAATGCACTTTAAATATCTTGTTCAAGGAAAGCTTTAGGTATCTATTATCTGAAAAGCAATTTGTAGCAATGCATTTAATTTGACCGATGAATGTTGAACTGGTAGCAAAATTATGATAATGGAACTTTAACAAAGTAAAATACAACTTCAATAGTTAAAAAATAAAGCAAAAAAATTGCCACTAAAAAAAAAATCCCCATAAAGCCACAAACTTCCTCATGATTTTTATGAACTATTTTTTTGTTCCTGAAAGTATTTGCAGTCTGAATAAAGATAGTCTTAGAGATGTTAGAGTTCTTACTTTTAAAGAAGCTGAAGGAAAATATGTCTCCAAGATCTGAAAAAAGAGTGAAGTGATCAATAATTACAACCAAAATATTTGCATTAAGTAGATCCAGAACACTTCAAGTTTTTGGCAATAATTCTATGGAATGGGTCAAGAGGCCTACTACAAAATCTGGGTATTTCTGTGTCTGTAAACACAAGTAATGCCCAAAGTATACAGCTTAACGTATTTCATCGTGGTTGCATTTCTTCTTAGTCTGCATTTTGTAACTCTGCTGCGCTCTAAAAACATTCCCTGTCATTTCTTGGACTAGCTCTATTATTGCCAGGGTACTTGAGAATTTTAAATGAGACTTTGTGTGTAATAAACTTCAGCAGGAAGAACAAATCTTTTCCTGGTGTTATAAGCAGGGAACTTAAGGACTGAGGAAGAAAAATCCCTACAATTCTAATGCATACTTATTTAGATGAGTGACTTCAGAAGTTTATTTTGTGCAGTTAAAGATCTCTTTCCACAAAGCCTTTTGAGGCAGCAATAAGATGGTTGAACAGTGTTTTCAAACATCAAGTATGAAATTTAGTCTTTGTAGTGTTGCCCAGGTTTAAAGGGAGGATTCTTCCAGTTCCTCCTTTCTTTGGGAGATGATGATCAGGATGGTAAAAAGAAAACTCTGAGTCTGTGGTACATCCTGAGCTTAGCCATGTTCTCTCTTGCACTTGCTGCTTAGATGATTCCTCTTTAATATTTGTACATACAGAAGATACTGCTGAGTTTTGATTTCTGAGTTTTCCATGTTTTCTTTTCATCTTGACAAATGGTCTGTGCAGTCAGAGCATACTGAACTACTTGGTATTTAGTTTTGCAGCAGCATAGGAGGCAGAGAAGTTTCTTTCAGAGGTGAAAATTCCAGCTCTAATTGCATTGAATTCAACCTTGCTCATGTCTGGGAGCTCAGCAGCATCTCCAGATGGCTGTCCTGAAGCTACTGAAAGAATTGCAGGTTGGTTCAGAGCTGCAACCCTTATTGATGCTGAAAATTCATTGTGGCTCCCTGTTATATTGTGGGTCATCATTTTCAGTAACTTCTCTGTCTGGGTTGCAGTGAATGTGGAATTTCCAGATGTTACAACACCTAAAGCCTGTTCTGGAGGTCAGATAAAAATAACTCCCAAGTGCACCATGATGAAAAGCTGAAGGAAACTGATGTTCAGGTGTGAAAGAATGGCTTTGTGGCAGCAATGTGTGATGGCAGCATGGGTAACTTCATGAAACTTACTTCAAATACAGTAGTTTTAGTTCATGTAGGGAGGGTTGAATGTATATGGGAAGCCCTTTGCTCTGGATGTTCCCCTGTTACCTGTTCCTTCCTGTGTAACTTTGGTATGTGGATGTTCTCAGCTCGTTCAAAGAGAGAAACAGATAATTTCTCCCACACCTTGTTGTGGGAAAGCTTAGAGAAAGAATGAAAACAATTGGTATCTCTGTCTCTGCACCTTGTTTATAGAAAGTTGTTTTTCAAGAATGTGTTGTTCCTAATTTACCAATGCTGTGAGGGGTGCTCCTAGAAAACCAATCAGGTCTTAGCAATCCTGTCTATAAAAGTGTGTACTTTTGTAGTAAAAGGAGATACTGCCTTCTGAGACAACTGGTGGCTATGTCTCTTTATTCCTGTTCCTGACACAACACTGCCATTGGTACAGAAATACTTTGCTTATTTTGAGAGATTTAGTATTTTCTATAGAAAAAAAAAGTAGAGCAGGGCATTATAACCAGCATACATCTCTCTAAAATGTTACTAAATGTGCCTTTCATTTGAGTTTTCAGAAACCCTGTTTTTCCCCACTCAGTCCAGTCTCCAATAATGCTTTTTTCATCACATCAATCAAATCACAGAAACACAGGATGAAACAACATTGGCACCAGCCCAGAATTCAGGACCAGCCTGTTGTAGTCAGGCACTAATCAATGTCAGCTAAGGAGAACTGAGCTGCACCTGAGCCCCAGACTGCCTGGGCTGAACCTCCTGCTTTAAATACCCAGCTTAGGGAGCAGGGGGTGGCAGTGACAGCAGGGATGACCCAGCTGCAGGAGGCAGATTGACCAAGAATTTGATGGCTGAGGGCACAGAGATGCTCTGGCATTGCTGGGAATGTCTTTGTGAAATGTCAGCAAAATAAGGACCTTGGAATAGCAGTGGGGATCAAGGTGAGCACCTGGAAGGGAAACCCTGCAGTCTGACTTGGCTGAGTGCTGTCTCAAAATACACAAAGTACAAAGGCACATTTCCTGTTGTCTTTATGTGGACATGGTAAGTTTGACATCAATAAAAGGCGATGGTATTAAATTCTGATGCCAGGCTCTACAGAAAGGTTTGTAAAAGTCATAGCTCAAGCTGGCTTGCCTAAAAGCTGCATTGAGAGAGAGCTACTGCCACAATACCCACCAGACTGGATGGGGATTTGAATGTGTCTAGCCTCAAGTGTAATTTTGAATTCAGGATTTATTTTGCACAAACTTAGGAGCTGATGTCAGCTGAACACTGGAAAGTGATGTGGGAGAGAGAAGTGAAGCTGATGTTGAGTTTGAATAATGGAAGTCAATACTATAACATGGAACCAGCCAGAGTTGTTGGCCTTTTACACTTGGGCAGTAGTAATTTATGTCCTGAGGAAGAGACTTAAGGTGTCAGTAATAAATGATGTTATTAACTGTAGTCAAAATATTTGACTATATTCCCACTGGATATGGTGTTCTGATTAAAAAAAAATTTCTCAAATTAAACCCAACACACTTTTCTGTTCCAGGAGTTGGCCTTTGCATATTTATTCCGCCTAATTACACTGGAAAGATTTCCAATCCAAAACGCTGGGTCAAAAAAAAAAATCTTGTTTGTGTGAAATGGAGAAGTGAACAGTTTAGACATCCAATTGAAACTTCAAAGCCTTCGGCATTTTCTAAATCTGTCTCCTGGCTGTTTTAGGCTCTAAAAATGCTACTTCAATAATTAGATTGCCAGAAAAATTCCCACTAACCACATAAATTTGCACTTGATGCACTTGGACCTGTTCCAGGTCGCCTGTTTACAAAAGACAAATTCTGTCCTATTTCTGGAATTACTTCTTGCATTTTGGCACAAGGAAGCCGTTGTATGACAATAAAATCATGGAGAAATGCTCATCCTAAATTCAAATTGATCAAGAGCGAACAGGAATTCAGGCTTCCTACAGCAATTACTTTCCACTTTCTTAGTTTATTGTGGTGTCCAGTAACAGAATAATTCTATTGCTTCCTTTTTGTGGTCCTATATTTTGGATTTATTTCCCTCAGATCTTCAACTGCTTAATTGTTTAGTCACTTTTTTGGTTACTGTCTCCTGTTCCATCTACTTCAAGAGAGTTAAATACCAAGCCTGAGTGGCCCAGCTGGTATTTTGTGCTCACCAGCTGGTGCAGAATGAAGGCAAAGCTGTCACAGCACAAACAGCCCCAATCTGGGAGCTGTGTCCCACCCCAGCCTGGCTTGAAACTCGAGATAATTTTAGTAAGGAGGGTAATATAGAAGTGGATCTTTATTTGAAGGCCTTCAGGGACCGTTATGGAAAGATGTCCACAAAAGCCTTCAAAAATGATCCACTTTATATTACCTCCTTTCTAAAATTACATCAAGTTTCATTTCTAGATTGCGAAAAAGGCAACAGGCTCAGTGCTGAGCTGTGCTCCCTGAAACACAGAACTGTTGGGGATGGTGTGGGAGGCAGGTGCAGTGGATCCTGCAGAGTGTGACCAAAATTCCACTGGCCAAGCTAAAAAGAGAAAGAAGAGGCATTAAAAAATCAGACTAACAATGCAAGTGCAAATAATGATTAGAAGTTGTAAGTAATTGTTTGACAGTGGTTATGGAGGAAAAAGGCTGTTGCCAGATATTTAGCAGCTGTATTGAAACATGAAATACGTTTTCTGCACAGCATCTTGGAAAATAATTCCATCTGTGATGTGAATTTTGATTTTTCTCTATGCTTAAAGGTAAATTATTGTATATGACAGACTGTAAAGAAAGTACAAGTACCAGTAAAAGACATTTTAAAGAAAGTTAAATCTTTCAGACTATTCATAATGAGATAGTAATCTATAATAGCATTAGAATAATTTTAATGGTATAGAGTGAGTCTAAGGCATAAAACCTCAAGCTTAGAAATCCTTCTGGCTGTGAAGCCAGGTTTTAGAGTCACTATAGGGTAGATTGGTATTTTGACATTCAGAGACCTTTTTCAAGAAGCAAAAGGTTAATAGCATAAGGCCTTTTCTTTTGTAAATTGTATTCTCTGTGGAGAGGGTTGTCGAGGGCAAATCATAAAATGCTTCAGTACTTCTTGAAGAGAAAATGATAGAAAAGCAATTAGGTTATGGAATCCTGAGAGTTCACATATAAAGTTACATAATCTCAGGATTTCTCTCCTGTTTCTTCCACAGTGACAGTGAATGATATAATGAAATTTAACTCTTTGCAACCAGGCCCACTGCTTGCCACCAGAAAGAGAAACTTTATTTTCCAATTCCGTTCTTTTGTTTTCACATGTTGTATATTTATTAAATGAATCATAGTTGCCCTTTTAATCCCAATGTTTCTAAACGATTTCTCTTGAGAAAAGACAACCATGATCACAAGGAAGTTTTATTTCAAGGTCCAACACATTATTTGCCAATCTTTTTAACAAGGAATGTTAGCATTCAAGGCTTTCATTTGTATTTTAAAAAGGTTTGAACTCTCTTAATACTTCAAAAGGCTGAGCAGATCAGTCTTTTTGTGCCTGAAAGTGGAAACAAGACTGGAAGTAACACTTCTGAGTCTTTTGTGCCCATCAACTTCATTAAACCAACAGCATCTGGTTTCCAATTAGGAATCATATTGGATACAGGCTGCTCTCATTCCAGTGGCTTTTACTAATTTTCTATAGCAAGTGCAAGACTGAGCTTGAAATCTTCAATTCCAATGCCTTAGAATAACCATTATGGAGTTTTCTTTCCAAGTATTGTCTTGGAATAAACTATGTGAGGAAACCTGTGCAGCCCAGAGACCAGCCAAATCCTTTTTGCTCTGTGCAGTGTGGCTGGTCACAGCATTGTCCTGATGGTTATGGTTTCATTGGGAAATTTCTTGTACTTTTTTTCCCCCTGGGGGTTGGGGATGTGAAATTAGAAAGCCCAAACATACACAAGTCTACAAAATGTATTAAGTAGATATGCAAAATCTTTTGAAGAGAAAAATTCCATAAAATGCTCTCAGATCTTTCATTCTTTGGTGTTCCATGCCTTTCATACAACATGCAGAGCAGATATTGAAGAATACTTTAAAAAATACTGTTCTACAGCCTTCCAGATCAATGTACATACATATGTAAGCACTTACAGGGAAAAGTTGAAATTTTCTACAGTACTTTGCTTTCAATTACCATATCCATTAAAGACATCCATAAGGGAAAAAAAATTTTCTACTGTCAAAGATCACAAAATGTTCACATTAATAAAACATTGCATATTTACAAAATACTTTTAGTTCTTTATATTTAATGTAGACTTCAACTTAGACAGAAAAATAATTCTTGAAACATGCTTTGAAAAGCTCAGACTGCTCTATAACCTGGTGTGCATTATAAATCTTTACAAACTACTAAATGGAGGCCAGAAGGCTGACTTTCCAAGGTCAAAGCCCCTAAGTAACACAAAAACAAAAGCCAGGTTTTCTGGTTCCTGCTTTAAGCACTAGATATTTCCTCTCTGTGCTCAGAAGAATTTTTAATGTGAGTATGTTGGCAAAAGGGGGGTTTAGCTGCCTAAGCTTTGCACTGAACATATTTTTTAACTTCTGACGTTACGATGAACTTTTCAAGTCAATGGTAGGAAACCACTCTGTTGTGAGTAGGTGAAGACCTGAACCCCTGCTGCCAGCACATGCTAAATGATATTTTAACATCTCTTGCTGCACCTTTTGAAGCAAACATTCTAGGAAGGCACTTATGCTTCAAAACCAGATAGTTGTGCTCGACACATTGGTCATGTGAACCATCCAGGGTGAGGTAATGGAACATTTCACACTGTGGCAGTGGCACTGCTCTAAGTGCAAGTGCTAATAGCATTCAATCACAATACACATGTGATTTATAACAGCTTTGAATGCTTTATTTTCTCCAAAGATGCCAAAACTTGCAGCTTAGTTTTGTCCTCCAAGACAATGCAAGGTAATAAACACTTTCCATGTGAAAAGGCCTTCTTTAGGGCACATCTTGCCCCATCTTTCTGATGTGTGTTCCAAACAGAGGAAGTAGTCAAATATTTAAAATTTTAAGTATTTAGGTTATAAAGCTGATAGTCTCTATCCAAAGGATTGCTTGGCCTTAAAGCATGGAGTTTTTAGCTCTTGTCCAAGAGAAGTGTTCACTTCTGGGCCTGCAGCTCTGAGAAATTCTTCATTTAATACACTTCAGTGGTAGAGCAAGAAGCCTGTATTTAAATTTCTGGCCATGATTTGTGCCCCTCTCACTGTTTGGGGGTTTTAACAACTGCTGGTGTAGACAGCCATGACTAGTGAATTATTATGCCTTGAATTAGAAAAATAAAACAAACCCTAAATGTCCTCTGATGCAGAATCTCTCAAAATTGCTTAGTGACAATTTCTAGCTGAGACAGAACAAGCTGAAGCTAAGGAAATACTGCTTCATGTGCTAGTGAAGGTCATGGGTTATACACTTGGACTCTCCATTCTCTCCTGTAACCATTGCCAAGCCTGCTATCTTCTGTATCAAAAGTAGCACTCTCATCTGAAAGGATGCCATGCTGTGACCTCCTCAGCCTTTTATATATTTCATAAATATTGAAATTATTTAGATTTTCCAGCTAATTTGGTATTTTCTTGCAGGATTATTATACTCCCTGTAAACAGAACGAATTGTCTCCAGTATTGCCTGCTATATGCAAGCCATGTTCTTATTGATTGCAGATTTAAGAAGTAAATGCTCTTTATTAGGAGGCTTTTCTGTGGTAAAAGCAAATAATACAGGCTTTGCTTCCTGTCTCTTCCTCCTTTTGGTCATTAATTTACTTAAATGCTGAGCATGAAGTAGAAAAAGCTGTAGAAAGTTGTGTGTGCATGAGACAGGTAATTCAATAGTTAATGCTCTATAGCTGATGGAATATATGACAGGGTGAGCAGCAGAGGGGATATAATGTGGAAGGCTTGTTTCTGATATAGGATACAAATCTAATATAGAAAAACTAATTTAATTTACTATGCTTTTAGTGGAACTACTTTTTGTTTACTTCATAAGCTGTAATTTGAAATTCTAACACATTTAAAACATTTTCAGCAGCTGTGAAGGTGCATGATCCCATCTCAGTGTTGGCTTTCTGGTACTTCCCACTTTGACTACTGGAGCAGTAGCAGATTAGAAACTGTAATAAGGAGCAAGTGAATTCAATACCATCCATTATTAGAATTAAACTGACAGAATAAACTAATTCCAAATTTCAAGGACAACTGCAATTCAGTCTCTGAATCTAAGCAAGAGAGAAAATAGATGGTTTAAGTTTCATTCATGATCTCCTACATAATTACTGTGCATGGGAGTTCTGCTCCAAGTGGAAGAAATCCCATTTAAATTCTTTGTTGCTTAAAGTTACCACACTTTTTGTGTCCTATGTGGTGAATCCCAGTGTGCCAGGGGACAAAGTGGCAGAACCCTTGTGGCATGGAGGCATCTTCCCTCTTAGCACATCTCCCAGCTGGAGTGGATTTATGAGTAAAGATGTACAGGTTGCTGATATTTTAACCTGTTTGAAGGGCATGTAAGGCTTCTTTCCTTGGCTGGGCTTTGTAATCTCTATTTCAGAGGAAGCAGTAACCTTCAGTAGTGTCTTACACCTCATGACTGCTTTCATTTCATAGTATTTTAAGAGCAGCACATGCTTATTTCAATAGGCACAATATTTAAAAACGGAGGCGCGGGTGCAAACACTGTTTGCTTAGCTGAGCCCATCCTTGAGGGAGAAAAGGAAGCAGTGTTTTCTCGGTGAAGGAGAAGACCGATCGCGGCGGGGCTCGGGCCGCCAGAGGGCACCGCGACCCCGAGGCAGCCGCGCTGGGCGGCACGGCCCGGGCGGCAGCACCGAACCGAACCGGGCCAGACATCCAGCCCGCGTTCCTCGGCATTGCCAGCGCGCCCGGGGCTTTGCTTTATGGCCTTCTTAGGCGATGTGCTCGCAGACTTTACTTAACCCGCTGTGTGTCACTGCTTCCCGGGGGTTGCATCAGGGGCTGTAAAATGAGGCGGGGTCAGAGCTGAGCGCGTTTGAAACGCGCACATCAGCCGCATCACGCGAGGAAGCTTTAAGTGATGTGTCTGATGTGCTTGAGAGCTCCTCTTTGGGCTGTTCGGAGAGCCTTGTGACTTATGATAAGATTCAAGGCTTGATTCCTTTGGAGTGATCAAAATTGGTCATTTCCTCTCCACCCTCCTGGCTGCTGCTGGAAGCTCTGCCGTGTTGTGCAGGTAGTCCTGCAGCACGGGTTCTGTGATGGCCTTCTGCTCTTCAACCAGAGTGCCACATGCTTGGATTCCTTTAATGGGTCTTACTTTTTGCCCATAAACTTGTAGATTTCAGGACTTCATTCAGCTGACCAGTTCCCATCAGGCCTCTAGACAACTGACTATTGTGCATGCTAAAAAATGAGCATTTGGGAGCCATCAGCTGTCCTGCACATGTGCAGGCCACATGCACAGCACCAGTGCAGCGAGTCCTGTGCTTCTCAGACGAGCCACACTTGCTGCACAGCGTGTGCCTATGCACTACTGCCCAGGAAGTCCCCAACAAGGGACACGGTGACGTTATGCATGACACACCATGTAATTTATCTTGAAATTAACTGTAAATATTTGTGCTTGTGTGTTTTGTGAAGAATGTGTTGGAAGCTCAAAACTGGCCAGAGAAGGGATTTCTATTTTGGTGGGGTTTTTTTCTTTCTTTTTTTCTTTTTTTCTTTTTTTTTTTTTTTTCCCCACTTACCTCTCCCCAAGCAGCTGCTGTGATGGTCTGGTTCTGCCCACCCTGCTTGCAGAACTCAGCTTTCCTAGGCTGGTATGGAGGGTGCTATTGCAAGGTGGAGGTACTGATGATGTTGATGGTGGATCCTTGAGAGAAGGCAGCTACAGAAGTACTTAGGTGGCAGTGCTGCTTGAATGTAGATATACTCTGAACATCTGCTTAGTAAATGTCATCCCATGCTAAGGGGAAAAAAACCAAAACTTATTTTTTTCCCTTGCTTGAAAACAAGTATTTATGTTTTAGCTAGTTTTCAAAGATGTTCTAAGTAGTGAACTATTAATTTACTAAGAGAAACTATATTTCTTTGTACTGTATTTCTTATTACAGAAGCAGCAGGCAAGATTTAAATCCCTGCTGAGCAGACAGCACACCTTTGATAGTAATCTTGTTTGTACGGGGTTTTACATATATGGAAATGTTGGTAGTGTCTAATACTCGGGGAAATAGCATAGATAAAAGCTGTCCAGCTTTAGATGGCTCCTAAAAATAACTTGCCTAAATTTGTATTTATATAGGAAGGAACACTTTATATATTCAAATTGTCCAATAATTTGTAGTTTTGTGTTGCATATGCTGTGCTGACCTCTGCCAATGCCCTAGAAAGAGAATGAAGAGTGACTTGTTTGCCAGGCTGTGGCAATTGCTGTGAGCCAGGAGCCATAGGACATGTGTGAAGGAAAACCAACAGAATTAACACTCTGCTCCACTCTGGTGTGTCTTGACATTATGTGGCCGTCTCCCTTTAAGAGCTGTTTTAACTGGAATGCAGGAAAAAGCTTCTTAGCTTTTATAAAAATTAAATATGTTTCAAGGATAGGCTTGGCTTTTGGCTCATCGATTTCTCTGCCATTTAATCGGGTTCACTTATCTTCCAGGAAAATTTTCTTGTGAGGGATTACCACTGAAGCATGGAATATGTCAACTGCTTTGGATGACAGTGTTGAAGAGGTTTTAGGGATACTGTTTTTTAGAATTTGAAATTCATCACAGATAAATAGTTACAAAAAAATTCCATCAGGCTGTGATGTCTGCATTACTTATAATCTTATTTACTGAGCATCCTACTGCTTCTGTACCCCTATCCTGAGGTGAGGGTGTGTGCCTCTCCTTAGGGCTGTCTTCAGAGCTGGGAAGATGATTGCTACTGAGCTATAACAGGAAAGGAGCCTTTCTTTGGAATGATGTTGCCTGGCTGCCAAGGAAAGTTAGGTTCCAACAAAAGTATTTTCACTGTCAGAATGAGCTAAGGGTGTACACCATCAGTCTGTGCAGAGGAGACTTCAGAGCTTTCCGAGCACTTTGTCCTCCTAAGCAGTGTAATTTCTATCTTGCCTGCTCTGAACCAGCTGTTCCTTGTTCAAGAGCTGATCTCTTGTAGGCTCACACTTGACAGAGGGTGCTTGCCTCAGAATAGATAGTGCTGAGTGTCAGTGACATGCCTGGAGCTGGCTGTGCTTTTGGCCTCTCCAGGGGGAAAGGGAGAGGGACACGGCTCGGGCCCCTGTGGTTATCACAGCTGCTTTGGGCACCAGCAGGCTGCAGAGGGCTCTGTGGCTTTGCCCTTACTTCTGTCATGCTGGTGGTCAAACTCATTCTCCTCTGCCTTTTGATCCAGGAAAGGAGAGGTTAATTTGGGAATCCAGGCAGGGTGATGGACACCTTCCCAAGCTTTTGGTTTCTGTGGATTTGGGATAGATGAGGGGACAGCATTTTCTAATCTTTTCTGAAGCAGCATAAAGCAGCCGCTTTGAAGGGATGATATCCAAGTCCCTCTGGGCATTTTCAAACCTTGTGTCACTTGCCACTGAGCTTCTTGGGCTGGATATTGCTATATAAGGGCCACTTCACTGAGCTCTGGGTTCTCATGTGAGGAGTTCAATCTCAAGGCTTGGTTAAGGTGGTTTCTATAAACAAATACAATTTTTCATGCAAATAATTCACTATTATATGGGGAAAACAACTTTCTTGCCTTTTCAGACAAAGACAGGAGAGTTGAAGTTTAACTTGTGGTTTGGCTTGTGCTCTTTGACAAATTTGCCTTCACAGGGAAACACTTGAGTGTCAAATCTTTGCTTGTTACAGAAGGCAGTAGACAAGTAGCTGCTTTGCTGGCTGTGAAGGGGGACACTTCACTGGTTTGGGCAAAAGCAGCTATCCAGGAGGGCAGGAATGCGTCAGGTAATTCCAAACTTCAGTAATCAAAACATGAAGAAAACATTGCCAGAAACAAACACGTTATTTAGGATGTGCTACTGCAAACTGGAAGGCCATATCCATAGCTTGTGGTGAACATCTTACAGTGGTGTTTTTCCTATTAGCCCTTCACTTAAAATACTAAATATTTGTAGAAAAAATATGAGAGTACATTTTGGGCACAACCTGAGAAACTGAATCCTAAATTGACTTAGCCATGTCAAATCTTTGGAGTGTTGTGAGGGTTTTGGGGTAATGCTGGCCATGATCCTTGTTGAAAACTTCCCTACTACACAGCAGCAGAGTCCAGACTCCATACTCATGGACCACAAGTTTGTGATGCAGATAAAGAACCGATTATCTATGTTCCCAAGTAAGTTAGTCATAAACCTGTCTTTTGAACTATTTTTAAGCCTGTGAAACAAGAAACAAGGTTTATCGAAGCAGGCGGATGTTCATAATGTGCATACACCAGCTTTATTTTGGGTCAGGAGGTCACTGTGTGTATGGTGTACTACGGGGAGATCCTTCCTGCTAAGGGGCCAGGACTTACCTTAAAAAAAAAAAAAAAAAAAAAAAAAAAAAAAACCCGGGCGGGGGGGGGGAAAGGAGGGGCGCGGGTGGG
>VXAX01002593.1:121090-149859 GCA_013399835.1 Leptocoma aspasia
GCACGGCTCCGGCACAGCCCCGCACGGCTCCGGCACAGCCCCGCACGGCTCCGGCACAGCCCCGCACAGCCTCGCACGGCCCCGGCACAGCCCGCGGCGGGGGCGGGCCCGTGGCGGAGGGGTCGCTGCGAAGCCCCGGCCGTCCCCTCCGCGGGTTACCTGCCCGGCCCAGGTGGGGCGGTGCAGAGCGGAGGAGGCTGTTTTGGAGGTTGCCGCCGCTCCTGATGGATGTTTTGTGTGTGTTTGCCTCCGCTCCCGGGTTCTCTTTCATCTGAGGACGCATCTGGCTCGAGCTCTGTTAAACTATCTGCCTTCTGGTACCGTTCGTAGATAACAGAAAGAAACCTGAGCCCGAAAGGCAATTCCCCACCTTCTTCCACCTAACGTGACCTTCTCGGGCGCCTTTGAAGCTTTGCTGGTGCTCCGGCGATGATGGCACTGGTGGGTTCCCTTGGGCTGTACTAAGAGCCTCTTGTTTTCTTTTCCCTTTTTTCTTAGAGGCATTTCATCTTTAAGGGCCGGCTGCTCGCGCTCACTTTTATACCCACTGAAGCGATCCAGAACCATGTTGTCTGGTGGAAGAAGTGCGTTTCTGTGCCTCGGAATGATCCTGAGCTTTTGGAGCTCCGTGAGTTGGATGCCTGTTGGAGGATGCCCGCATAAGTGTACGTGTATTGCTTCCAACGTGGATTGTCATGGACTGGGACTCAAAACTGTGCCGAGGGATATTCCCAGGAATGCGGAGAGACTGTAAGTAAAAACCGTTAAGGGCTTCTCGAGCACTTGTAGAACACCTGGGACGAGTTTCCCAACACCTGCCTATCAGTGCAGAGCACTTGGTAACAGGAGTTTCAGCAATCCAACACGGATTAATGTTTTCAGGAGGGAAGGGGAGGAGCTTTTCAGGAGTTCCAGCGCTCCTGCCGCTGTGCCTTTGTACGAACGATCGGTTTCAGAGTTTCACGTTAACTTTCAGCTGCCGCCTGATCGGGTTTTGCAGTGACTTGCTTGAAATGGGGTTCGGAGCTGTACCTGGAGTGCTCCCGGCTGTAATCACTGTCGGTGCAAACACCAATTTAATATGCAATTAGAAACGTGGATGTTTTCACCTGGCGGCTGGTTGCAGTTTCTCCTTACTTTCTCAGCATGGTGATTTCATCACCATAGAAAACCGACTGCTTCCATAAACTAATTCAAATGGAGAAGTCACATTAAACAGCCTCCAATTTCTGTTTTAAACTGCTGCGGGGAAGCCGGGTATTCAATTTTTAATCTGCTTTAGGGTTTATGATAGCAACGTAACGCTGTGGGGAGCACGGAGAATAACGAATGTCTTCATAGCAAATCCCCTGCATTGTAAGTTCTCGGGAGTTTTTTAGCTGACTGTTTCTACTTGCTCAGTGAGTTCCTAGGGAGAAAGCTGAAAGCAAAGTTGAGTTTTCTGATAGAGTTCTGGCACTCGCCCGGTGCAGGGGACGGCGTCTCTGACGTGCCTTAATGCATAGCAGATGGCACATCTCAGAGAATGCCCGGTGCGAGACGGGGACACGGCCAGGGGGGGAACGCTGAAGGGACAGAGCCGGGGGGGGAACGCTGAAGGGACAGGGCCAGGGGGGAATGTTAAAGGGACATTTCTAGGGAGGAACACTAAAGGGACATTTCCAGGGAGGAACGCTCAAGGGACATGTCCAGAGAGGAACATTCAAGGGACATTTCCAGGGAGGAACACTAAAGGGACATTTCCAGGGAGGAATGCTAAACAGAGCCCGGCCGGGCTCCGCACGGCGCTCCGGGGTGACCCCAGGAAAGCGCATTGAGCTGTGCCTCATGTGGGTCAGCCTGTAACTTAAAATGTTTTTGAACTTGTAAGCAAATGCTGTAGATTGCATGGCCTGACTTCCTGTTTTATTTCCTTCTGGGTCATAGACTTGGGGAAACTTCAAATTCTCAGGCAGTTTTTCCTCCGAGGAGGAAAGCTGGATGAGGTTACTAAGCAAACCGAGTTTGTGTGCAAAGAGCACTCCTAAAGGCTAAGTTCTGTCCCAGAATGAAATTTTATAGAATCCTTGGCTGTTTCTAAATGCATTTTATAGTGCTGAGAGCTCTTAAACGATAGCAATATGCAGCTTTCTTACTACACTATTCTACAACCTTTAATGTTTTGTGGCCGTATCAGCCCTCCTTTTAACCTCAGCTGTGTGAGCAATAGCTTTCAGATGTCAGTGCTATAGAAACCTTAACTTCTGTGCCTGAAACTGCGTACTCTAAAATTGGTGGGTAGCAACCTGACATTTTAGAGCCAAAAAAACCCTAAATCTGGAACAACAAACCCCACAACAACCCAGTACCGGGGGAGCATGCCAAATATATGTGATAAGCTGGGTGGTTTGTGTGCTTCACTGGTGAGGCGTGTGAATGGTTTAAAGAGTTAAAGGCTAGAATTAGACTTTTAAATTGCAGGTTAAAATGATTCACAAGCACAAGGTTAGTTGGCCACCTGAGAACCATTTAATAAATGGTAATTTGTTATAGCTGGAGTTTTAGGGGGGCTGAGTTCATGTTCTTCCTGGGTTTCATTTGCGAGAACGAACATCACAGAGATGTGAACTTTGCTTGCCTTCTGCAGGAAGCTGAGCCAGAAGAAGGCGCTTGGCCTTGGCTGGTTAAGTGTTAAAAAGAATGAAGGAGAGCATAATCGCTGTCTTGGTCTTGTTCTTTTTGGTGTTATTTACAGATTTAAATTTTAGATTCATGGCTGTGAGAAGAACAATAGTAGCGATTTCACAATATTCAGTTTGAACGTTTAACCTCAGAGATACCACCACTGATAAATGTGAAATGTAGCTGTGTTGGATGGTTTGTTTGGGGTTTTTTTACATATATAAATAGTGTATTGTTGGATCATTCAGTGGCTGAAACCTTGTGGAAATAGGATATAGAAGGTCATGTGGTAATACTTTAATCCATATTTTAAATACTGTTTTCAGTTTTCACTTCTGTCAGTCCATTGTGAGCCTTTCACTGTTTTTGTAGTGTTCACCAACATCTTCATTACAACTATTTTAAATCTCATATCAGTTCCTTCAAATCTAGATTTCTACTAATTGAACTAAATTGGGTTTTCTAATGTAAGCAGTAGAGAGAAAAAGACTCTATTCCTCTGAGTCTAAATTCTGCTCCTAGGTGAAACATCAGTCAGCCACAGGATATATCAGAGTATCTCATTTTGCCCTGTGGTCCACAGCAACCTGTAACTATTTCTGACATAACAGTGGGTTGATGTGTAATCTTCTTACTAGTATGTTTAGCATGTCAAGAAGACCAAATTGATTGTATCTGAAATCACAAAAATATTTTTAATCTTGGAGAAATGTTTATATGTTGGGAAAATAATTTTAACAAGTTTCTTGATGGCCACACACGAAGTGCCTTTTTTAACTGTTGTGCTCTGGAAAGGTATTTATTTCTCTGTGCATTCTCCTGAGCTAAAAATTCCACATACCTGTTCAAGTCGGAAACTTTTTGCTTTAATTAGTAAGAGATCTAATGGCACCACTTAAAATATTTTGCCACCAAGCTTTCAGAGTTATGTTTGGGCAAATGTTACAGATTGTTTGGGCTAGTGGAGCCAAGTTAAATATTATTCAAATTTGTGTTAATATGAAACCCAGGAAAACTGAAAATATAACATTAAGGAAACAATGGGAAATATCTCTGGGGGAAAATAATTTCTTATTGAGAAGTTCTATTAAATGAACTTTGATTACTGACTCTTCATGAGAAATGAGATGCTTGATTTCTGTTTTTTTCCTGAACACTTTGAAGGTCTGTAGGTTTGTACCTGTGATTTCTACCTTGAAGAAAATCCACAGATTACCCAGTGATCACAGAGACAGAGTTATAAAACAATCCTGTACTTTCATTTTTAATTTTTACACAGATTGATCTTTAATAGTAGCTTTGCAAATATAGCAAGTAGTGTTAGGTTTGTGTTGCAGTTTTTGCCTTGTTATTACATTCTGTGATAGTCTTCTAATTGTGTGGTTGAGATGGAAGCTTTGGCTCAGCTCTCATGGAAGGCTAAAAAGAGGTGAAAACTGTTGTGCTGCACAATGAAATTACTCAGTCTGGAGAAAATAAGTAGTGAAGCAAATCCTTGTCACTTCCAGAAGGGACTTCCAATTATCCTTCTTCAGGAAAAGGAATGCTCAGGATAGCCATCATATTCCATATTTACAATATTTTCTCATATTGCAGAACATGATGCTCCACAGGGTCCTTGAGCAGGATGGCAGAGCTGCCCTTGTGGTTGTTGGTAGTATGTACTGATCCACACTTGTGAAACAACTTAGCACCTTACCAGAAATAGAAGTTGATACAATTTTTGTGTTCTGGAGAAAAACTGGTAATTTATTGGATAAATTCTAGAGTGGGCACAGTGAGTCTTATATTTTAGCTGGGCAACTGATAAGACATTTTGACCTAATAAAGGAAGAAAATTTAAGGGTATGTAAACACATCCATGAGAACCCCAAATATTTTACCTTTCTGAAACGTTCCCTAGGATTGCCTCATCAAACTGCCATAATCAGAGTTTCCTTAGCTGGGCTTCAGTTCTCAGATGTGATTATTTATATAATTTCCTTCAGTGGAAATGCTTTCTATATATGTAGAATATTATACATGTGGCTCTTTATAACAATAATAACAATATAAGTTAATAATGCTGATAGCCATATTTAGCTTGAGATGATGCATAAATGCAGTGAGCAGATCAAAGCCACCTGCCTGACAGTTGAGTTCTTCAGCTCTGAAAGGAACAAGTGATGCTGAGAAACTGCTCAGAAGTCTTCTGGGTCAGTGTTTGCCTTCTGTTTGAATGTGAAGCATAAGCCTTTGTGTTTTTCCTCCCATTCATGCCTGGTTATCTCCCTGTCTGTTGGCAGCACATTATATATGTATAAAAGCTGCTTTGGAGAATTTAACCATGTTTGAGTTCTTGATGAGTTTGTTTGGTGGCTTAGGCTCTTGTTTAATTGATAGCTCTCCTGTGTTAGTCATTGCTTTGTTTTGTCTTTCATTTGAAGGATTCTTTACCTTGCTAAATTGATAAAGCTTGCAGGACTAATCTGTTCTGTGCTTTGTCTGAGCAGCTAAATTGAGTGTGTCCACATTTAGGTGCAATTTAGAAGCTTAGTCATCTGCTTACTCCTGAGTTTTCATGTGGTCTGGGGTTTCTGTTACACAAATATATTATTATGGTGGTTTTGGCCTAGGTGCATGGAGCTGCTGAAGTTGCACTGGCTTGTAATAAGTCTTTGACTTCCTCAATTCTGTCTCCAAATTAAATCTAAGCTCCTGTCTTGAATGCTTCCATATTCCTGCAGAAGGCAATATTAAACACGTGCAGATATAATTATGTGACTCTTACACTCACATTCTGCTTTTCTAGAGTTCTTCCCACTAGAGATTACCACTCATTTGTTTATAGTAATTGTCTCCAAAACCTTGCACGGAGCATTTCTCAGATATTTTTTTCCTTAGGTCATGTGTCAGTAAGTGGATGTACATGGCTTTGGCTTGGAAAAGCTTGCTCTTGGAGGGGCTGATCCTGGGAGAACTTGAGTGAGTTCTCTGATTTAATGGGGTACTTCCCTTTCCTAATGTAACTCTGACTGTAGTGCTTGAGTGGATGTTGGCACAAACTTGGTAGGATCAGTCTGGTGCTATTAAATTTGTGACATGGTTTTGAAGTGATGGGAGCAGGAAGGAGGATGAAATTAGCTGTTGTAAATTGGTAGCTGCAGAAGTGAGTAGTGGCCATTGTCATGTTGCCTGTATTTATTTGCACAAATTTGGATTAGATTTTGAGATGAAAGAGACCAGGCTACTTCCTGCAGAACTTTTTAATGAGCTTCTCTGAGACTATTTACTTTTATTCATATTCTTACTTTTGCAGCTGAGTATTGATTCATGCAAAGGAATTAGGCCAAAGGAAAATTGCCCCTCTAAAGAGCAGCTGTTGTCTTTTAGGAAGTCCTAAAATACAGATGATGAGTATTGTTTTTATATCCCTGGAATTTGTGCACTGTATGGGTTTTGGGGAAGCATGTAGCCAAGAATAAAGGTATAGCTTACCTGTAGGGATGTGGGGTCAAAAATAAACCCTGATACTCTTTTGTTGGTACAGCAGTTATATAAAACTCCTTGTGTTGTACACTGTCATTTGACCTTTCTAGTGAGAACTACCTGTAACCTTTTGGAATGTCACTGCCAGGGTACAAGCATTTCCAGTTGTGTTTAAAACAAAAGTAGTTTGTCCTGAATGGACATTGACTTCTGATATTTGTTGTTTGTCTTTTCAAGAGTATTTAGGCTATTCCTCAACTTCCACAGAGCAGAGAAAAATTATTTTCTCACAGAAATCTCACAAGATGTTTGGGGATAATGATAATAGGGGAAAAGAACTTGGCTCTAATAAGGATATTCAGTGAGTAATTTCAGTGACTGCATATAAAGAAGTGAGCTTGTTTACTGCAGAGACTATTCAGAAGGCTTAAATCAGGATGTAACTGACAGGAGCTAACAGCTCAAATTACTTGAAGCTTAATCTTCCCAAAACCCTTGATAAAGTTTCTGTGGTGCCCCCGGTGCTTGATCTCCCACAGTGTGGAGCACCTGTAGGAATCCACTCACACATCTTGTGGTCCCACAGCTCTCTGAAGGGACCTCTCTTTCCCTGTTGGGCTTATTTTCCACTCCTGCAGGACAAAACAGTGATGTCTGTCCTCCTCAGGAAGGAGGAGACACAGCAAGATTGTAACTTCAGGTGAGGAAGGAAGATAAGCTTGGGGAGCAAAGCCGAAGTGAACCTCAAAGGGAAAAGCCTTTTCAAGGAAAATAATGTTGGCAACAGGATGGAGAATGACTGAACTGGCTGCAAGGGATGTGGGCAGAGGTTCCTTCAGGTGGTTGTCAGTCTGTCCATCCCTGCTACAGGGATGTAGGTGGGAGCAGTGGTGCTCAGAAAATGTTATAATAGAGGTCAGTTCTATTCCCCATGCTCTTGTGAGGTCTGAGGAACGGGCTGGTGGAAATGGGGCTCCTGTCCTTGGCTCCTTTCTGCTGCTGAGGTCACAGGAACCTTCCAGAAGTTCTCATTGATTCAAGTGCTTTAGCATAACACAATGTGGATTTTGATGTAGGACTGCTGTGGTGACTGCCATCCCTCTTATGCTCACCAACAGGTTTTGTTTGCCAGTGTAAAGCAATATCAAGTCTATTTTTTTTTGTTGTTGTGTAAGTCATATTCAGGATAAGAAAAGGCTGGGTTCCAGTCATATTTGGGTTGCAATATGGCCCAGGCTGCTCTGTTTTCAGTATTTTTCAAGTCTTTTCTCCAGAGATCTGTAATGCTTTACTTCCAAGTCTTTTTTCAGTGTTTTCTAGTCAGATATATCATCGTTTCAGATCTTGAATGGATCTTGTCAATGGCAAGAACTGCTTCTTCCCCATTAGCAAATGGCCTTGTAAGCAACTGACAGTTTGTCTAACGGTATTAAATACATCAAAGATAAGGGGAGCAGGTCTGTGCTCTGTACTCAGTAAATTTGAGATTGAGTTGAAGGCCATCTCCACAGAAAAGAGAATTTAAGAGGCTGGTTCTTACCTCTGCCAGTTATTTTCAGCCTCTTTTTTTTTTCCTCCTGCAACTGAATCTGGTCTGTCTCTGTCAGTTGTCTCTGTCAGAATAAATTTTTGTATTTTGCTTTTACACCATCTGTTTGATGGCTGCAATATATGTTTTTAATCTTATGATTGATAGATTTCTGGAGCTTTTAATTAGATTTTTACTTTTCTATTTGTGATCTATTTCTTTTTCTAAGACCCTAATTTTTTTCTCAGGTAGAAATGAGAATGTAGCCATTGGTTCAAATCTCCTTTGCTGTCACTGGTGAAGGGAACATTTACAGTAAACACGAGTGTGGATAAAATGAGGCAGAAAACTCAGTTTTAAAGCTGATCTTGTCTTGACTTTCCATTGATCAGTCTTCAAAATCTATCTGAAATTTGCTTCTAAGTTGATTATAGAATTGATGTTACCCAGCAGTTCCTTTTTGCCTGTTTTCCTCAACAGTTGCAATATTGTTGCAGAAATGATCCTTAACATTCTGTCAAAGGGAGCTCCTCAGGAGAGTCCTGTGTGCATCCTGCCTGGAGGATGCTGTGCCTGCCTTTATTCCTGCTTCAGCTGCCTGGAGAGGGATCAGCCTGGTGCAATTAGTGCCAGGCTACTGATGAAGACTCTCAGACACCTGTAAATGTTTTTTGGAGTCCAGGCAGCACCGAGGATTTTGGGACACATTATCCCTGTTGGTACCTCACTGGCTGCCCTGTGTGCCCACCATCAGTTGTGGTTTGGGGCAGCAATGTTGTATTTAGGAATTATTTGGAATTACTGTTGTATTTAGGAATTAATTGCCCCTCTTCTATGGTGTGGGGACACACTGGTGACATCATGCTGTGTCTCTGCATCCCAGCAGTCACCCAGTGCCACAGGACACAGGAGCTGGCTGCAGTTTGTCAGGATGTTTTCTCTGCGCCTTGACAGCGGTTTGCTTCTACAGAGACACAGACTGGTGATTCTGTTTCAGCCAGGGCTCCATGGAAGGGGGGATAGACTGCTCTGGAGGTCAATGATTTGGAGATCAGTAACCCATTTTTAACAGCCTGTCAGCATGCTTGTAGAAAGTGTGAGGAAGATGGTGATGAACTCCATTTCTGATAGATTTATTCTTTTTTCCTTCCATTCTGATGCTGTTTCTTGAGTTAAAAAAAAACCAACAAAACAAACAAAAACCAACAGTTTGTTTTACAAAACTTAAAATTTACTGTAATTTTAATTATATCAGTTGGAAATACAGAGTGCAAGTTAGGCTGTGTTGGAGTTGAGGACAGTGCCTGCTGTACTCATCAGTTCTGTTTCATCTGCTTGTCTTCTTCCCTTTGCTTTTTTTTCTGTGCAGAAAATCCCTTGGGAAATCTTTGTTTGGACAGTGCTCAATATGAAGAAGGGTGCTTCTAGGCATGATAACAGAAATTGTAATAAATTTCATATTAGTGGAGCTGAGGTTCTGATCTCCAAAATCACAACACTATCAAATGTAGCTTTTAATGTTTGTCTCCAAACTTTATTTCAAGAGCTGGATTCTGTCAAGGTTGGCTGTTTCACAGAATGGAGGGGAAGAGTCTGGAAATCAACTTTCTTGTGAAATGTGTCAAAAGATAAGCATTTAACTATTAGGAAGGTAACATTTTGATAGCAGAAGCGGGGTGCATGCTAATAGTTAGAGGACTATTCCTAAATCCTTGGCTTTTTTTTCCATTGGTCTTTTTCCTTTTCTCCTGTAAGAATGTGATAATTACTGGTGCAGAATACAAGTGTTAGTAGACTGTGAGGTGTTACTGGTGTATGTTGTTGTGGTACCTAATAAATAATCCTGAAAGTTTCAGATGATACCATGAGTTGTGAGCCTTCCTCACTTTCTCAGGTCAGAGTAAAACCAAGCATTTTAAGGCAGTTTAGCAAAACTGTCCTACTGAATTGTTATCTCTGACATTTTCTCTGGAGGTGCACTGGCAATATTGAGCACTTATTTGAATATTTTTAGCAGCTTTTTAAGTTGAAGTAGTACATGGTTGTCTGTCTGCCTAGGAGGGTTTTTGGTGTTATAATTAAATGCAGTGTCATGTGTTACAAGAGGCCACCCTGATGAAGAAATTTGACTGTACTTGGAAGAGTTTTTTCCACAAACAATTTGTCCCAAAATAGAAAATATTCCAATTCCTAACTTCAGTTTTCCTTTGAAGATTACAAAAGGCTTGTCCAAAAATGGAAGACTCTTCCTTAGAATTTTATATTCTGTTCCTTGGGATGTGCTCTTATCTAAGGTGAATGAACAAAGAAATCCTGCATTGCTACACATTCCCTATGTAAGAATATAGTTTAACTTTACATTAATGATTTTTCTGCTCTCCTAATAATAGCAAACAGCAGTTTGCCCATTCTCTCTGGTTTAGGACAGAGTGTGTAGCACTTTCACATAACAGATGTGATCACAGGACATCCAGCCCATTAAGTAATCCTGCATATGTATGTACTGTTTGTCCACAGCTATGGAGACAGCAATATTTAATTAAAACAGTTGTGTTGTTTAAGTATGTCTCTGAGGAATTTCATCAAGGAGAAGATGAGTCCAGAAAGCAGTTTACATGTCTTGTGCCTTCCTGTTTGTCCTGAAGCATGTTTTGCCTGGACTTCAGTGGGAACTTAACTTATGGATTTTCTCCAGTTTTGTCTTCTGTCTGTGTGATGCTGTTGTTTAGACTGGGGAGGCATTATATTAGGAACGTGTTTTTGAAATGCTGATTTCAGCAAAACCTGGATGAAACATCTTTCTTTGGGGAGGGCAGCAGTGGTTACAGCATCACTGAGCAATGTGGGAGCCTCTGGGTCACAAGCTTGTGTGAAATAGTTGTAGAGTGGTGAGAAGAGGCCCTGGCAGTCTCATCCTCTTGAAGTGGTAGAGCTGGTTAGAGGTGGGGTTTTGAGAATACAGCTGGGCAGCAAAAGAGAACTCATTGTGAGGCAATGGTACAGGGAAGCAATTGTGCATTTCTGAAATGCCTAGATAAATGCAGCAGGGAGGTAAGCTGGAGACCAGAAAAAAGAGGTAAAAAAAAGAAGATGGAAGGGAAATTCTTGAGCAAAGAGAACTTGTTTTCCAGAAGTGGAAATAGATATTGAGAAATAAAGCCCTAAGGGAAAGGCTGGCTCTTCAGAGAGATGAAAACACACATCTGGATATAAGTTTCTCAGATAAGAATGTGAAAGTGTAGGAAACAGCCCAATGATCCTTTGGAGCTTTGAGTTTTAATAGATAACATGTGAAAAGGCAGCAGAAGATAAGGAGCAATCAGAAGTGTTTTATGGATTTTTGGGGGTTTGTTTGGCATTGGTTTTGGTTTTATGTTCATTTTTTTCCCTCTGGAAAGTTTTTTAGCTAATTGCTTATGAAGGTTTTTAGAAGATGAAAATAGATTGTTCCCAGTTTTATAGAATAGATAATTTCCAAGCTGGTCCTTCCATAGCCCTCAAGTGTGCATCAGGGTTAGTGCAAAGTGGTTTTATAAGCATGAGGAGTTTCAGTAACTTGAAACATCAGATTTCTGTGCAAAGGCTTCAGGAAAGTTTTGAGTTTTGTGTTCATTTAGCAAATGCTGTGAAATCAATTCAGCTTTGCTGCAGCAAGTAAAAAACCAAAAGTGGGATGAGGATGGGGGACAAGGAAGGTGGGAATCTATTTGAGAGTGAAGAAAACTGCTTGTAAATTGGTTGCAACATCTGGTTGCTAACATCAAGTCAATACAACCCTTCCTTCAAAATTCATTTTACATATTAAAACTGTCCTACGCATTTTATTGCAACATTTTGGCTTCCTCTGCTCCTCAGTGGCCTCTGTAGACATGTTACACTCAGCGTGGTGGTGCTAGGAATGAATAGAGTTGGTGAAACTGGATGCTTTTTACATTAAAAAACCAAAACCCTGAACAGCAACAAAAAGAAAAACCCCAAACATAAACAGAGATCTCTTTTACCTTTCCAGGAAAAGATCTGCGAAGGGTTTCCAGTCTGTGCATGTCTGAAAGTGAGCAGGGTGATGAAATCAAGGCTTGATTTTCATGCCAGGCTTCACTAAAATAATTTGTTTGTTTGTAGAATGTCTTTCCAAGTTATCAAGAATTTACAGCAGTGAGGAGCAGGTGTGAAATATTGCAAGTCTGAAATACCAGGTTGCCTGCATTAGTGAAGAGCACCCAAACACTGCAGGTTCTTCACTGTGATCTGTTCAGTCACACACACACTGTGAGGTGAAATACAAAATTAAAGCAGTGTGTGTTTGGCTGAAGTTTGCAGCAATGCTTTTTGTCCAGATGAGTCCAGAAGTGTCAAGCATTGAAGCACAGGCGCATCTCTGTTGATATCCTAATGAGATTGTTCATGTGGAAGCTGAGTGAAAGTGTGGCCCAGAGAATGCTTGACATGGTGTGATTTCTGCCTTTGTGGCAGTCTGAGCTTTGCAATAGCACTGGGCTGCTCTGACCACCTGAAACTGTAGCCAGCTGGTCCTGCTGGACACCAGAGAAGAGCCACAGCTGTAGGAGTTAAGTAGGAATGGCTAAACAAGATCAAGAATTGAAAAGAAGTAAAAAAAGTGACCTTTTGTATGTGTTAACCTTGGGGCTTATTCTTTTAGTGTGAATTAAAATGATGCTTGAGCTAATCTGACACGGAACTGTACTTACTCCTCTTTATGATGTGCACACCCTGCCTTTTTCATATTAAACTAGGTTTCTGTAGCAGCTGTGTTTTAAAGTATTTTCTCTTTTTTTTATGCTTCATAAAATTTAAAGTTTTTTGCTATTCCCTGAACTGCCTCCGAACAAAAGACAACAAATACTTTTTTTACCCTTTTCCTTTGCAGAAAATGTAGAATCATGGAATCATTAAGGTTGGAAGGGACTTCATGAGGTCTCCTGGTTCAGTCTGTGCTCAAAGCAGAACCTGGAATTCAGACAGGAAATGTCTGTTTGGGTCTTGAAAACCAGAAATTGCCTCCTGTACTGTTTTCAGTGACTTTTCCAGTACCAAGCTGAGGCTGCTGCTGAGCAGCCTGCACTTTGCCACGTTGTGCTTTTAAACCTCTCCAAGGCAGAGGTGATACTTGCCTGTGTTTGGAGGTGTCAGGGCGAGGCTGGGCTGTATCAGCCTGATCTCTGCACCAGCAGCTGTGTCCTGTCCTCCTGCAGCCTTGTTCAGGTCAGGAGCTCTCAAGTGATATTTGACTCGATCCTCTGCCACTCCTGGCTGTTCCTCTCCTCCTTGAACACAAGAACATGGGAGGCTGTGCTGGTCAAGGCTCTGAGCACCTCAGTCTGTCACGGAACCATCACATCTTGTTTATTATTTTACAGCTAATGCACTACTGGAGCTTTTCTTGGTGACCCTTGCCAGCTTGAGCTCCAGATGAGCTTTGGCTTTGCTCAGACCATCCCTTGAGGTTTGGGCAGTGTTTCTGCACCCCTGGTTGCTGTTTGTCCTCTCCCTCCTGTGCTGGAGCTCCATCACCAAGTGCCTCTTCAGCCCAGGTGTGCCTGGCACATGAGGAAGTGCCAGGACAGCCTCCACCCCTTTCACTTTTCTTGCAGTGTGTCTGTCCTTCACCAGGGCACAGGTGACACTGCCAGAGCAGGTCTGGAACACATCCAGAGCAAGTACAGGGCTCTGGGGACAGAGGTGAAGGACACAGGAGTGTAAAATGTACTGTTAAACACTATGCTGTCAGCATAACGATTCTTTTCTGTGGATAATAAAACCTGTACACTCCAATAATTAGACAGGAATTCCTGCAGGCTGAGACAAACATGTATTTCCTTGGAAGAAGCAGAATACTTAAATTACTCAATCCATTATGCTGCTTTCTGTGGGCCTTGGTATGACTTCCACTGCAGTCTGCTGTAGGGAATTCAGCCACTGCACAAGTTGCAAAAAGTTAAGGTTTTTTTTTTTTCCCCCTGGATATTTCTTAACATTTGTAGTTTGCCAAATATTTTTTTTTCTAAGGATGAGGGAAGAAGTGTGTTGTCTGCAAGCAGTTCCAGATCATTTGGACACTTAATATGTGTTATTAACCAAGCACTGCTGTAATGGGCTTAAGAATGGACAGCTTATTCACAAAATTAGGGGCACTTAACCTTGAAGGTCCATTTTTCTCATTGTTCAGACAGAAAGAAAACAGTCTGACTCATACCTGAAAGCCTTCTGTAATCAGAGCAGAGGATCTAACCTTTTTTGAATTAAAAGCTGTCGTGTAGGTGTGTTACAAAAATATGAGGGACTGCAGCGTGGGATTTGCACACTCCAACTATTGTGTGGCTGTTTAATTGCTTTTTAAATTTTCCTGAGGACTGAAAGTATCCAGTGTCACACACGTGGCATCCAACAACCACAGCAAAAATTGTTAAATGTTGAGTTGTGAGTTGACTGTTACTCTTTATAAGATGATTGCTGGATCCCAGTATTGCTGTATGGATCTGTGCAGCTCTTGTTGCTGAGACTGTGCAGAATATTTGGAAAGAGCTGGTGGTTGTGGCAGGGCTTGTTTTTTACTCTATGTTTCTCCACCTGTGGCTCGTTCTTACTGCAGATCAGGCAGGGGGGTCTGTAGTCTCCAGGCTGCTGGTCATAGTTTGCAGTAGGATCTCCCCTTAACCTTTCTTTAATTTAAGTTCAACAAACCCAGGTGTCTCAGCCTCTGTTCAAATGT
Source organism: Leptocoma aspasia (assembly GCA_013399835.1). Lineage (NCBI taxonomy): Eukaryota > Metazoa > Chordata > Aves > Passeriformes > Nectariniidae > Leptocoma > Leptocoma aspasia. The sequence goes on from VXAX01002593.1 coordinate 135,478, forward strand.
CATCAGACAGCTTCCTGATAGTCTCTTTCCTGCCCTGGAGAGCCTGCACTGACCCAGATGCACTGTTAAAAAGGACAAGACAGAAGTGAATTCTTCCAAATTCTCAACCCCCTCTGTCTGTGGTTGAGGTGGCCTTTGCTGCTTCAAGGGCCACTGCTGGAGTTTTGGGGCACAGTGGGACACCAGGAGACTGCAAAGCTTCTTCCTGCTCATGCAGTAGCCCACCTATGATTGTTGCATGGGTTTATTTCCTCTCAGATGGAGGGCTTTGAATATTTTTCTTCCATTGAACTAAATGATGTGAAAGGTTCAGAGAGTGCCAGTCTTTCTAGAGCTCAGTAGAAATAAAAATAAATTCTCATGCTCCTTTCAAAGTCAGCTGATTAGAAGAAAAAAATAACTTATAGATGAAATGTACTATTTTTTTTTTAAATGGAATTACCTCAGCTGAATATGATTTTGAAGTTTTTGTCTTTCTTTAGAAGTGATGTTCATACTTGCCCATGTGATTTGAAAACTAGTGGAATTTGTGTATTTCATAAAACCCAGTCCCAGGAATTCATTTCCTGCATTGCAAAACTTGAGATGAAAATATGTTCAATCTGAAGATATGCAGATTGTGCTGCCAGAGGGCTTCAGGATAGTGTTATAATTGAATAGTTTATCACAGTAACTTTGAAGTTCTTGGATTGAAGGCAAAAGAGAGAATTGCCAAGTGCTTTCTGTTGGGAATTATGGTCATTTAAGGTTAAGAGGCTGGTGGCAGTTCATACCCATTAAAGAAAATTAGCTGCACAGCAGAAATCCTGGAAAATGGATAAAATAATAAAACAGATACTGGGTGTGTGAAAACTGGAAAGGGCAGCCAGAATCTGCTGTGTGGGTACATTCACACATGGGAGTGGATTTTTGTCCCTTTCCTGGTCCTGGCTTTAGCATGTTCCCAAACCAAGAACTAAAGCACTCCTAAAGAGGGGAGGCTTTACTTGAACAGCTTTTTGCCTCCAGCCCTGCAGGTAGCTTTCCTAAAAATCAAGAAGGTTTTCCTCACAGCTTTAAGGTTCTGGAGTGCAAGAGACAGCCAGGTCAAGGGTGAAAAAGTGCATTGCTGTGGAAAATGCAGGTTTATTCCAGCTCAGGTGCTGCGTGTTTGGGATTGTGGTTACCTGGAGTGGTGACTGGGGATGGGGAAAACAAAGCTCAGAAAAACTTCCAGGGGATGACTCAGGTGTCACTCAGGATGTTTGGGCTGACCATGTCCTTCAGCAGTGCAGTGGCACAGAAAAAGCCTTGTTTCTCAGGAGGGAGGGCTGCTTCAGTTACTTGGAAGCATTGGGCTGATGGAAAACATCAGTAACTCCTTAGATCCAGGAATCTGGATTAATTCATTATCACTTGAATTTTAGTTCCCATGTTTTCAGTGTTGATTTGCCATTTAAAATAAATAAACCTGTTGGAATGTGGTACAGATTAATCATAGCAAAGGATGTGTGCTGTCACTTCAAAACAGGTGCTCTTAAGTTTCTTGGAAAATTATTTTCCTTCTGTTCTTCATGAACATTTGGAAGTTTCATGAATTGTGTCCCAGGTGAGGTTTGTTTTGATGGGAATTCTAGATGGTGTGTTGGATCCTGACCTGTTTTTAGGGGAACGAGAGAGGTTTATATTAGTTCCTAAGCTTTGTTCTGTGACACACGAACTTTATGCATTCCTTCTTGGAAAATAACAAAAATGAGGTGAAGAGAAATTCATCTTCCCTGTAGATTGTGGGGTGTTGGTTGAATTGAGATTCTTTTCAGAGTGTTGGCTTCTGGGCTGATTTGTTTGTCCCGACTGTGACACAAATGTGTGCAGCTTTGAACTGGTGTGTGGTAACCACTTTGAAAACCTAACAGGAACAGAAACTCAACTTTCTGTTGGAGGTTCTGTGACTAGAAATGAATATTTACCTTACTTAGGAAGCAGCTGGACAGGAAAGAATCCTAGTGCTGTTTAACTTGGGTAAGAGCTGTTTTTTGAAGTGTATGGCAGTTCATTTTTCCTTAAATACAGTTTCCCTACTGCTCTTATTGAATTCTTTATTGATGTAAATGAAGAAATATCTGGGGACTGCAATTAAGTCTGGTGCTCCTTCTCCTTAGATAGCAGGTTATTTTTGTTTTCCATGGATTTTCGTTTTGTAATGTTGTCTTAGGTTAAAGACAAATATTAATTAGACAATAAGTATTTTTCAAAGTACTGCCCATCTAGGACTTGTGTTTGTCACTGAAATGCAAAATCAGCTACTGCCATGAAATTATTTGGCATCAAAGATCTTCAGTTTTGTTGTTAGGAATGTCACAGTTTGCCAGATGGGCACCTGAGAATTCTCTGAAACAAGCAAATTTGTTGTTCTTGAGCACTTATAAATGGCTTTAACCAAGTGCAACAACGGTGATTCTTCTAGAAAGGGAACTAAATTAAGGCAATTTCTTTTCTGACCAAAAGGTACCAGAATTAGGCCTGAAGTCTAGTAGCTTTTCAGATCAGAAAAAAAATATTGGTGTGGTTTTTTTTTTAAAAGCATGAACTAGAACCACAGCATTTGCAGTAAGAGCATCAGAATGAGTGTGTTTTGTGTGCCCATGAACTCGTGCAGTGCCAGTGTATCAGAGGCTGCAAAACCAAACCATTACAGAACTGTAGAGAGAAAACTGGCTTGTGTTTTAATAAGACACTTCAATTTGGCTTCTGTGTGCCTGGAAAAGCACAACTGGGCAACCAGAGCTCCAAAATGAGCAGCTGATTAAAAGACCCCAAACCTATAGTCTTGAAGATGTTGAGGAATTAAGTTGGGGATTGATCTGGGTATGTTCAAGATTCACAACTATCATGAGGGCCCAAACTTTATTATCCAGATTATCTTGGATATTATAATAGGGAGAGGATTCAGATGGTAGCAGAATAACCTGACTGCAATATGAACTTGCTACAATCTAGTAGTGTTGCTTTGAATTTTTGCATCCTGGTATATAAAAGGATTTGAAGGTTGTATAAGGTATTTTATTTATACATACCTACTGAATTACTGAGCTGAAGATTGTGCAAGACTTCAGCATCTGATTTCTGTTGTTATTGGCTCTTCTGTGAGAGCTGCACTGCTGATTGTGGGGGTGCTGGGGTGTCAGGCTCAGTCCTGGTTCTGTGCATCAGAGAGGGGAGGGAGGCTCAGGGGCTGTGCTTGCCAAGGCTGCAGAGCCCCCAAGGCTGAGGCACCAAATGTGAGGAGACAAGTGGATTTACTTCTCCAGTCAGGAGCTTCATCCAGCCCAGGGAAGGAGGGTGGGGGCTGAGAACAGCGTCCGGATGTTTTGGAAGAGTTGAGTGGCTGAACAGAATCATTATCAACTGAAATTTAAGTAATGTAGCTGAGGAAATCTGCACTCCTGGTGTGCTCCTGGGAATGTTGGTGCTTTAAGGCATTGAAAAGTCTGTCTTAAATTCACTTGATTGTCTTTAGAGAAGAATGAAAGATGAAGCAATTCAGAGGAATTATTGCAATGAAGCGGGATTTGCTCCAGTTGGTCCAAGCATCCCTGTTTGTAATAAGTGTATACATTGTGTGACTCAGGCTTCAGCATCTACAAAATATGTGTTGCATTAAATTGCTATTAGAACATAGCAGGGCATGTTTATGAGTAAAGCTCCCTTAATAGCTCATCTGAACTCACTTTCATGATGTCTTATACTATTCTGGTCCAATTCATGTTTCTATTCTCACTGAAATAATTCCTTCCACATCTGTTTTCTTAAAGCTACCACTGTAGCTGCATTGTTCTTAGCATGCTTTATCCTACAAATTATGCTAAAATAAATTAATAAATTGACAAGGCAGACCTAATGTCGAGAGCTTTACCAAAGCTGGTGTAGATGTCATTTCTGATTTCTTTTTAATGGAGTGATAATCATCTTTGCTGCTGACACTCCAGAAGAGACCTGTATTCCTTAATGGAGTCTTCTTAGATGTTTTTAATTGATCAGGCTGTCATATTTGAATGTGAAATGACCAAGAGTAGTAGCTGGTCCTGTGGGAGAAATAGATGTGTTGAGTAGGATTCAAGATCTTCTTGGCCTCACTTACTACCCAAAATGCAGGAGTTCTGCACAATGAGAATATTATGTAGAATTATTTCATCTGGACATAGATATGTGTTGAAGTGAAATATAAATAAATTTGCCTTCATGGTATTATTTTCCTCATATCTTAGACCCAGATGATTTCTTTTCCAAGAAATCTGTTTGGTTCCAAGAGTCCTTTTGAACACTGATGTGTTTGAAAGCCAACCAAGATTACATGTTAAGGTTTAGCTCTTTGTAGTTGAAACCCACTAGTGAGCCCATAATCAGCTGCCAAACTTTATAAAGGAAACATAAAATATTATGTTGCCCACAAATACCAGCTTTAAACCACTAATGTCTGCATTAGTTCAGTAACTTCAGAGTCACAAAGTTTAATTGACTAATGGGGTAACCTGTGGCAATCTGCTGCTTTGCAGCAGTGTTAGACCTACTGTGAACAGGAGGAGGAAATTTTATGTAGTTCATCACAGTTTTAGTCTGTTTTTCTTCAAATGGCAGATAAGCCTTGAGGCAGAGCACGCTGGAAAAGGCAAATGTTCAGAAGGTAAACACTGTTTTTTAAAGCAGACAGAGGCTGCAGTTATGGTTTGAGCAAAGTGAACTTCATGAGGAATGTTTCTCTTAAGGTTAGGGCATGGTGCAAGTAATTGGAATAACAGAAATGGAAACCTTTCACTTAGACACTAAACTTTGTAAGTGATTAATAGGATGATTGATATTGTGTATACAGGATAGGCTGTGCCAATCTGCAGGAGTAGAGGAAAAAGCAATCTCAAGATATGTGTTGATCAAGGAATGTTAAAGTCTTTCAGAACAGAGAGCTGCAGATTTCCCCAGGGGAAGAATGTTGAGTGTTCCTGGGGCTGGGAGCAGAGAGGAATTGTGCTCGTGTGTGGGACTGGTGTCTCAGACTGGGTGTGGTGGAGAGGTTGCTGTGTGGATGGCAGGAGGGTGGTTCTGCATGCACTTGTTGAAGCCAAGTAAAGCTGTGCAGGGATCAAGTCTTACCAAAATACACAGAAACTGGGGCCACGGACACCGTGTTGCTCCATGTCCCTTGGCTGGCTCCTCTCTGCCTTGGGGGATTCCAACCAGCTTAGTGCTGTGTTTTGCTAGAGCTTCTCTGAGATAAAGGGAAAGCTTGTGATGGAATGCCACAAAAAGCAGATGGGGAACAACATGCAAGTCAAACACAAGCTATTTACGCATTGCTTACTCCAGACGTAATTCTTTCCAGTGTTCTTGCAATCAGCTCACTGGCACACCAGTGAGTAGTTAATGATGCACCAGGGTAGAAGAACTGAACTGAGAACAGAAGAGGAAATTAAGCTGGAAAATCTGAAAGATGTAGGCAGTGATTCAAAGGTATTCTTGGGGGAAAGTGTGAGTCAATCGACAGGATAAAGACAAATGGAAGAGAATGGCTGGTACAGGCAATGAAAGTGCCCTGTACAGGCTTTGTGGTTTCTTTTCTTAAGGGAACCTTTTAAAATACAGCTGACATAAGTCAAGAAGGGGTGCAGACTGTCTTGTTCATATAGCTGAAACAAAAGGACTTTTCCTCCCTCATTTCCTTATCTTTATCCTTATTTTCCGTCTGTACTTTCCTGACATGAGAATGTTTCTTGTATTATAGAAATGTCTCATGCTAAGCTGCATGAACTAAGACCTATAGTTTGTAAAATCTGTTTATAATCCATTTTATGACTTAAGGATTTTATTAGTATTATTTTGATGTCTGTCAATAACCATTAGAATTAGATTCCAATATTCTTAAACATTTATTTCTGTGCTCTAGTGCATCACATACTGCTTCAATCCAGTTAAGGTCTTGCTTACATGTTAGACTCATGGAAAGATTGATGTCAAATGTTTGAAAACGTTATGCCAAAATATAAATTTTGTGTCGAAGTGCCATATTTTTGATGGCATGAAGACCAGAAAGACCAGCTGTTTGTGCTGTCCCTGTTGGATAACACTAGGTCAGGGAGAAGAGTGTGGACAGGACTGAAAACCATGAAATATCTATGGCCAGGTTACAGGATGTGCTCAACTGGCAGAACTTCAGGGGTTCCTGGCAAAGGCAGGTCTAGAGAGGAGGAAATGGCAGACCAGGTCCTATGGCACCAGTGAATATTCCAGTCAGCTGACTAGGAGCACACTAAGGAGGCACTGAAATAAGTTGTCTTCTTCTCAGGCTCTGTGTGGTCAAAGTTTCTGCAGCAGGTTGGACTCACTTGGGTTTAGAATAATAATTTTAGGGCCCTGTACACTTGTTTCAGCTGTTTTGTACTAATTGGGCCTTGGACATACACAGCCTCTTACAGAATCGTAGTCTGAGGGGGAAAGAAGCATATAGAGAGCACTGACGCTAGCACTAAAAATGGGAGAAACTTCATCTGTGAGAACAACATAGAGCAGGAGGAGGCAAAATGCTTTGGGATCCATGAGTTGCTTTTTGAGATTTTAATGCAAATGTTTGTTTGTACAGTTTGAGCAGCTGGTGGGTACTCCAGTGATGCAGATACTTTCTGCTAGTGGAATTTTGGGTGTCAGTTATAGTGTCTGAATGCTGCTTTCTTTTTGCTCTGCAGGGATCTAGAAAAAAATAACATCACAAGAATCACAAAGACAGACTTTGCGGGGCTGAAGAATCTGCGTGTCTTGTGAGTATAACACAAAACTTGTCTGGTTTTTACGAGACTATGTCAGGATGCTCCTACTTAGAATTTGCATAATTCCAGAGATCAAATTCTAGAAATTTTGGCACATTATTCAGTTGTTGGTATTCTTTTAAACCAGGCAACCTGAACAGTTTGTCATGTGAAAGAGTAAATTTTAGTTCTACACTAAAGTGGCTGTAGTTTCAGAACTGTTCAGTTGTTTCTTACTAGCTTTGAATAAGTCATGTGCTAAAGATTTTGGTCTGCTTTACAGTCACTCATGCATAAATCAATTATATTGAGACACTAGCAAATAGGACTTTCAGATTTTGGCCACTGTAAGGTACAATCCCATTAACAGCATTTTGCATAGTATGAAGCAGAAGTTGATCAAGAATAGCTGTAGAACTTGAACACAAGGAAACTGGTGAGTTTTTTTGGTCTAGTATACAGTCATAAACACAAAGATTTCAGGTGGTGCTGTCTCATGATCTCATTATCTGTGAAGAGCTTAACCATACCTGTGGACAGGCCTTGAACATCAGCCTGCACACTTTGTCATTCCTGGTTTCCTGTTTTCTCTACATGAGCCTCAAACAGCACCACTGAATTAGTGATGAAAAGTTTTCCTCTGAGTATCTTCTAAAACAAGCCCTTAAAGCTGCGACAGTTGAACTGTTATTATCCTGTTAGATAATTAAAGTAATATTTAAGTCCTGCTAAGGAACAGGTGAGTCTTTGCTCCTGCTACCTTAACACTTGTGAACAAGTTGTCATATACTAAGGAAACACCTCAAATCTGTGGGAAGACTTTTTGTTCTTGTGGTGTTTGTCTCATCTCTACCAGAGGAGTTGTTTGGATTTCCTTGGCTCCCATCCCGGCTGTCAATACCATTTTGAGAGTCTATTAAAATACATGTTCTATACTATATTAATGCCAGGAGTTGTTTCAGTTTGGTTGGGTTTTCATAGTGTCAGACATTGCCTAATGCTGCTGCAGTCTTTTGTGCCTTCAGGAATAACCAAAATGTACAACTGCCATCTTTATGTGGAGCTTTTGTCCTCTGTTCATTCCAGGTTTATGTAACTCATTTGCTCAGACTTTGAGTAGTGTGGTGTCACACACTTCTGTGTGCCACAGAAGTCACTGGAATAAAACATCCTTCAGAGTTTTCTTAACTTTTCTTTGGTTTCTCTTATGGTCTCTTCATAATTCTGTTACTAAACCTCTGTTTTTCCTTTTATTCCTCCTTGCCCTGTTTGCTGGGGGGTATAGTGAGAAGACAAATCTGCAGCCTGTCCCAGTGCTCCTAGAAAGGTAGCCTAGTCCTGTTTGCACACATCAGAATGAGGACTAGGAACAAGTGACCTGGGAACTCGTAGCCCTGTACAGCAGAAAAAATCCTCCAGTTTCAAGCAAACACATTCAAAGTACTCCTTCGTGCACCTCCTCCTTCCATCCCTTCCAGCTTCCTCCCTTTCCCTTTTCCTCATACAGTTTTCCTTCCTGTCATTCAAGCAGCATGACTCTCTTGTTCACGTGCTGGAGTTTTGTAGTTTATATTTTCATTTTCTTGGTGTTACCTGTGGAATACTCTCTTGCTGTCTGTGCCTTCAGCTCCTATGCAGCCAAACAGCTCTGAGCATCCTCAGAGGACTGAGGGCAGAGGAGTGGCTCTTGAACAGGCAAGAATAGTGTTTTTCCCTGGCCCTCACTGGGTCCAGAATGTTCAAAGGTGTTTAGTCCCTGCATGAGTGCTCTCACAGAAGCAGGAATGGGTGTGTGCTGGAGGGAGGGAAAAGATCACCTCAGATGGGACTGTTGGAATCTCTCTTCCTTGGCTTCCACTTTACCTATCAAGAGCATTTCTGCTGTGGCAGAAATTTTGGCATTTCTGCATGGCAGTCATCCCCTGCACACTGCAAATCAGAGAGAAGTCAGTCTTCTTTGCTTGTAACACTTACCCAGTGTTGGTGTCAGGTGGAGAGAAAAGCAGCATCAGCCACAGTGGGAAGCTGGACCTGTCCCAGGTGTTTTTGCACCCTGTTGTACAGTTGCAGAGAGTTGGGTCACACAGCTGCTGCTCCTGAGAGTGGAACCCCTTTGGAGCACTTACAGAGGATTTGCTCCAGAGCAAGCTTGAAATCAGTGCAGAGCAGTGTCTGGACAAAAAAATACATTGCTATTGAGTGGGTTCCTGTTGTGGGCTGCAGAAGTCAGTTATCTCCATTATGGCACACAAATATCCTAGAAAGATTAGGAATGTCCCAGGGATGTAACTGCCAGCCTCCAGACCAGCACCTTTCCGAGCAAAATGTGGTTACAGAAGCTTAGGAACAAAAACATTTACAAAATGTGGAGGTCAGGAGAAAATTTGGAATCAATTTCCTGTTAGTGACCAAGAGAAACACTGCTCCTCTGCCCCAATTATTTTAATAATCTCCAATTAAAACTGGTATTGATATTTAGGTGAAAAGCATTTTGATAATGTTTGAAGAGAAATGTAGGGGGGGATGCTTTTATATTTTGTTAAAATTAACTGGTATTTCTGGAATTGCAGACACTTGGAAGAAAATCAGATCAGTGTGATAGAACGTGGAGCTTTTCAGGATCTGAAACAACTTGAACGGCTGTAAGTATCTGTATTTATACCTAAGGAAGAGCTACAGATGTTCTGCCTCACTGTTAATGGTCATCCATAATATATAATGATAATAAAATTAACTTTCTTTAAGAGAGAGATGAGTACCTGCCTAAATTAAAGTATGCTCTTAAACACAGCTGAATTTATATTACATGATAGCTAATACTTGAAATAAAATGTAGCATGGCTGCCAAGAAAATAGGACTGGCAGTGAAACCAGAGTTCTCAATAACATTATCAAAAGGACATTATCTGGGCAAGTCTTAAAATTGATATGTGGGGTAAAGATTTTTTTAGTAATAATTACATGTTATTGTATAGTTTTCTATTTTATATATGTCTATGCTGATGGAAATTGCAATATTCTCCTTTGAGAACCACAGTATTTCTTAAGCTGCCTTTATATTTATTTTTCGGATTAGCTTCATTTCTCTGAAGTAGCATAATGCCAGTGATAGCAGTGGATTCCAGGGTATCATGGAAGACTTAGTGGAGGTTGGATTGTAGATTCTTCTGCTTTCGATAGCAACTAAGTTAATTTCTTTTCTCTTTTGGAGAAGGTGAATATAAGATGTCTCTTAATCTGGAGTCAGTTTATAGGAAACTCCTGGTCCTACAGGAGTATAAATTTAAATATTAAAAAGGACAAAGTTAATTCTTCATCCATTTGCTGCTCTTAGCTGGGTTTGCTCCTTATCATCATCATTAATTCTGTCTGCTTATGGTGGGAACAGAACAAAATCTCTGTAAAACTGAAATACCTTGGAGAATTATTCTTTGTTAGAGGTAGGTGACCAGAACAATATCACAAGCTGGTTTGGAATGCAGGCTTTTTATGCTTGATTGGTAACTGTTATCTGCAAGGCATTTCTTGTAGGACTTGTTATTTTCCCATTGATATTTTCAAAGCAGCTTTCAAGAGTTAAGTGCCCACTAGCAATTATTCAAGAGAAGTCTGGAGTATTGAGCTAATGCTGTACTAAAGCTGTTTCAGATGATCTCAGGATTAGATTTGCATTTGAGTTGTTTAATGAGTGCACTGAACATTTAAAATTAATTTACTCAGTACTTTTGTCATGAATCAGAAAGCTCCATCTATGGCAGTAAGGGAGATGAGTTTTAAATTCTGACTATAACAGATTTTCATGTATATTCAATTAGAAAGTACTTTCAGGTGAGTTTTGCCCTAGCTGATTTATTTCAGCAAAAAAAACCCTAGCTTAATTTTCTAAAATTAAACATGGCCTGACATTGTAGAATAGTTTTTTCACATTATATATCATCTTGAAGAGTCAGGATCCTAACTACAAAGTCTTAGTTTTAAGCTCATTTTATATACATAAATTAATCTTTCTCATGCCTATATTTAGATAAAGATTCATGTAGTTTTCCCATATCTATATTTAGGTAAAGGTTCACATAGTTAAATTTTGAAAAACTTCCAGGAGAAGGGCTGGCTATTGATAGCCAGAAACAAAACTCAAGTGTCGTCTGTGTGTTGTGTTTCTGCAGAGCCTGCTCTGCCAGCAACTGAAAACAATATATATTGTGAAAGCAGAAGGCAGGAAATATGATACCTTTAATAGTGTCTCTCTAAGTCTGTGATGTTTGAAAGTCTCAACTTTTTTTTCCTTCCCTGTACGAACTCTTAACTTGGCCTGTTAACTATACTGCATCTCTGCTTCTCTTTTAGGATTGCCTGTCATTAAAATATTTCCTAAATTAATGTAGTATGAAAGGGAGGTCTGGAAACTTGCAAATTTTTGGTATTTTAGCTTAAATCATTTTTAGGACAAAACTATAAATCTGGCTTTTTTGCTATGAGTCAGTAGGCTTTGGAGAATGGACTGTGGAAAGTTTGGCGTAACTCACAAAGGCTAAATTGCAACATTTAGGTAATATTAAAGCTATTTTATTAAATATTGTCAAACATTGCAAAATGTTAATGAAGAAAGTATGTTGGTTGCATTTAAAAAAACCTGGCTTTTTTCCATTTAATTTCTTTCAAATAACAAATAAAAATCACTTACATTGCTTCGATTTTTGGAATAATGTTCTTTTTTGATCTATTGAAGTGGATGCAAAAGTAATCGTTAACTTATTTTTAAACAAAGCAGCTGCACTGGGTCAAACTTTAAAGAACAGGAGTAATTTCTGTTCCTGGCAAAATACCACATATAAAGGTTTTCATTCAAAGTAACAGTGGAAGTATGTTCCACTCCTCATGGTAAGCATTCAAAGGGCTTAAGCTCAGGTGAATATTGGAGCTCATTTTATTTTTACTTGTCTGGACATTGGAGCACTTCCATTGTTATTATCTGAGCATATTAGCAAAATTTTGTTTGACATGTCCTGTGAAATAAACTTCAAATAAAATACCTTCAGAGCTGATACTGCTGCCAAATATGCCATGGGGGTGGTCCTCCAGTTATTTGGGTTTACTCTTATTTTCTTTTTTTTGTGGGCTATTAATGCTTAAAATGCAAATACAGGAGGATATTGTCAGAATTGAGTATTACCTCAATAAAGTTTGGCCATATCAGTTGAAGGACATCATGTAAGGTATCTTAAGGTGATAGCACAAAGCTGAGAAGTAAAGCTTTGTGGAAGTGGAAGGTAGAAGCCAATTTTTTTTTTTTGGCACATTTGTACTCAGCACTTGAAAATGCAGGAAACTAACCTGGTGTCTCATAGCAAAATTCGGTGTGTTCAGTGTAAGGTCTGCTGAATCCTAAGATCCAGAATGCTGAGAAAGACCAGTGGTACCCACTACAGTGGAAAAGCCAAAATGTTTCCTGTGCTTTTATTGCAGCAAGGTTGTATAGCTTTATTCCAGAACATAAAGATTAGTGGTGAGGTAACTGACCCCTGTTTTGGAGTTTAGCATTTCAGGTTTATGCTTTGCTATTAGCACAGTGTAGGATTTTAAGATAAATGATTATGAAATTTCATGTGCCAAGAGGATCAAGAGGCAAATTGGTGGGCCTGAAAGATGAACTGACATTTCTTCCAGAGCCAGATGTATGTCACACATTTATGTGAAAAATGAGGCAGGATATAAGACACCAACAGATCCTGACTTTTCCACGGCCAACTGCCAGAAATTGTCACGTAGCTCTGTAATCTTCAAAAGAATGGACTTTGGCTGATGGCTGCTTCTTTCTACTCAAATTAGTGTCTTTAAGAAGCATAAAAGATCTCAACATCTGAAAGCACTAAAACTGTGTTTTTGTTGTTTAGGGGAGGGGGGAAAAATGTATAAGCGTGGCCAAATCAAATCTTCTCAAAGTTGGGAAAAATAATTAGCTCTAAGAAAATAGCAAAAAAGGCCAGAATCCAGATTTTAACCCTGGTATGGTTTTGGTTTGGTATGTGTGAAGACACAGGTCAAAATGGAAATCACATTTGATTTTTAACTGCAGTGATGCTACTGTGCATTGAGTCTTTATAAGCAGCTTCCCAAATGCTTGACTGAGGTATTAAAGTGTATTTATTTGGCACAGTGTACTGTAAGATTGCTATTAGTGACCAGAGATGCTAAGGAAAAGAATAAATTGTTATGTGGTGCTTGACAATCTGGATTTCATAAATTGAGATTGAGCAGGCTTTAAATAAATCATGTAATGCAAAAAGCATCCTCCACAATTACCGTCCTGAGTGGAGAGATTGGTAGGTGCTTCAGAGTAGCTGGGAAAGTAATAAAAGTGTTGGGCAGTTCTTTGCTGCTGTAAACAAAAGCCAATCCTTGGCAGCATGGACCAGTCCGTGGTGTTTACACGAAGTTTTGGCATGTGCAGTTTGGTGTTCCTGCTGGGGCTGCAGGCACTGCACGTTTCAGAGGCCACATGGATCCGTGAAGATGTCACACAGGTCAAATCAACCTTTCAGAAAACAAATTATTCTTGTTTTCGGTCCGCATTTTCCTGTGACACGGTGGGTAATACATCCCATTGGAAATCCATGCTCATAAAATGCTTCTCTGGAAATGCAGGAGAACAAAGACACCTTAAAATGGATTTAGAGCTGTGAGTGGGTATTTACTTGGTCTTATCAATTGTGTGTTTCCCTCTTGCTGCTCCAGCTACCACAGGTGAGTTGTTTAGTACCAGCTTTGCTGCCAGACTGCCCAGGGCTGCTGGAGGTGTCTCTTTGCACGCTGGATTGATGGATTTCTCTGCTGTCACACCAAAGGCAGCAGCATCCCCCTGGCTCCTGAGGAGCTGGGTGTGGGATTTGTCAAAACCTGAGCTGCACGTCCCAGCTGGGCAGAGTTACTGCTGCAGCAGCTGCCTTCATGGTGGAAAACCAGTCCTGTGGTGTCTGATCCCAGGTCACAGGCTGGGTGTCAGTGGTGCCATCTTTTGTAAATGGGAAAACAGTTCGGAGACCACTTGTGGACTGAACCACTCTTTGTGGGGGCTGGCAAAGAATAAACAAAACTGAGGTTCAGTTTGTGGCACTTGGAGGTGTGTTCTGGTCTCCTGGTTAGAAGGATAAATTAGCACGTAGTTCTTGTGCTGCCTGCAGCTGGGAGCTAAGCAATATGAAGCCTCCTTGTTGCATTGGCTAATGCCTGCCAATTTAAGTAATATTTATTGATATTGGTTAATGTTTAATTAATATTGTTCATTTTTATTAATGTTTAATTAATATTGTTCAACTTTTTTCCCCATATCCTCTGAGAAATTATTCCAGTCGTAAAGAAAAGGAGTCCTGTAACCAATATCTGACAAAGCAGTCTCTCTTACCTTGCATTTTCAAGCAAATTTAGCATTGCTTTTCAAGTGAGTGTCTGTGTGGCTGTTTACGTTGTGACAAGTCCAACATGATGAGCCAGAATGTTTTGGGTGGGAGTATCTGACAGGGTGTTACTGGTTTTATTCTTGGATGCTGATGGGACAGTCATGGAGAATGGAGCACTTGGTGCTGCAGAATTTTTATATTGTTATATATAT
>VXAX01002593.1:149903-310916 GCA_013399835.1 Leptocoma aspasia
TTATATTTATATATTTATGTAATATTTATGATTTTAAAAAAATACTAGTATTATTAGAGTTCCTTCCATTTGTTTTTACTCTCAAGTCTGGGCTTTGTTCAGGGCTTTCCTTGCAGACAACGTCTCTGAAAAATACAAGGTAAATTAATGAATTTATTTTGAAGGGACTAATTGTTTTAACTTGCATGGGTAGAGTCTGACTACTTTGTTAAAGAATTGTGTTGATTTGGAGTGTGGCTCTGCAGTTTCTAGGGGCTGTAATGAACTTTTTACTGCTTAAGGGTGGACCATGTCACCATCACTACTTCATCTGCTGTTTTCTGACCCTGACAGCGATAGAGTAGCAGCAACACCCTCAAGTAGCAGCTTTCCATGTTCACAAGTTCCTTCCTCGTATGATTGCCCAGGCTTGCACAGTCTGATCCTGCTGTGGCTCAGAAGCTCTGCAGGGAGGCTGGATCCCCTCTCAGCTGTACCCTTCACTTACCCTTGCTACAGAGTGCACAAATCAGACTCTTCAAGGCATCTCTCCCGAGGGCTGGGGAATACACCAGCCTCCCATCCAGCTGAGAAACCCATCTGGAAAAGGTGGAGAGCTGGCAGAGGTGCAGAGGAGGATGATCCATCCCTGCCCTGTGTGCAGCTGCAAGTTGGCACTGCTGGAAATGGGATGTGGAGCTGGCTGGGCTGTAAGTCAGCCCCAGAAATGGGGATTTGCCGGTTTTCACCTGTTACAACAAACTGAACTGCCTCTCTTTTCCAAATCTAGTCCTGCCCCTGCTGAACTAGCTGGACACCTCTTAAGTATCAGGGATATGCTGTCCTTTCCAGGAGAGGGCTGAGGTGCCTTGGCAAGCCCTGCTGCTTTATCATGCCTGGAGCTGAGGTGTTTAATGGACTTGCAGCTGCCCTTCACCCCTGCGGGAGCTCACACTGGATATCTGACTTCAGAGGAGACCTGTCAAGTCACCAGTAGGGAATTCCTGACAAAACCCAGGCAAAATCAGTAGCTTCCCTGAAGAATGTGAGTTATAACAAGAAGATAAAATAATAAATACCGATTTTATTAATGAGATATGATGGAAACTGCTATGCAGGATGCATATGGTGGATTGGTGAGCTATGTAGTTGATATTTTACCTTTAGAACCACACAGGACAAAACCAGTAGTGAGGACAGAGTAGCTCTTGTGGATCTATATGGGGGAGTGTTGTGCGTCTGCAAATAAAAGGATAAAATAGTAAAATAGATATTGACAGATTGAATGTGAGCAGTGCACTTCAGTCAGCCACGGGGGAGGAATGTAGGTACCCATTGTATCCAGCCTCACCTTGGCTCAGGCTGACAGCTCACCTTCGTTAATCTTGGAAGGAAAAAGGAAGCTCATTAATTGTGTATTGCTTTTGATTCAGCATTATGTGCTGCTCTTGGCTCAAACAGCCAAATTAAACGTTCCCAGGATATGGCTCACATGCTCCACTTATCTGTCAGTACTGTGCACTGGCTACCCTGGAAGATTTCACTGAGATGTATTTTTAAATTATTTAAGTGCCAGTAATTGAGAGAAATGTCAGTGCTTTGTGTAAGTGATGTATCAGATATGGTCAGGAATGATTATTGTTCTTTTTATTTAAAGGAGTTCTCTTGTTGCTGTTCCCACACTTCAGAGATACAATCAATATGAAACTGGGAGAGGAGGGGGATTTGCAGCTATTAGTACAAAAAGTCATTTTTTCTGGAAGGGAATGTTGCAAGATATCTGGTACATACATTTCTGTATAGAGTCAAGATTCTCACAACTGTTAAGGATGGGAGAAGATACTTTGAGTATGATACTTGAGTAAGGCCTACTTCATGCAGAGTCCCAGTTCATATGGTGAATAAAGTATTCGATCATTTATATTAATTTTTCAGAAAATGTTCCCTTATTTTGGCTGTAGTACAGTGGTAGTGACCAGGAGTGAGAAATCATTTTCCATACGTAGTGTGAGCATTAAAGCACATCCCAAAATGAGGCATACTTAAAGCTTTAAGACTGTCTTAATGTTTTTATAGTCCAAAATATGTGAATTTCCCTTTGAATTGTGTTGATTTCATATCTGTAGCCACCAGTTTTGTCGGGAATTATTCCTAGCAACTCGTTGAATTTTATTCAAAACATCTACCACAGGGCTGAGGTAACTAGAACCTTGCAACTAGAGAATCCATGTTATTTTTTAGAAAAACCAAATAAAAAATGGATTTTTTTTACTAAAACTCTGATAATATGAATTCTGTTCGTGGTTAAAACTGAATATTGTGTAATATAAATGTGCACCATAATAACCAAGTAGTCTGTGTTCACACAGAGGCACGTCTGTAATGTCCATGCTTCAGTATCTCAGGATTAATTAGTGTTTACCTTCTCCTGCCAATAGGGGCTTGCAGGTACAGCTTGTTTATTTTTTGGGAGACACAGTGATTCAAGTGTTAAGTATAGATCACTAGTGGAGTAAGACTGTGGTGAAACAACAACAAAAAAAGCTTGAAATTACTTCTAGAAGCAAAAGCTGGGTCATTTTCAGATGCCCCCAGTCTGTGTTTTGCTTGTACAGAAAGTCACTGTCCTGTTCAGTGTCTTAATGAAGCTGTCTGTGGTTCTATTCTAAGTATTTCAGTAGTTTAAACCACATTGTGAAAAGGTCAGCTGATTTTTTTGAAGCATCACTGGGAACATGATTTACAGAAGCGTAAGGAAAAGCTGAAACATGAAAAAAATCTATCTGGGGTGGATTTTTTTGGAGGCAGACTTGGTCATTCTGTGGGCACTGGGCAGTGCTCAGCTGTGTCCTGTGCTCTGATCAGGGTGTCACCTCAAATGAGAGGCATCTGTGGCTTGGATCTTGATGTTGGGTTTTTTTTCCTTATATTAAAGCTCATAACTTCAGTTTTATTGAAATTAGTCAAGCATTACTGCAAGCACTGAAATATCTATCTTTTCTGCACAGGTGAGCTGGTGTGGTGTGAATACGGATTATATGCTTGAAAATATTTTGTATTTCTTACCATCCATTTAGAAAAACCCAAAAACTGCCTTTTCCTATGACCCTGTTGAAATTATGACAAGTTGTTCATTTGCCAAAAAAGTCTGCATTTGCTGTACTTGGAGTTTCAGGTCTGAAAAAGTAGGTGCAGATGAACTGAGGAAATCAATCCCCAGGCAGCCTGGCAAAACTTGCTCCACGTGTGTCAGCTGTGTGATAATGTGTGTTCCTGCGCCCCAGACACTTTTATTGGAGTTGTACTTAATGTGAGGGGCACAAACATTCTGAAATGGTAAAAATGTCATCATTCTACTGTTGATGAGTGCCTTGCAAGGGGTACGGCTTGTCCGCATAATCTGGAGGTAAAATGGAAAGAACAGGTAAAAAAGGAGCCAGAGAACCTTGATCAGCTGATGCTTTGTGAGTCCCCTGCACTGCCTGCTGCTTTGGGTTTCTACTGGAACATCTTTATTTAGAAAAAAAAAAAAACCAAACCAATAAACACCCAAAAAATCAACCAAAAAAATCACCACCACCACAAAAAAAAAAATTAAGCCTGTGTTAGTTATAAATTAGTTCAAAGATGAATCCCTCCCCCTCTTGTCTATGAGCTTTGTCCAAGAACCCTATTTCTGTGATTATTTTTATGGGACTCTTGTTGAAATAAATTTTAAAATGACAGTAGCTGTCACTTCCTTACCCTTTGGGGACTATTCAGTGAATTAAATAATTTTAAGAAACCACTTCTTCTTTGAACCACTTCTTCTTTGAAGATGTGTAGAGGGTATGTGTTTTCTAATAGGGTATGTGCAGTTGGAAAAATGATAGTTCCTAGTTACTGTATTCGTGTCCTGTGGACTCCTAGAGGGCACTAATACCATCAGATTTCATGGCTTGCTCTGTCTGTAGCACATAATTATTTAGTTATACATTACTCAGCCATTGCTGGACAGCCAAGCTCTTGGTTACAGCTAGTCCAAGAGCAAAGCTTTTATTTCTTTTGCAAACATTATAAAAAAAAAAAAAAATTAAAAATTGGTCCCTCTTTTCCAAGGGAAGCCATTAGCAGCTCTGTCAATAGGCCAGCACAGGAGGAGTCCAAACACAGGAAAAGTGCAGGGGAGGCTGAGGGCATAGCAAGGGGCAGGATGCAATGCTTCAGTGAGAGGGTTTGGTTTGCATTAGTACCTCTGACCAGGGCCACAAAACAACGAGGTTTATTTTAACAACATGAAAATAAACGAACCTGATTTCATCAAAAACGTTTTTGTAATAGGTCACTGACCCACAAGAACTCATGGAAAAACAAATTTGGGTCTCATTTATGCAGACAAGAGGTTCTGTAACCACAGGATTCTTGAGCTTCTGAAAGCAGTGGTTACAAAGCAAGGGGAGTAAGGACACTTCCACTGCAGTGTAGCCACAATTCAGTTGGAATAGCTGATCAGCACTGGACATTACATCAGAGCTTTTAAACACTATTCTTTTCTGTGGCTTGTTTGTTTGATTTTAGCAGGGTTTTTTTTATACTTGATGAAGATTTATGAGGGTATTTGCTTAAGCAAAACACTTAAGGATTTAGCAGTCATTTCTTCAGATCTGTAGGAAATGCTTAAGTGTCTGTGTTACTGTTGGGTAAGAACTGCTGCATCAGTGGTCTGGAATTATTTGGGTGAACTTTATTTAGCTTAAATAATTTCATCAAAAGGGTTTTGCTTCTTTGAGCTTCCTCATATTAGAAGGATTATGCTGCTTGCTGTCCCAGAAATACCGTAAGTGTTGGCTGAATTTCATGCTGTCGAGCACAGCAATCCTTAAATAATCCTGCTCCTGAGCAAAATGATGATGAATTCAAAGCACTTAACCTCCTTTTGTTCTTGGAGAATACATGAATATGTAGGTCTTGAAGTATCTGCCATGGATCAGATCAGTACAGTCTTGACTTTGCTTTTCCTGTGGCACAACTCCATTTTAGTGTTTCTGTTGAACTCAAGCTGCACCTTCCTTCCACATGGAACAGAACAAACCAATCCATGTTGGCTTATAGTTAACTTCATGTTAGTGTCATGTTCTCAGTTCCTTGGATCCTTCTCTGGATCTTTCTGTTTGTGTCAAGGTGTTCTAGTATGAGGATCCCCCAAAAAAGAGAGGATTTTAGGGTTCATGCAGATGTTACTGACATTCTGTGTACATTTTCATACTTGTATTTGGTAACTCTGAGTGGAATAGGTGTCGTGTAGTATATTAGGAGTACAGGAGAGAAATGGGAACTGCTGGGTGCTGAAGCACTTCAGAACAGTTGACTCCTGCACTTGAAAACCTTCTGGGAAAGCAGAAGTGGATCAGAGTAATTATCACAGAAACTGGGCGCTCTCAGCTTTTAGGCAAGGTGGATTTTGTGGCTAGTTGCCCTTGTGGCTTCCTCAGGAGATGATGTCCTTTGGCTGAGTTGTCACAGGTAATTCCAGTGCTGACAGAGCAGTCGAGAGCTGTTTCTATTTGATCTGTTTGAATAGGGCAATACATTATTGGTATTGGCTTTTTGGTTGTCACATTGGACTCAAGTGTGCAGCGTGCTCTTTGTGCCACTTCATCATTTCCTCATAGTCATTCCATTGGCTTGGGAGGAGGGACCCTTTTTTTAAGCATCCAGTTTGATTTCAGCAGGAGATGACCCTGCAAGTCTTCCTTTTTTCCTGGTTCTGCTTGGCACAGATCCCTGGGAGAAGGAGCACCACGGTGCCCTGAGCATTCCTTACTATATATGGATGGTGTGGGGAGCAGGGCTGGTGTTGCCTTATTCAAACAGGAACAGAACCCTGTTTTTCTGCTAAAACCCCTGTTTTTCTGCTAAAAATTACAATAATAGTTGTACTTAGAAGTTTTCCTGCTAATTGTTCACAGCAATTTCTGACTTCTGGAAATAGTATTAATACAAACTTTAAAGGCTTGTCAAACAGGGGCAGCATGGCTTAGGGATGGGAACGCTAAAATTTACTTTTTCCTTTCTTCGTAGGCTTTCAGCCCTGACCTGAGAGAGGTCAGGAATTACTCACTGGTCTAAAAAAAATGGTTTAATTCTGTCTATGTTACTGTCTTTACAAAAATTGATAAAATATTAAAAGTTATGGACATTTTAGGGGTACTTCAGCAAATTATGTTCCTTAGATTATGTTCCTGTTCTTTTCACAGTAGTCAGTGGAGTAATGAAAAAGTAACCCTGTTTTTATCATTCTGTATGGGTGTTTTGAAGTTACAAAGTGTGAGTTCCTAATTTTTTCAGATTTGAAATAGGAGAAGTTTCTAAAAGCTTTTCAGAATCTGAGAAGCAGCTTCAGCAGAGACCATCTCTGCTTGAGGGTTTATGGATCAAGCTTTTTTGACTTCTTTGAATGATAGTTAAAATAAATTGTTAATTTGTGTACATTAAAGCCTTCTGAAGGCAAGTATAAGCTGCTATACTGCATGTATGTAACTCAATAGCTCTGTAAACTTGCTACTGTGTTAAGAGACTCTGCATACACCTCTGCTTGCCTCTGCTGGATTTAAAGGATTTTCTTGCTGTTGCTGTTGTCGTTAACAAACACTCTGACACTTGAGTCTCTATTCTCATCTTCCCTTAGGTTGGTACTAAGATTTCTCTCCATTTCTGTATCACTTTAGGGCATTGATTACAGCTTTTGATGATCACAGGAATGTAATTAAGACGTTTTTGTTTTTCATGTTGGTTTTGGGAAAAGTTGAAATTTAAACCTGTTCCTCCTGCTTCCCTTGCCAGTGTTGCTAGTTTGTTCCTAGCCAGAGACTGTCTGTGTAGTTCTGTCTTCCATCCTAATGTCAGATTTTTTCATATGAGGAGATACTTAGGGAAAAAAAAAAAAGAAAAGATGGTTTCTAATATTGAAAGCTATGAAGTGTTACAGAGCCACAGTTCCTGTGTTGCTGAAATTCACAGACATGTACTCTGCACTTCTGAGAGAGGGGAAATAATCTTTCTCAGTCTAATGAGAAGTTGGTAA
Source organism: Leptocoma aspasia (assembly GCA_013399835.1). Taxonomy (NCBI): domain Eukaryota; kingdom Metazoa; phylum Chordata; class Aves; order Passeriformes; family Nectariniidae; genus Leptocoma; species Leptocoma aspasia. The sequence continues at coordinate 156,946 of VXAX01002593.1, forward strand.
TAAAGGTTATTGCTTGTGACAGCTTTGAAAATGTGAACCAGGACCACCCAGCCTGCTAAGTTTGTAATAAGCGATCTGAAAGTTATAACTATTATAAACAGTTTTCCTTCAAAAAGTGGTCCCTTAGCAACTTGCAGTGGTATCTCTCCCAGTTTTTTGTAAAAGCTTCTGAAATACCACATCACGTGGATAAAGAAGTTCATTTATCCCACACCATAATCCTGTAATATGGTTGTTCTGGGTTTCCTCATAGTGCCCTTATTGAAATTCCATTATAGATCGTCTGGCTTTATTTCCTAGGGCAGTAATATAAAGAGGTGATGACAGAAAGTAATGGATAAGGTTGACTTTTCTTTACTGGGTGCTGCATCTTGACTGTTTTTCCTTGCAAAGAGGAAGTGATATGGAGCAAAGGAGAAGTTACATTAATGATCACACGGATTTCTTGCCTCTAATAGGATTTTCTGGTGAAACCATTGCAGGCAATTGGCTGTGCTCCTGTTCCTGCTTCCCAAGCCAGTGCTTCCAAAGAAAAAATTAGTTACTCCTTGGAGTTCAGTAACTCCTGTCTTTCTGTTTGAGTCTTTTATGTATTAAGTCATTTTTATTGCTTATTGGTTCTGCCCAAGCTTGTGATGTAACCACTTCTTCCTTAAAGTAACTTGTAGGAACCCTTTAAACTGCATCATGCTCCCTGAGCCACATCTCCAAAGCGATGCCATGGAGCTCTTGACAACAAAGGAGAAAAAGGGACCTTGCTTGGTGCCAAAAGGGAGACTCAGATGTTTGGAGTGTGAAATAAAATAAATGGCCAAGCTGGGGAGTGAACTCAAAGTTACTTGGATAATTTCTGGATACTAAAGGCTGAAGTAGCAGGACTGCTCCTTTAAAATTCCCATTTAAAACATTTAAAAGCTCTGTAGTTTAGATTTTCTGTTGGAGAGTGAATTCTGTAATAGGCAGCAATGTGAATATGGATATTAAACTTGAAAGTTGCTGAACTTGTGTGGGAAGGAACTGAGTTGCTACTTATTTCATGAAAAATATGAAGTGCTTTGATTTGGGTCAAAGCTGTCAGTGCTCAGTAGAAAGGCAGACAGGGTTTGGAGGCTGATGGGTATCACACATTTGTGGGGGTTAAAACCAGATAATTGCTTTATTTGGAGACAATAATAAAACTGTCAGGTTAAAGTGAGAGCCTGTGTATCAGCTTAAACTTCTGGGTGAAATGTGTTCACTAATATTAGTTAGTATAATACTGCAAGATATTTTAAATTAAAAACAAAGACGTGCAGAAGAGATTTTTGCTGTGAGATTATCTAGCAGAGCCAGGTCCTTTGCTTTTTTCTCCATAGCCATGTAAATGTGATGAGTTCTACTCAGGCCTTGAATATTTGCAGTTTGCCTGAAGTAACTGATGTTATGGTATTCAAAATTTTCAGACCAAGTCAGTGGCATAATGAGAAATCAAATTGCATTGGAAAACTGCACAGTTTGCCAAGTTTGAATAAATAATGCCTGCATTGCTTTTACTTTGGGCTTTCATGTTGATTCCATAGTCCATGGGAAGCAGGCAAGTGTCTCTTTGAGAGGACTTTGAAGGAGGAAATTTCTCGTGGAGTGAGTGGCATCAGCTCACTAAAACTTTGCAGAAAAGGGGATTTGGGTTTTCTCTGATTTGTTTCTTACTCAGAGTAAAACTGTCCTGTNAAGAATAAACAATAACCTGAAGACCAAGAATCAGTGAGTCTCGCTCATTTTTCATCCCTGGCAAAGAACTCACGCAGGGAATCTCCTTCAAGGGCCCTGGAGGTAGGTTCCCAGCAGGTTGTGGGGGGAAACAACAGCCAAAAAAGCCCCCCAACAGTCCTGCAGCTGTGAGAACAAAGCATGAAGCTGAAAATGCTCTGTCTAAAAATGCTGGCTACAATTATATTTGGTGTGATCTGTTAATGTTGCTTCTCAGACCTCTCCTTGTACACCTTGTATATTAATGAATGAGAAATCAAGGATTGTGGTTGCACTGAAGCTTTTTCATATTATCCAAATTAATTGTATAAGGAATGCATGCGTTTGATATTTTAGATGTTCTTTTTACCTGTTTATTAGATGTCTGAACTCTGAAATTCTTCTGAACCTTCTAAAGCCTTGCCCTGGTGATGCTAGCTCTAAGAAGGAAGGGATGTTCTGCATGTGAGGGGTGTAACACTGCAGGATTGTTGGAATGTCTTCTCCTTCAATTTGCAGTAGCAAAGAATCTGGTTTAGATTCTTCTTGCAAAAAGATTAAAATAGCTGCAAGTTGAGCAATGTTCTAGTTCTGCTTCCATATGCATTTTGTTCTTTTCCATCTATGCTCATCATGCCTCCACTAGAGATTAAATTTAGCTTCTCTTTGCTCTAATTGTGAGTGGAGCTCCATGAGACAACAGAACCAGAATTGGATGTGACCCTTCCAATGGTGTGAGCATGAGTGATGCAGCTGAAATCAGTACCCACAGAAAGTTTCTTCTCCAGGAAAACATGACCTCTGGGTTGAGAGCAAACTGAAAATTTTCCTACCAATATTGAGGGTTTTTTACTCACCCAGAAGTTATCCAGAAGAAAAGGAATAAAGCAAAATTATAATTAATACTAAAATAATGTTTTTAAAGTGTAGGTCTTTTGCTCCATTTGTTTCAGAGAATGATCCTGATAAACATCTTCAGTCTTCCTTTAGTCTGGTAGCATTGTTTCTTTCCAGGCTTCAATGGTTGTTTTTACTCCGTGTTTTAATAATCAGGGGAATCTTAATAGTTAAGTTTCTCTCCTATCCCAGCTTCAGACAGAGGAAGGAATATGATTAGCCTGGTTGGAGCCAGGAAGGCAGGAATTTCACAGTTAATAACTTCTCCATTGTTTTTTTAAGGGCCCTTGATATTCTGTGATTGACACAGAGTTGTTTCCCTCTCCCCCTCTGCCTTCAGGACACAGGAACCCCCAGGTGGGCAGCAGGCTGAGGGAGCAAGGGAAGAAACTGGCACTTGTTTATATATATGAGCAAAATGTTTTTGGGAGGTGAGAGGAAGCGTTTGTCCTGTGTTGGAACAGTGTGTTTGATGCTGTGTGGGGCTGCTCTAAAGAAAACATAATAAACCAGAGGGCAGCATTGTATGTATGGACTTAGAAAGGTCACAAACTCCAGAAGTCTGCATTTTAGGCCATTTGAATTATAAAGAAAGAAAATGCAGTTTGTAACATGATAAAGCTGTGAAGTACAGACATTTATGTACTAATTTTATATGAGAAGCCAACATCCAGTATTAAGAATTAGTAAGCAGCCATTATTAAGAATGTGCCAGTGATACATAGTAATTTCAGAAGTAGCAATATTTGACTTTTGCACCGAATTCCTGCAGACAGATGTATGAGCTTTTAGCTTTTCCCCTTTACTGCTCCCTAAACACCTTCCAGCAGAACCAGGGTGACTCTGAGCCTCGTGAGAGAGCAGTGTCCTGCTGTGGTGGGCTCCATGCAAGCCCTGGAGGTGATGGATGGACTCTGGAGTCCCTTGACTTGCACATCAAGGACCCTGTGTGCACTTGGTGCCCGGTCAGCTCTTCAGGGTCACTTCTGGGGACCTGAGGAGCAGACTACACAAAACAGAAGATGCCAAGTTCTATTTCCTCTGCATAGCAGTGCTTAAAGGAGTCTGGAAGATGGAGGGAGCTGCAGTGTGTGGAGATTGTTGACTTGCACAGCCAGCATGTGTCTAATCAGAGTTAATAAATTTGACTCAATGCAGGTATTGCCAGAGCTGATATGACTCCTGGAGAGCCTCTCTGCACAGTTCTTCAGCTTCCAGAAGGCTTTATTAGTCTGGGCTCCATGCTGTGCACATCCAGAGCTGCTTCTGATCCAGCACTGGAGCTAATCTGTTCGTGGCACTAGATGATTATGCATCATTCTGCCCAGTGCTCCAAATTCCCGGAATACTTTGCAGGTCTTATTAGCTGTAAAGCATCCAGGTCGGAATACATTGGAGACTGAGCAGCTGCACTCCCATCCAGCAGTCCCAGGTCAAATAATGTGGACCAGATCTTGCCTGGCTCTGTGCCCCAGATTCCTGCCTGGCCCTGGGTGGTGGATGGTGCTGTGTGTGCACACACGTCCTGGCTGCAGGGCTGCTGTGCTCCCAGCCTGAGGGAAGAGCCCAGTTCCAAGGGCTTCTTTTTGTGCTGCCTCCCAGGTGGCATTCCCAGTCTGAACAGTCACAAGGATTTTGTTTGATAATGATTTTTTTTTAAATTGTACTCTACTGTTCAGATTCACAAAGCTTACCTGTCATTCCTCCATGATGTAGCCAGTTACAGCTGCAAAACTGGCTTGGATTTAAATTCTTTTTCCAGGTATGTCCTGATGTTATTTCTATTTTAAGTCACTAATTTGAAATCAGGAATATCTATATTTGTTAATAAAGTACAGTCCCAGGAACAATGTCCACAGAATTGTTTTCCAAGATTCTGGCTCGTTTATGTTTATGAACTTTTTGCAGACTATTTTTATTTCACTGTTCTATGGCTTCATCATTTCCAAGTTGTTATAAAATCAAGGGTACTGCTGTAATTAAAATTGGACAGCTGACAGGATTTAGACTTATGCAGTAATGGGATGGTAACAGGTCTAGGAAAGCAGGGGGCATTTCCGTTCCTCTCTTGGGGTCATTTGGTGTGGTTAGGGGCTGCAGCCCAGCAGATCCCTCAGTGTGCCCAGCCTGTGCTTTGCACCTCTCCCGAGGCACAGCTCCATCCCTGTGCTGGCATTCCTGAGCTTTGCTTCACCTTGCACTGGAGGTTTCCCTCTCTGTCCTAGAACTGATACTGAGAGGTGAGGATAAACTTCAGTTCTTGTCAAATGATGTGCTAGGAACTCTTCCACTGCATTTCATCCGTGTTTGGCACCTCTTTGTCAAACCAGAGGAAACAGTGCTTATAAATGGCCATTCAGAACATTTGGTCTTTTCATTAAACAATCTTTAAACACATCTGTGTCTCTTTTTTTGGAATTTAAAAACATCCTGTCTGGTACATTGATACTTCTGTATTGAGGACTTTCTTAATGGCCTTTCTCTCAAGCCCAGGAAGAGAAATAAGAGGTGTAATTGGGATTTTTTTCCTAGGCTATTGGTGGCTTTGTAGCACATAATAAATAGGAGCATGTTAAATGTACCCTACATCAAGTATGTGTAAGTTTCTACGAGGTGATCTAGTCTTACATTTCAGTAAGTATTGCAGTAGAAGTTATAATACAGTAGGTGATGTTCAACAGAAACAACCCCCTGTTCATTCCCGTAGTTCCCCTGAGAATCAAACTACGAGGAAAATGACTTTTGGTGGAAGTTTAAACTTGAAATAAATCTTAGGAGGTGGTGGAAGGTTTGGAGAGTCCCATAGCTTGAAACAAGACTTGGATAGACACTTGTCTTCAAGTGTTTGGTGTTACATTAATTTGCTTCATTACCAATTAGTAACATAACCTGATGTTAGAGAGCTGCAAACTCTAGTTTCTGGCAGAAATAAAGCTCACCTGAAGCTTCTGGAGGATGGAATCTTTACAGGAGCACTGACCTGTAGTGCTGGGGGAGTTTGAAAATAAAGTTTATATAAGTTAAAGCAAAGGCAGAATGTCATTGAGTTCTTGGCCTTGATACACAAATTCAGTTTGTGTTCTGCTGCAGTGTGAAAAGAATTTCATTTGCAACAATATCATATTAAAAATATTAGGTACATTTAGACCCATACAAAATGTTTAGTGCTAGTGAAGAACAGATCACAGTGTGAACTTGCAAGAGTCCCTGTGTGGATGTTACTTCATATAATGTTTGAGAGAAAATCAATATGGAGAGAACTTCAGGTTGAGATATTAAAGTGCTTAGGAGAGTTAAAAAGGGCAGCTGAGAACTTGGTTCTTTTGCTATCACAGGTAGGAGAATGTTGGCCCTTAAAAATAATAGGAAATAATATAAGATGTTCAACCTTCTAGATGAATTTGATAGTAAATTAGAGAAAAACCCTCAATGTTTGGTTTTTTTACCCCTCTGGGTTGTTTGTGTCACTGCAAGTTGTAAATGTTTGACTTTGGAGATTGAAGCTTGCTAACCTGGAAATATGATCTCTTGTTACTATATGTATTTTCTTGTCTGCTTGTTGGTGTGAAGCCTCCTGTTCTAGAAATTTAATCTGATTTTGATTAGTTTCTTTGGCTTAGAACAATAAGCACAAGCTCAGCATTTGTGAAATCCTTGCAAGTAGAGAAAAGAATATTCCTAAAGCATATTCCTGGGATGTTACTTTGGGATGAGTCAGATGACTTTGGGTTGACAGTGGGTAATTACGTGTACATTGTGAGATCTGAAATGATAATCAGACACAGGAATAAACATTTGACACCATGTGTAATAGATGCATTTCACTGGCACTCTTGCATTTTGGATGATAAATAAGTTGATTTTGTTCACTGTTTCTCAATGACTAGTGGTGGCCTTGGAGAAGGAAGATGGATAAAGAGTGCTAAGCCCTGAATAAGTCATTTTTCTTTGTCATATTTCATCCTGTTATTCTAAAAGATAAACACGATTAACTGAAGTAATGACTTTGATGAGGGCTAAGTAGCACATTGCCATCAACCTTGAATTAAGTAAGATTGTTTACTTAGGTATGAAATTGTGAAATGTCATGTGGGTGTTAGGGCATCCAGTTTCAAATCTTCCCATGTATTTTCTCAAATTAAAAACTAGCTTCTCTCTATATATGAGAGTTTTTATATGAGTCTCCCCATGTATGAGGTTTTTATATTCTTTAAAGGTTCATTTGCTGTTTTGTTCATTTATCTCAAAAATGTCATTGAGTGGTTGGTAGAAGCTGCAGGAAGTAACTGCAGCAGATGCAAATATTGGTTCTCATGTGGTGTGTGTAATGTGTGTAAGCCTGAGAGAGTGCTCAGGCTCTGTGAGCTTGCAGATGCAGCCTTTGATCTGTTCTAGGTGTCAGAGAAGTTAAAATTTCCCTCTCCTCCATCACCCCTTTTCTCCCAAGACACGTTCATATGGTGGCCATGTGAAAACTCTGCCATATGAAACCCCACAATGTTAGTTTGATCTCAGGAAGGCCTTTCAATTCCAAAAATTCTTGAATTCTGGTAGTGAAATTACTCAGTGTGCAAGAGAACTAGAAAGCAGATATGGGGTGCTAAGTAGCATTGGGTTTATAAAAGTTCCGGGTGTCTTTGGAGATCAAAACTTCAGCAAAAATAGATCTGCTATCAAAGTTAACCTGGAAGATGGATTGGGAACAAAGGGGGCACAAAGGCAGGCTTGTATATGAACTTAGAAAATAACTCAGCTTCATCTTCACACAGTGAGGACGTTTGTAATTAGCTCAGGTCAATGCATTATGCAAATAGCATCCATTAGGACTGTGAGAGCAGGTGACTGTTTTCATTGAAAAAGAATTGAAGAACAGGATTGTGTCTTAGAAGCAGAAGTGCTTTCAGATTTTGCAGGGCTGTCACACATTTTATGGAGAGGAGGCTCATGCTTTTTATAGTTACAGGGCTGGAATAGCTTGGAATGGTTGTTTTGTAAAAACTGGCAAGTTGTCACCAGAGTAAAACTCATATAGTGAGTGAGTAAAAGGGACTAATGTATAAACACTAATCTGTTCTTTAAAATGTTCCTGGAAGAATCTTCAGGATTAATATTCTATTTCAAATCACCGTGTAGTCATCTGGTTACCCATATGTTCATATTTTCTACAACAGTGCTCAGGTTTTCCAAGTGAAGTTTCAAGAAAATTCTTTTAAAAAAGGAATTATGTATACTACAGAAATAATAGCTAATCTGGGAGTAATCTTGGTTGGTCAAGTTACTGAATTTACTGTGCCTACATTTTTTGAAGGAGAATGAAAATCCAGATTCCTACCAGTAGCTGTTCCTGAAGCAGAGTGAGCTGAGTGTATGATTCTCAGTAGGCATCCAGAGGAAATTGAGAAGTTATGCTTGTGTACTCATCCATATTAAAACTTTGTGGTGCTGTTCCTTGACTCCCCACCTCGTGGATGTGGGCAGGTGCTCTACAAATGACACAGTTTGGCTCCTGTATGAATAAAATGCACAAGGCATCCAATGGCAAGTTCGTAGCATGAGGTTTAGTGCAATAGGAGCTTCATGTGTTTATGCATAATAGAATAAACTTCTTCAACTGGAAGATAATCTAATCGATTTTTTTTTTGTTCTGATTGTCACTGTTTAGGCGTCTGAACAAGAATAAATTGCAAGTTCTTCCTGAGCTGCTTTTTCAGAACACGCAGAAGTTAACTAGGCTGTAAGTATAATCTGATTTATTTTTCTGTGGTGTGTTTCTATTTTGTGTTCCTTATTGTGCAGATTCACATGTTTGTGTTTTGACTGCGGCGAGAGGTTTAATTTTTGTGATATGAAACTGCCAGTTAGTTAAGGTTTTTTAGGGGATGTGTTGTGTTTGCTTGTGTGTAGCTGTAATTCGGTAGAGCATAAATATCAGAGGGAAGAGAAACCACAAAATTTTTCTGTTCCTCATATATTCACCAGGATGATGTCAAGGTGACTTATTTTGAACTCTCTGTAGAGCTACAGAAACCATGAAAAGTGTCAGGTTCACATATCTGGTTCAGGCTAGATGTCCACAAAGAGAGAGTGCATATACTTATTTTAAAATAATGGAGGTAGCTACAAATTCTTTAGTTTGGAAAATTATCTTTTTAAGTAAGTAAAGGCTTTCCCAGATAGACCAGCAAGTTATGGTTGCTGCCTTGTCAGGCAGGAAGAGGAGAAATTATGGGGAGTAAATGATTTTTTTCCTTTAAATATAAAAACTATGCTATAAAATGTTTAGATGGCATCAAGACCCACTTCAACAGCAAGAGAAGGATATCATGAACTTGGCATTATTTGTTTTTGGTGGGAGGAGGGAGAGGGTGGTGTTAGAACAATAACTGGATGATTTACAAAATATATTTTTTAAAAAGTGTATAAAAATAAAATGGACAAGAAGGTGCCTGCATAGTTACTGTCAAAAAGAGAGTCATCTGCCTTTTTAAAGGAGTAGCAAAAAACTGTTTGAAATAATTTTCTGGATCCTGCCAAAGTTAAACTCATGATCCAGACTAGCTTTTTGAAATTTGGTAAAACTGTTCTTCTAATACATGAGTTTGTTTATGGAAGATCAGATACTAAGACTTGTGATTTGGTTGGTGAAATTGTAAAGTTATTACAGGGTGGCTGAAAAAGTTCTCCATTCATGTGGAGTTTTTATAATTGTTTCAATAGATCAAAGTGCCACCAAACAAACCATTTAGACAGTGCAGTAAATTTTTTTTCTTGTGGAAATAAAAACCACATGGTGATAGTGCAGATTAATTTTGGAATCAAATGACTTTAAAGAAGTAGGATCTTGGTTTATATTTAAAAGAGGCAAGCTGAACAGTGCTGTGCAACAAGTGATCTTGATGGTTTAGAGAAACTCTTTAATGAACTTCTGGTGTTGTCCAAACTTTCTCATGAAAAACTGTACAAGTCAATGCCATTATTCTGCAGATGTAAAAAATATTTTTAAAAATGTAATCTATAGATATGTTTTAGTCTTAAAATCTGCTTGGAAAAATCTTTGTTGGACTTGTTTTGCAAGCTTTGTCATGACTTTTGAATTCACTAGGCTATATCTGCTGAATGGGTTTTCTTAAGCTGAATAATTTGGTTGCATTTTCTAATGTTCTTTGCATGGTTTTGAAATTTTACATCTTGAAACTCCGCTTGAGTATAAAGTGTGAGCTGGGACATAGTTGCAGATACCTTAATCTGGTCTCTGGAAGGTGCCAGTTGTATTTATTTGTTAGAAGAGTTGCTTTATGTGGGTTGGTTGGCTAAGGATATGATGATGCTTTCCAGAGAAAAGCTTTTTAGCGTTTACCTGGATCTCTACAAATTCCAGCTTAACATGTTGAAAATTGCTCTGTGAGTGGTCCCATTGTACCTGGATGTCATGAGAGGAACTCTGGTAATTTGTGGTTTCAGTGGAATGCCGCGTGTGTTGATAACTTGTGTGCATCTGTCCTCAGGAACCTCGCACAAAGAACTGGAGTGAAAGTAGCTGAGGCTGTTCAGTGCCACAGAGTGTGTTTTTCAGTAGGGCATGTAATCATGATACATTATAGCCCTTAACAGCAAGGGCAATAATTTTGCTTTTAGAGTATAAAGATTGTAATAAAGTTCCATAGAATGATTAATCTGAATGCTGTGTTCTGTAATGCCTCCCAATGGATGCCGTTGGAACATTTGTCTTTATTCACTGGCATTCATTCAGTCTTGCTTACTGTTGAGCAGGGCATTAGATAGATCACTTGAACACTGTTTGTCAGAAGAAACTGGCTTTTTCTTTTGAAGATACAAGTGTTATATAAATAGAGTGTGTATTATAAGCAGATAAATCTTAGCTCAAGTGAACTGTTACAGTTCCAAGGGTAGTTTGGTTGCGTGTTTTTCTGTCATGGGATAAGAATGAAAAATTTGCTTCCTACTAGAATTTGTAAAAACACACCCACACATATATATGGTTGCTCTCTATTGTTTCATGTTGCTGTCCTGGTCCCACTGCTGGTAGATTCAGAGCTGTTGTTTCTTGCTTCTGTTCTGACTTGTCTGAGTCCAGCAGTGCCCCTCTGCTCTCAGCTGGCTCAGGTGCTTCAGTGGAGGGGCAGTGGTGCCTGCATTCCTCCCTGCAGCTGCTCTGACCCAGCCTCTCCAGAAGAAAGCAGAGCTGAGAAAGTGATGAAAGGGCATAAAAGTAGTGAAACAAAAATCAGTAAGACAGGCTGATGCAGGGGTGAGGTAGATTCTAAGGAATTTACAAGGAGTGAATTTAAATGAACATTAAAAAGTGTAGATAACGCTGGTCTTAATTTTAATTTTCCATGGTATAGCTATAGTACTTCTGCTGCTATATTTTCCAACTCTTGACTCTGAGTTACTCAGACATTACTCCATTATTTTCTTCTTGATAATTATAATCTCGTAAAGTAAAAAGTCCAAAAGTCAAGTATTTTAATTGTGTAAGCTTGCTACAGCTCAAACAATGCAAAACTTTCAGGAACTAAATATTTCGGTGCAGTATGTCCAAATTGTGAGATTTGGGTTTATTCACTGGAACAAAGAGCTCCTAGTCTTGCCCATGGAGGAAATAGAGGTGAATTCTGTGATTCTGAAGCTGTCCTCTCCAGCAGTCCATGGCTTTGTTAATGAAGGGAGGAGCTAGACTTTTTTTTAAGATAAAGCTAAATAGGAAGATGTCATTCTGAGTTTGGTAGCTTGATGCGAGTGGGAAAATGGAGCATATTTATTATCATGAATAAAATTTGGTGGAGAGGGAGTGACTGAGCTGCTTAAACATGCAGGAATTCTGTGTTCTGGAGGGTTTCAGGGAAGACCTGTTACTGTTTCAGGAGTAGTTAAAGGCTGAAAAAGCAACTGAGGGCTTTTCTCAGTGTTCTGTCAGCCAGGCTGAAACCTGGGACTTTACTGGAGGAACTGACTTTGCTTCTGTAGGTTGGTGTCAGCAGAATCTCTTCAGCCCTGCTGCTGCTGGCAGTCAGAATGTAGGACATGGTTTCATGTTGATGATGTGCTTGAAAAGCTGCAGAACAAACCTGGGGGTTCTCGTGCTGTTCCAGGGTGTGGGACAGCAGTGCTGCTGTCTCTGATGGGTTCTGTGTGTGTCACCAGGTCATACATGGTGCATTTCCACTGCAATCCACTTTCTGATAACTACTGAAATCGAATTCAGAATGCTTCTCAGATTATAACTGCATCCTCAACCTTCACTTCAACTCCAGCCACCTTTGGCTTTTTCTCCAAGCCTCTCCTAAATTCTGAGCTTCAGGATATCCTTCCATCTTTTACAGGGCTGGTTAGGCTTCGTTGTCACATCTGGTTGATATTACAAGCAGGAATATATATAGTGAAATAAACCTTAAATGGAATGTGAGGCGTCCCACAAAACGAGTTTCTCATAAGACTTTGAGCCTTTTCTTCTAGAAAGAGTGGCTTTGAGACTCATGGATTTTGTTTGCTTTGGTTTAGATAAGGGTTTTAAGTTTAAGTTGGATGGTGAACGAGCCCTTGATTGGATTCTCTAGTGGAAATGTTTCTCATTGCTCTGTTGCCTTCACTGCCTAGGTTTTAAAGCTTCTGAACTCTTTTATCTGGGATAATTATCTAATAATTCAAAATGCAGGCACTTTTAATGAGAAAACTGAATCAAGGAAAAGACATTTTTAATAAATTGAGAAATAAAAGCATATAAGATTTTTTTTAATAGTTTCAGATACTTACTAATATCTATCCATAAAGGACCAGGTATTTTTAATACAGGTGATGAAATGCACAGAAAAAGTATAATAAAATGAAACATGTAATTTAACAGCTATAAAAGTAGGTTTTGATTCTAAGGCAATTATTTTCTTGTATCCAAAACAACTCATGAAATTTATCCGCAAAGGTTGTAAGCAAAGATTGTGCCTGCTGGAATCCTGTTTCCTTTGTGTGCAAAGTTGGTGTATAAAATGATTGTAGTGCTTCTGCTTTCCACTAAAAACAAGTATACTAGGGGTCAATGAGATACTTATTTATCTTTGAAAAGAAAAGGGGGAAACAAGCTCGTTTTCCCACAAACAGCCTGTCATGTAAGAATATATTTGTTTCATTGTTGAAGCCTCTATACCTCAGGCTAGCTGCTAAGTAGTCATGGTAAAGCTCCTTTGTGTGTTTGAAAAAAACCTCTTAGAGGGGCTCTGAACTCAAGTCTCTCCGTGAGAATTAATGCCTCTACCAAATTTATAGCCATGGACCATTTGTTGGGTCTGTTTACTTTTAATGAACTGTCTTAGTTGTCGCTTGACTGGGCAAACCAGGCTCTGGAAATTTAGGTACTGAAATCTGACACCAAGATCTCAGGGTAGTGGAAGCATCCATTAGACTCTGAAATGAATTTGTTTACTTTTTCGAGTAGTATCAGAATCTAGATTTTATTCCAAAACTGAGTGTCTTAGTGTGGGAGCAGAGCCCTGTGCTCCTGGACTGAGACAAATTGGGTCCATGGCTGAGCGTGCTCAATACCTTTGTGTTTAAATTTTCTAGTCATGGTGTCCCAATGTTTTACCATATTAATTTACAGGTCTTTCTGAAGTAGGCTAAAGTAGCACAATCAGCAGCACGGAGACATTGTAGGCAAGTTATTTGTTTTAATAAAATGGCATTTGCTCTCAGTATCAGGAACAGCTATTCTGTAATGAGTTGTTTGTTGTTAACATGGTGTAAGTATTTGTAGCAGTGTGAGATTTGTCAGAGCTGGATCAGTGGGATGCTTATTTCTTGTCTAGTGGAATATTTTGAAAGTTTATTGATAGATGGGTAAAATAGTGATTAAGTACTTGCAGCACACAACACAATTGCTGTGAGTAGCCTTAAAAAGAGGCAATATTCAGTTTTAGCAGAATCACAGTGGCTGAGGTTGCGTGCAGGGCTGACCCTGGCAGGACACTGGTGCCCAAAGCTGCTCTGTCACTGCTCTTCTCAGCTGGGCAGAGGGAGAAAATATAATGAAAGACTTGTGGGGTGAGATAAGAGCAGGGAGAGATGCCTGACCAGTGACTGTCACGGGCAAAACAGACCTGACTCAGGGATATTAATTGTTTTGACAACGAATGGCAGGGTTTTATTTTTAGAAATTGCTATTTGCCATCTCTTTCCTTGACTTGTCCACTTCCTTATGATACCAGCGTGTGTGCAGTGTGTGTATTTGATTTTGTGTAAGTAGTTTCCTTGGATAGTTCCTGGTAGGGGCAGCTGGAACTATTTAGTTAGTGCTTTACTTACAAAGCAGCCCTGGTTAGACATAACTATGAAGGTGTTCTCACCTTCCCTGTGGGACTCTGCTGTGCTGCAGGCAGGTGTTGGCCCGGGTGAGTCAGTGCCTCCTGCCTGGGACTGGACAAGTGCTGTGTGTGACAGATTTTCCCAGTGTCTGCTTTCCCCTGAGTGCCTGTGTAGCTCAGATGTTTATTGTAGCCAGGGGCTGGTTGCCCATGGCTGTGATTTGCCCCGGATTTGCTGCTGGAAGCCCTCTGAGAATGTTACTTGGGAACCCTCCTCTCCAAGCCCATCCTCAGCCAGCTCAGAACATCAAACCACAGCTCCTGGTCAAATTCAGCCTCTTTCATCTTGTGGGTGTCATTAGAAGCTGTGCTTGGAAAAGCAACCAGATCATAAATTTTCTTAGTGTCTCCTTTATTTCTCTGTTTGTTCTCTTTCTAGAAAGCAAGCTCTCCCAGATTGCTGCCTCAGAGCTCCATTATCATTTCCCATTAAAGCAGGATCCTGACAATTCAATTGTTGCAGGAGTGTGAGTTACGGTGTTGCCATGACAAAAGAGCATGGGCTCGTAACAGGGTGTTTTTGTGGTTTTGTCCACATCCAATAATTGTAGTTTTACTGTGTATAGACCACAGCAGGTCTTTTCAGAAGACAGTAAATAATTACAGTAAGTGTTTGCTGGTCTCTGGGGTGCACTTCTGGCTTGGGAAAGATGTGCATTAGGTCAGGGGCTTGTGCTGCAGATAGCTGGATGACATTTACACCATTTATCAAGCTGAAGTCATTCTAGATCTTCTTTTTGGCTCTGCTTGTAAATAATGTATTTAACCATTTTTTTTTAATACAAGTACACACCAATTTTATTAGAAGAGTCTAAGGATCTCCTTTCTGTCTAAGCTAGTGCAGAAGAATAATTAAAAATATAAAATATTTTTAAACTTAATATTGAGAGTAGAAAACAAAGGAAAACATGTTGACAAGCCAGAAGGCTTCCTTCTCAGTGCTGCTCTTTCCCCTGTGTGAAATTGGTTATTTGAAATGATCATGTGCAGATGTCTTGTTTCCCCTCTTAAGGGAAATAGGCACGACTGGGGAAGAAAGAGTGTTTTTTGTGAAAATTACTGCTGGGTTTTAGTGGCGTCTCCCTTCTAAGGAGGGTTCTACTGCCAACTTCTGTGATCAGGTCATCTTATTACAAAGCTATTTAAGGGAGTTTGTGGCAAAGGATTATACATTTCCAGAAGAAATGCCACACATGCAGATTAAGCATAAGTCTGCTTTGGAAATAAGTTGTTTTACTCTGTTAGCTGAGTAACTACTGCCTTGCATTTCCAATGTTTTTTCCTTTGCTACTTGAAGGGTGACATCTTTTCATTGATATTCAGCTCAAGAAATCAGGAGGCTCCAAATTAGTGGGATTAATTTGCCATTTAATTATTTGATAATTATTTGCTAGCCTTAGCCATGCCGCTGGGTGTCCATTTTTCTGAATGTTGAGGTTTTTAAAGCTCTCTCAGATATAGTCTAGTTTCAAATCACATGGCTTGGAGATAGCACTTTAAAAATACTGTTAATGTACTGTAACTGGCTGCTCAAAGCAATCCTGAGCTGCAAAATGCTAACATCAATAGCAGCCTTGGGAGCTCACCAAGTCCAGTCCATGATTTTGGATCAACAGAACCCTTGTAAATAGTTTCTGATGCTTCTTAAAATTTCCTTATTCTTAGTATCAAACAAAGAATACTGTAAAATTCAGTGTGTGCTCCCAATTAGACATTAATTCCCTTCAGAGTTCATTCTTTTTGAGAACATTCTGGAGGTGCTTAGCAAAATTAGGCTTTTCTGAACTTCTGCAGAATCTGCTGCTGCTTTGAGTGAGTCCCAGCAAAGGCATCTGGGTGGGGGCTCCATGGTCAGTCAGCACTTGGAGAGCTGCTCATGTGGGTTCTGAGGCTGGGTCTGAAATGTGTCCTTATTAACTGCCTTCAACTTCTGTCTTCAGAGTGATGAGTTTAAATGGGGGAAAAACCAGTGACAGCTTCTGGTTACCAGGGCTTTCACATGACTGAGTTGTTGTGTCCCAAAACACAGCAGTTGTGGGTGGGCATTACTGGCTTGCTGTTTTCTTAGATTAGTCTTCAGAATTTGGGCTTTTTTGCTTCTGTGAGCAGCAGTCCAAGTTCTGTAGCTCCCTGCAGGGCTGGGTTCTGGTTCCTGGGGTTTGATTTGTGGTGGTGGCAGGGCCAGGGAGCTGCTGCTGCTGGTGGCCTCTGCAGGGTGGATTTGTCTGTGGCACTCATGGGCTGCTTTCAAGCCTGACAGAGGATTGAGTGGCTGTGGAGCTTGCAGCTGGAGATTAATTAGGTTATATCACAGGTATATTATTACTGGGGGTTCTGACCTGATGGTTTATAGGCAGTTTCTTTTCCGGAAACTGGATAACCCTGGTAGTCTGTGCAGCTCTAAGTCTGTCAGGGGCAGATTTACTGCATTTGCTTTGTTAATGTGCCTTTTTTTGGCCTTGCCATTAGAGCCAGTCAGCAAATGTCAGCACATCACGGGGTACTTGCACTCAGTATTGCTGTATGGATATTGCTTTTCTTGTTTGAAAACTTCCTTTGAATCAGTTAGTTATTATGTGAATGTTTTTTTGCCTTTCCCCTTTGGCTGTGCTCTGAAAGAAGCTGGAAAGTGTTTTCCTGAGTGTTCAGTGCTTTGGAGCTGCTGGAGCCTTGTTAGAATGCCATGGTTAGAATGAGCGAGGGTAAATTCACTTGTAAATCGTCATTACTGCAAAATACAGAGTGAACATGACTGTCTCTTCTTTCTGGTGAACAGGAGATTAGAATACATTTGGCATTATTTTCACACTGAGGCAGTTTCCTCACACAAAGCGAATGTAGGAACAGATTGAACTGATGACCCGAAGTGCAGACACCTCATCTACACAACAGGAAAACTATCATAATGATAATGTAAATATTTCTGCTGCTTTCCATAAGAGACTGTCATCCTGAGGCCAAAGATGGGTTTACATTCACTGTCTTGTAAAAGTCCTTTCAAATACTTTGGAAATACGTTGCAGATAATGAGAATTTCTTTTAGTGTGTGTGGATAGTAGAAGTATGGGACATGATCATTGGTGTAGAGATACTAATGAGGGTTAAATTACAAGTGCTGCATGTGAAGTCTTGATTTTCATCAGTGTCTTTAAAAAGAAAAGGCCATTTCCCATCAGCAGTTTTCTGGCTTCAGCTCTCCTGGTTGTTTCACGGCAACAGAACCCTGATTTACCTACAGAGAGTTTTGCCCAGTCAGAGTGCCCCATGAGTTGAGGGTTTGGTGAGTAAAATGATGTGGGGCCAAATAATTCCTTGTTTTAATTATCATTTGGTTTTCTTCTTGAAATCTGCGATGTGTACAATGGGAAGCTTAAGTCAGGCTTTCTGGAACTTTTCCATGTGTTTCACAGGGGTAACAGGCCATGCCTGTTTAAAGTATTTCAGACACTTAAAGGTCTCGAAAATGAAAGCTGCTATTACTTTTAAATGCACTAGGTTTGCTTTTGAAATACAGTCATAAATGATCCAGGATTTCATTTTGATTCCAGTTCCTGCAGTTGGGAGAGCCGTGGGATTGTAGCCTGGGGCGTGTGTGTGCCTCTCAGAAGGGTCAGAGGCTGAACCAGGGGATTTCATCTGGAGCCTGACACAGCTCCCTGTCCCCAGTGCAGACTGCACTGTAAAACTTACAAGGGTAGAAATATTCATGAAACAAAATTAAAATAACCTGTGCAAGTCATTAAATGTTATGGTGCTATGAGAATAGATTGGCAAGGGTGGTTTGTCATCATCCTGCTCTCATGACTAAGGCAAGGATGTTGTACAAGGTGTGCCTTTGAACTGCTTTTATTTCTTCACTCAGTGTAACACACTGAAAACAAAAGGTTATAGGACCATGTGTTATACAAAGTCCATGAGCTGATTTTTGATGTTTCCCTCATATAATACGTTGGAACTAAGTGAGATTATTCAAATATACAGTAATTGCCACTGTTGAATATTGAGATTTTCTACAATGAAAATGCAAATACTATTGAGAAAATTGACTGAAGCATATTTGAAATTAAGTACCTGCCTTTTGCTTTGCTCTGTTAAACTCCCTGATGTTGCTAAAGACATCTAGGAAATGTTTTCGTCAGGAAACAGGTGATATGAATTTACTGCATTCCTATTGATCTATGAAGGAATGTTAAGTTTAATGTTTTGAATGGTTTCCATGCATAGTACAACATCAGTGCGCGGTGAACTGTGAGGGGAAAAATGCTGGCACGAAAAGCATCTGATATTGAACCAAATATTATGCTCATACATAGAGTTTCTTTTGTTGAGAGAATAATCCTGTATCCTACCACACAGCCACAGGAATAGAGCTGCCTAAGTTCTGATAATCATCCCTGGGCCAGCCCTGCCTCGCTGTCCTGTCTGGGAGTGAGGGGGGTTGCTGAGTGCCCTGGGACATTCAGACTCTGAGCCCCAAACTGATTTCTTTACAACAACCATATGCACAAAGTGACTGTATCTTCAAAAGCACTGGATGGAATTTTTGCTTTTTTCACCTTGAGTTTGTACTGCCCTGCTCTACTTTTTCCCAGTAATGGCTCAATTAACCCCATACCTTAGAGTCCCTTACTGGGAGCAGGGCTGATCCTATATTGTGCCAGGTTTTTTACTAGGACTTTTTCTGCAGAAGTGGCAGCCTTTGCAATGTCTTGGTGTTATTTGATCCTGGAACTTGCTGGTCTATAGGAAGTATTTCTCTTAAACACCTTCCCTTCCTTGGCTCCAGAGGCCTCATGTTGCTCCTGCTGTAGGAAGAGCTTGCCAAGGGCTGCACTGCAAACACCATCCTGGGATGGTGCCCTGCCATTGGGCTGGCTGCAGTAAAACCCCAAAATCCGTGTCCTTTGCTAGGTTTATTGGGAGGATGTGGTGGCACATCCCTGTGTGAGCGAGGGATCTCAGTGAGGCTGTTCTGGTGTTTGCCAGGAGGTGGGAGATGCACAGCTGTGCTCCAGAGTGTCCCTGCCCAGCAGCCCTGCCTCTGACAGGAGCAGAGCTAGACTGACATTGCTCAGGTGGGCTGCTCAGTTTTGACTTTCAAGGCGACATTCGTGGAGTATTTTGATAAAGTGTAATTTACATGCATCAGTAATTACAGGCTCCAGAGGGACCATGGTATTTTTTTCCTGACAGGACAGAAAACAAATTTCCCATGAGCCTGGGGAATGCAACATGCCACTTGCCCCAGTTGGTGGTGAACTTCAAAGGCAAACAATGTTTCTTTTTACTGGCCTCGAGTTTTGCACTATTTTATCTTCAAAACTGGTATTTCAATTGCTTGAAGGGAATATTTTTCTTCGCTGCTTGTTACTCTTTTTTTCCCAAATGGCATTGCTGGTTTTTAAAAATGAGGACCACCTCACTCTCTTGCAGCTGGAGCTTATTCCAACTCCTCTTTAATGAGGTAAACCCATTTCATTGTGTTTAAATAAGCACACGAACAAAGGGCCAGTTGCTGGGTTGGCCTGTGGATGGCTGTGGCTTACAACAGGCCATGTGTCGGGTGTCAAACTTGGCAAAAATATCAGCTAGACTGTTTTTCACTTTGTAGTTAAGGTTTGTAAATAAATACTGTTTTATGGAAAGTGTAAATGATATACCTGTAAAAGTTGAGACTTTATTACCAGTCTGTTTTTTTCACCTCTCTTAATTCACTTGAGAGAGTCCTTACTTTCTAAAGAATGAAATGAAAAGGGGAGAAGGACTCTCCTCTTCCTTTAGGGCACATTGAGCATGCCATAAAATATGGAAAAGTGAGGACTTATCACTCTGGCTTGACTCTGTAGCCTTGCCCAGAAAATGAGGAAGGAGTTCAGTGAGCAGAGAGTTTCTAAGGCATTTTTTGTGTGTGTGCCCCAGTGTTTGAGTGTCAGATTGGCAAGAAGAATGCCAGTTTGGGCTTTCAGCCTGGCCTCTCCCTTATGTATGGTGACCTGATAGATTAACACAGTTAAAAACTGAGGGGAAGCAATTTTTATATATGAAAATTTCCAGTATTCATAAAGAAACAAGCTCTAGCAGTTCCTAGTGAATACTCAGGAGCTAGGGGGCTGCTGGGGATGCTGCAGTGCTGAATGGCCTGTGACAGTGCCTCTGTGTAACTTTAAACTGCACTTTTTGAATTATGCAATGCTTAGATACCTCACTGAGGTTTTTCCTGAAGTAAATTTCCACAATTTACTTCATCTGCACAGATTGGGGGGATTAGTTGTAGAAATAGTCAATGGCTTGTCTTGGATCAGCAGTCACTGATTTCTTAGGAGTGTTTTCCCCACTAATGTGCCTGCTTTTTAAGGTTTTCATATTTAACATTGTGGTAGCCAACCCATTTGTTTCTTTCTCCTGTAGAAGGAGATTTTTCTGGTTTTCTTGCCAGAAATATAAGAATACATATATACAATGCAATATAAGAAAGAATGGAGCATATTAACCTCATCAACATTTAACTGGCTGTGTTTTGAGTGGGAAGTTGAACCATATGACCGCAGAGGTCCCCTGCAACCTGAAGTATTCTGTGGTTAAATATGTTATTTACAGTATTTAATGCTAGGGCTTGGAAGCTTTTAGCTGGTTCAAGGTTTGGCAGATATTGTGGATGGGATACCAGATTGTGGAGGTTTTTTTGTCCTTCTTCTATTGAGAATGAAAGATTAAATGTAGTAGACAGGATTTTTGTGGGTGCTGGAAGATCCTGTGTCTAAGAGGTGCAAGATTGTGCTCATCCATCAGGATGTTAGAGTATGAGATGTTGGTTTTCAACTCCCACAACCCTGGAAAGTCATCAGGAGCCAGAATTGATGAACTGCTGCTGAGGAAAAGTAAATTTTAGCTGTGTCCCACCCTAAACTGTGCTGTTTGAGTCCACTTGTAACGTTGACTTTGGTGTCCTTTTCAGAGGTAGGATGTGCCTTGGTGTTCAGTGGTTTTGCATTTTATCATCTTGCATCTTGTTGTGGGAGGAACTTATTTTCTTTATCCCTTTTGTGAATGTGTCTTGTTTCTGCTTTGCTTAAAAGCAGCCTGTAAAACCAGAGTGGCTGATGGAGGAGGCTGTGGTGGGGTCACTGGCAGAGAGCTGCTGCCCAGATTCTGTTTGAAAACAGTGTAACAAGGAAAAAGGGAGTATAGTAGAGATGGCTCCTGTTCTCGGGGCTTTCCTTCCCAAGATCCTGCTTAAAGTGGACTTGGCATGGATGGAAGATCCAGATTTTCCTACAGGAGGAGACATTTCAGGCTCACATCCAGTGGTAAAATCTGACAGAAGGGCATGTTGGGCTCAACATCCCGTTATCCAAGAATGTAGCTTTTGAATTTAAGTGTTATTAACTTGCTTTCAGGTTGCAGCTACAGAAAAAGGTTTGTTTTCTTTCTCATCTTAATCTGATGACCTTGATTTAATATTTGAATTTATTTCCTAACAGTGTCTAAGGTAATGTTTCTACAACGTCAGCAAGCAATTTAAATTGCAGAAAAATCCCAACTATTTAAAAGAAGAGTGGTTAAAAGGAAATGTTGTCTGAATGTCCACTGGGTTATGTTGAATTTCAGGCATGTTTTAAGCTGCTGCAGCACTGTGCCCATGTCACAAATGGGGTTTGGGTGTGAAGATTCAAATGGGCCCAACCAATCATTTAATGATTTTGCACTTGTTGTAAAGCTCCAGCTAAGGAAAATACAACACTATTTCTTGCATGATGATACTGGTGATACTTCCTTCTGACACTGAAGGGAAGGATGTCTTAGAAGTGTCTTCAGGAAGGTTCAACTTGACCCATTGAATTAAGTTTCTGAATTACAAACTTTTACATAATGTGTAAATCAAAAGGTTTTTTTCAAGTAGTGTTTTTTTTCCAAAAAATGTTTTTGTGAGTTTTTCTGGCAGCCATCTGTATACAAAATATTAAAACAAAAATTCCAAAACCTAACATTTGTGTTATGCAGATTAATTAGTTTAGAGTTCTTGGCTAGTCAGCCAAAGAAATGGTTTATGCTGTGGAGACTGCCATGTCAGGGACAGGTCATATGTGAAGTAACTGTTAACTATGTGGATGAGACAAGTACTTTTAGGAAGGTTTATTTTTGAAGAAAAAATAAGATATTTAAAATGTTTTTCTGATCTAATTTTATTTTTGTAATAAAAGACAAATTCAGTTTGTGAGTTGATTAGAACCATAGAATATTATTTAGTGGCTCCTCGTTTTATATTTTCACAGACTGAAAACAGATATCACCTCATAGCCCTGCATCTTAAATAATTCCAGATAGCATAATTATCTTTGATTACTTAATTATTAAATTATTCTCTGCTTTGTTATTCTGAAGGGATTGCAAATAATTGAGTACACACTTTACACAGTAACTTCTCACGAGTCCATACATCCCACTCATTACCATGTAGTGATGGTGCTTATTGAGACTAGTACATTATTGATTAGCATTTCATAGGGTTATGCATTTTATAATTCCTAAGAGAAAATGTAGAAATTACAGCTGATGTGCTCTTACTCCTTTGAACTTCCCCAAGGCTCCTGAGTATTTGAATGAAAGGATGGATAATGTGGTTTTTTTGCTTATTGTCAACTGTCATCCCTTGCTAAAACACATTTAGAGACTTTTTATGGGACTTGGGGCTCTTTTTTGCAGGATTTTGTGGAGGTGTGAAAAAATTGGTAGCATTTATTTCACTTGTAAAAATATTAGAGGACAGAAGAGTGATCCATATACTGAGAAGAGGAGCCAGAACTGGCATCTGCCAGCCTGGAGGAGGATTTTGTGGTAGTTGTTGTGTTCTGCTGTGGCACTTTGGGTTTTTCCAGGCTAAGTCATGGCCAGAGGAGCTGGGTGAGAATTCCTGATCCAGATTCCCAATCCTGCAGTGCCAGGGTGAGTTATCCCAGGGCTGGGCCAGGCCTGCCCATCTCCTGGAGACTCTGCGAGCACACATTGCTTCACTGCCTGAAATCAAAACTGGCAGCAGAGGCCATCCTTATCAACCCCTGGGAAGAAATGCAGTCCTTTTGAGCTTCTGCTGACTGTTGAAACAAACCCCACCCATCCAAAAAAACCTAAAGTCAGACAATGAAGAAAAAAATTGAAAAAAATACAGCGCTGTCTTACGTTGTTGCCTTTGCACAGCAGAGTCCGTGTTCTAAATGTACCAAGTTACAGAGAGTCAGGAGCAGCTGGGGCTCCAATTCTGCATTAGTGGCGGTTCTGACTGTGCCTCTTTGCACTGAACTCTCTCAGGTGAGTGCAGAGTCTCTCTCCAGGAAATCTGACATTGTTCTGCTCAGCATTTCAAACTGTGTTAGAGATTAACTTGGGGAAACAAAAATGCTGCATGGAAAAAACATTTCTTCAGTGACTATAAGTTGCGTATGTGGACTGATTTTTTTTGAAGTCCTATTAGAAAATATTAATTATTAGGTAATAAGGAAAAAACATTACCTGATAAGGGCAAGGAATTTTGGAATGTGGTGGGCAAGACTCGGTGTCCTGATTGGAATTTTCAGTTGTTGAATTAAGTGTATTATTTAAACAGCTTGGATTCTAGAGGATTGGATGGCATTTTGAATTAAGTAACTTTGTGTGGGTTAGTTTACTGTTAGACAGCAGTGGTGTTAAGAGCTGGTGATTTATTTTATTGTAGGTAGCCAAACATCTTTGTGTGCTGGTTGTTCCACATACACATACATTTTACTCACCCTCTTGGTAGGTACTTTTTTCCATCCCTGCTCTTGCATATGTTGTGCTGCTGCTGAGTTGCTCTTGGAAACCATTTCTTAGTATGGACATTGGGGCTGTTTTTCGAGGAAATGCAGTGCTTAATAAAAGCAGCATGTAATGCAACAGTCCAAATAATTACCAATGTGCATACTATTATGTATTCCATAAAAGTGTTACAGTAATGCTACTCTTTGCCTTCAGCTTCAGCTATAAATAGCCAGCTATTGAGATAGTTGGGAATTTTTGAATGAAAGCTTTTGTAGAACTAAAAATTTCTGGGTTTGCGTTTTAATGGGAATATTGGGAAAATCAGACACTACTTGAATTGTCTGAAGTTTTTACAGAATAAGTAAATTCTAAAAAGGCTGCATTGTGATCGTTCCTGTTCCTGAGGTACTGATGTTTTTTCAGCAGTTGTAAATCAGTGATTAAATACTCTCTTGGTATAGAGACAGGACACAAAGGGTTTAGCTGTGCCTTGCCTTGAAAAGTCTTGTAATTTTTTGGTTAAACACAATGAACTTGAAATGGTGAAATCTGAGTGAGTGATCTAAGTAATTTTTGTTGCAATTTTCTTCAACACTGACATTACCCAGTTTTTGTGTCGTAATAGAAAGACACAGATCAGAAATTGAGTTATGGTTCCTGACAAAATGGTTCTTGATATTAATAGAAGGGAATAAAATAAATCGGAGCCATTTTTATGCACCACTGAAGAGAATGTGTGATGGTCAGCCTGGAACAGCAGCCAGGCTGGAACAGGAACAGCCCTTGAGTTTATGAGCTTGAGATAAATATTTAAAAATGCCATTTCACTACGTGCAGAGTGTATTTTTCCCGTTTAAGTTTGGTTTCCTTTTAAAGTGTGTGTCAGATAAGAGCACCTGCTACTGCTGCTGGTGGGCAGGTCTGGAAGCCCAGACGTGGCCAGAGCCTGTCCAGGGAATGGCTCCAGGGACTGGCAGCCAGGAGGCAGAAAATGGTTTCAGTATGGGCTGGGGAGTGAAGTTGAGAGGGCCAGTTTTGGAGAATTTCAGCTATGTCATGGGAAATGGCCACAGCCAGACTTGTGATTAGCAGGAGAGAGCAAATCCTCTGGGTCATTGCCAGGGTTCAGGAGGGCAAAACGCTGCTGGGCTATCAAATTGTTGCCATACTTTGTTTAAAGAAGAAAGGGAGGGGAAATATAAGTGGGGAAAAAACTCCAACCTAACAAAGAAGCAGATGACTTTTTTTTTGGGTATCAAATGTGCCATCATTTTAATATTGCTGACGTGTACATCCTGAGTAATGCATCAGGACAGAGAAGGGCTGGAACAAGTGCATTCAAATACTGAAGATATTGAGGAAATCTGAAAAGTTAATAGCTACTCAGTTGTTCAGGGTTTTTTCCTTTGGATTAAAAGAATCTTCTCATAAATTACGCTAATTTTTTTTTCTTCTGATAAAATTTACCTACATCAAGGGTATTTATATATTACATCAAGGGTATTTTTATATTATCCCAAAATAACTTAAAGCTGATTTTTCTGTCTCCTAAATGCAAAGATCTCGTGACATATTGAGGGAGTATGAAAATGTATTTTACCCTTTTTTAACAAATAACAAAAGTATATTCAGAAAGGACACTAATTAGAGCCAAAAGCAAAGTAGACAACTGAAAGTACTCTCAGTACACTAAAATTCATTGAATTTTTCTGGTGTCAGGCAAGCTGTTGTAAATACCTGCTGTATTGGTCAGACCTGCTGAGTGTGATTTGTGAGAGCACTCAAGTAGGAGTTTCCTGGTTCTGGGACATTGCAGCTTTCCAAGTCAAACCTCTTTATTCATTCACCTCAGGTAAGTAAAGAAAGGTGTTTTATTTTGCCCTCCTGTGGTTGCTCCCCAAGCCACAGGGCCACGGCTCTTGGAACAGCTCTTGGGCCAGAGAGTGGAGTGAGCTTGTGCCACCTGAGACAGGTGGTGGCCGACCATGGTGGTGGCAAAGCCATTCATTTTGTGCTCAGCCCACTTCTCCAGCACTCCTGACTGACTGCAGGAACAGGCTGTGGGGCTGATTGCACCAGCCTGGTTCAGTGGGAGCCCACAGCCTGTGGGGCAAGGCTGGATCTCCCTGGATCCCTGCCCTGAATCCCGGGTGGGTGGGTGGATGGATGGATGGATGGATGCATGGATGGATGGGTGGATGCATGGATGGGTGGGTGGGTGGATGCATGGATGCTCGCTGCAGGGCACCCCAGAGGGGTGCCAGGGCTCCAGGCTGACTGGGCTCCTCCTGTCAGGAGCCTTTGTCTCCATGACAGCCACGCTGCCCTGACCCCCTGTGTGCCTGTGCTCATGGCGTGTCAGGGGACAAGGGCTGCCTGGGGAACTTGTTCCTCTGGGTGTTCAGCAGAGAGAGGAGGAATCCACTGGGGTGGCAGAAGAAGACCCTAAGTCTGGGTTAGCCCTGAACTTCTCCAGCCTTGTTTCCTGATCACAGGTGTGGGTGCTTGCAGCTGCCAGCCAGGGCAGGGACAGTTTAAGGGCTCAAAGCTGATCATGGCAGACCTGGAAGTGACAGAAATGCTGATTAAACTCTTCCCAAAGACCCCGTGTGTCAGGCCTTAGATAGTGCTCAGATTTATTTTCTGATCACTGGCCTTTTATTTATTTCTTGTTCCCTCACAATACTGATGACATTTCCAGTTGATCTTTCTAATTTTTCATTTCCTTACATGTTTCAACTTCCAGTAAATACAACTCCACATTCTTTGCTCATGTGTAAGTTATAGAAAACTTATCCTAAAAGCAAGTCCCTGCAATTTATATGTCAGTAATTATATTTTGCTGTGTTAATCTGATTGTTTGAATTAAGCCATCCAACATATTTCTTTAATAAATGCAGAACACTTACAGGTTAGTGTTTCAAGAATAATACTGTAAATGAGCAGAGCTTTGCAGACTTCTATGCCAAATGCTGTCTAGAGGCAGAGTTCTTTCCCACACAGAGCTGCCCTTCCCCCACTCCTCTGCAGCAGTGGGAATCAGAAGCATCACCCATGACTCATGGCACAGAGCTCAATATCTGCTGTGGAAGCTTGGAATTGTGTGTGCCTTGGCCCCAGATGTAAATGTGGGACTGTTTGTTGACCAGTTGAGAGTTTACATGGAGATTTGCTTGGAGGGCAACATTCTAAGTCTTCATGGTGGTAACACTGGTGAATTTGGGTTGCCTAAAAAAACCAAACCTAGGAAGGTGTAAGTAATATATATAAAGTATTCAGAGTGAATCAGTGTTGATTTTGATATATTTCTTTGCAAGGTTAGGTTGAATGTCAGCAGTCAAGTAGGCTCTTGTTAGTGCTTGAGATTGATGGGCTGTCTCTTAAAAAACACCAATTTCCTAAATGAGAATTCATTCACTAAGAAGTAGCTAAACCAGGTGTAGAAGTAATAGCCAGGTTTTTCCCAGAAATTAAGCTGTTCACTTGAGGTGACATCTGAGTCTGGTTTGGCCTGAGACTTTGGGTTTTAGGTGTGTTTCATGCCCAAAGGATCAATGGAATGGATAAGCACAAAGTGCATGTCTGTTCTGTGTTGTCACCAGTGGCTCCGTTGGGGACTCTGTTTGCACAGAGTGACATGCAGGACCTGAAAGGTAGTTCTGAGGAAATCTCAATCTCATAGCTGGGGGATTGAGAGGTCACCCCAAGAACTTCTGGGCACATAATCCTGGAGTCAGAGGCTGAGGCAGTGCTATGCTGTAGTGCTGGGCGTGTTCCAGTGCAACCAGTGACAAATATTACTGGTGCTCTTGGAAAATTTGGGAATGAAGTGAAGGGAGGAACAGGTATGAATTGTGGTGCAATCTTCAAAGGATGGCGACGTAACAGAGCTACCTGGAAACATACAGGAATTTCTCAAAGTTTTCAGCATTCTTAAAACCAGATGAAAGCCTAAAAATGCCCAGATGTGTAGAAGAGATTTGCAGTGTGACTGCATGAATACCATAATGATTGACACACTCAGTCACTTTGAAGTATGTTTTTAATTATGCTGTTTTCATGTAGTGCTGCGTGTGAAATGTTTTGATCTCACATAGGAAGAAGAGTTAGGTCTGTAACAACCTCATGAATGGTGTGAGAGTGCTTTGCAGTGTGTTCCTGTGCCTGGAAAAACTGGCATCTTGTTCCCTGTCATCAGCTCAAGATGTGAAAAGGAAATGTACAACTGCTGAAAGTTGTGCAAAGAATCTGGTGAGGAATCTTCTGTCTTTGAAGATCTCCATATGTGAGGTATTCATGCATGTTTTGAAGATGACTTGGTTCTTGGGATTCCTGACACTATTAGGGAGGAATGCATGTAGCAGGCTTGTGTTTGGCAACAGTTTAACAGCACAAACCAAATCACAAATGCATAAATATGGTAAGTTATTGTCTCTGTCAAAACTGAGCACAGTTAGAAAGCTCTGTCCAACTGTGATCTGTGTGGTCTGGCTCCTGGCAGTCAACATACTGCAAGTGTAGAAGTTAATGTTCCAGAAACTTATCTGCAAGGAGCTGTCTGAGCTCCTGATGGGCAAGGCTTGTGTTGTCAGAGATCAGATCGTGTTGTTCTGATAGCAAACCATCCATCTTGTTCCTATTGGCTGCTTTATTCAAGCCAGGCTAAATTTCCAGACTAATGTACCTTCCAAGTATTGAGAGTGCTGAGGTTCAGTTGCTGGAGGGAAAGGTGTGCTCAAGGAACAATTTGATGTGAAAATACATGGCTTGAAAATCATGAAAAGTTTCTAAAGAGAGAATGGGAAAGAGTACCTGGAGTTCAGAGAGAGACTATAAATGGCACCTTTAATGGAACTCCATGATGGGCTCAGAACTAGATCTACAGAAAACAGATAGCGTACCCCTTAAAAATAAGAAAAATCTGTTTCTGTTTCAATACAGTCTTTCTTCCCTGTATGCACCTTGCTGTATTTATAGTTGCACCCTGCAGCACCTCCCCAGTACTCAGCTGTGAGCTGTCACTGTCCTCCAGACTCCTCCTGCAAACCCTGCTGGTTTATGGCAAACTGATTCCAAATAGTCACAGTTTCTAATCAATTCTGGAAACATACAGAGCTGCATGATGCAGTTCATGACCTACTTCCATATCAAGCTTGATAAAGGTAATTAATTTTCAATAGCAGTTGTTGCAAATCCTGGGAAATATTTTGTTTGTGTGGCTTTGAGGATATTCTCTGAGAACAGCAGCAGTGCATGGCAGAATGAGAGAGATTCCTCCCCTCTCCTGCAGGACAAGTGTTAAAGGGAAAAAAGGACATTAAAAACAGAGGCCAGAGTCAGCTTCCATTTTGAGGCCGGTGGAGCAGGGCTGTTGAGTGACCTTGGGAAAAAAGCTCCACAATTATGAGTGAGTGATTTTCACAGGGCAAATCAACCCCTTAGTCAGGGAATTGTGGTTTTGTAAACAGAATGCACTAGATTTACTTTTTCGACACTTACTTATTTTAATACTCCTCAAGGTCTTCCAACCTTGCCTTGATTTCCTTGGGGCTGATTTGTTGCTGAGTTTTGCTTTGCACCTCACATCCTTATTTGGATTGCTGTGTAGGTTTTCTGTATTTCTTCTGAAATAAAGTCCCTGAGGGTGCCAGATCAGAGCTGCTCTCCAAGTAACAAGCAGTAGAAAGGGGGAGAGATGGTGATAATGGACAAACCGGGTTCTCTGTGTGGGTGGTATCTAAAAGCATTTGCCCACACTTTTATACCAGTCGTGTGCATTTTCAGTGACTTTATTCTGAATTAAGGTGAGCTGGTAGACATGCAGATTTAGAGCCTAAATGGTTCTTAGCTACAGTGCTTCTGGTGAAGTTCTGCTGTTTTGCCACAAAACAGATGGAGCTTTCCTAAGGTGTTTCATAAAAATTCTGGGGATGGCTTTCACAGACAAATCAGGAGGAGAATTTAGCACTCAGATGGCTCTAAGCTGTCCCAGGAAATTCTGAGCAGAATTCTCTCTCTCTCTGGTGATTAAAAAAATCTCCTGAGAGTAGGGACTGTGAATGTTGGATTCAGAGAAAAGTCTGCTGCTTCTGTAGTAATGAGACATAATTGAACGTAGTGTTTGATTCACAAGAATGTTTTCTGAGAGATATTTGGGCCACAGGAAGAGAACCAGACTGTACTAATCCAGGTAGATATTTTTTGAGGAGTAAATTTGATTTTTTCTTTGATGTTGAGCATTACCATCAACTAGACTGGGTCTAGTGGTGGAGTGTAGTTATGGTTTTAGTCTTCTATTCAGACAAGCAGAAAATGTACTCCATAGCTTGGCCATCTCTGCTTTTCCTGAGTGAAGCCAAGGTGAGTCAAGATCTTAATTTCAAGCCGTGGAAACCTTTTGGCCACCTTTGTGTAACATGATTGAGTTTGTCAATTCCTTGTAACTTTGGTTTGTTTGATTTTTTTTTCTCATTTGACTTCTTGCTAGCAAAGATTGTCTCACATGCCTATGTCCTGTATCTCAGTAAATGTTGTGTGAAATCAGAGTTTTGTAAGCTCATGATTTTCTTTGTCCATTCCAGTGTGTTTGGGCAATGAGAATGAGCTGTGTGATGCTGTTCCTCTGTCTGCACTGGGAAATCCTGTGAAGCAGAACTGTTGTGGCAGATGAGAAAATATTTGTCAGTAGGTGTCAAATCAGAGATAAGTTAACTTGAAATACTGGTTAAGTGTGGGGAAAACCCTTTGGGAACACATGAGGAGGTTGGAGCTGAGTGACAGGGAGGAAGAGAGGTGGATTTTGTGTAGAACCTCCCTTGCCTGGGTTGGGTTGTGGGGCTGACTCCATGCAGGTGATGAGGAGTTCCTGTGGAGCATTTCCATCTGAGTTCTGGCTCCTGTTGGTGGTTGCAAGGTTTAGGGGTAGGATTTTACTCTGAAGTGGTACATGGTATTCCTTCAGCTCCACAGCCTGAGTATGGACTGGGGTGTGACTTGTCAGTGGAGACTGACTGGAGGTGTCAGCATTCCTGGAGGTGGAAGTACTCCTGGAGTCTTGCAAGAACATTAAACACTGATCTTTCAAAATCATAAATAGATGTGCATTTGTTTTAACAAACAAAGGCTGATCAAAGCAATAACCTCTATGGCTTTAGAAATTTAAATTAACTGTAGCATTTTTTTTAAAACTGCAACACTAAAATGAAGAATTACTTCTGTAGTGTTAGAAGTGTTAGAATATTGATTAATGGCTTAAATCTAACCTGCTTTTGGAAATGTTCTCCAATATAAATGTGAAAATGGGAAAATATTTAGGTGATAAAAAAAGTGCTGTTCTCCCATGGAGCCTGTTCTGCCTGTTAAGGTGTAAGCCATAAGAGTTTATGTCTTTCAGAAATAAGAAATATATCTGTTCTCTCAACTTTATGTATAAGTGTTATCTCTGCTATTTCCATTGTGAGTGTTTTGCCTAACTTTGACTTGGTTGTAATATTTATTTACTATTTGTTTTCTGATGTTAGTTTGGACTCTTGAGGTGAAGTGTACATTGACTGTGCCATGGAAATGCAAAATCACAGGTGTAGTTACCATGGCATCTCTCTTCTGGGTTAGGGAGTGTGCAAATTTTACTTTGCTGCTTAATTTGTAAGTAATCTAATGCCAGATAAACGAAACATTTTCCTTCGTATACCTTAATGTAAATTTATTTTCCCTTGTCTAGTTTATGAATTTTACAGACTATTTATAGATCTGTATGAAACAGATTTTATATGCAAGTGTTGCTAGATTTTTTCCCCATTTATTTTTTAAATTGTAATTTCATCTGATGGAAGGTAATCACTGCATTTTTAGATACAGTCTGTACGTTAAAAATAACCCTCTTAGCTTGCTGCAAAAAGAGATTATGCAGAGAAATAGAGAAGTAAATATAAACTTAAAAAGGAGATGAGATTACATCTCTGACTTAGGCATTTTAGGAGGAGGCCTGTTCATCAGCTTCACTTCAGAGTGGATTTTTGCTATTAGTGAACTTGTGATGCAGAAAGCCTCAGTCAGTCTTTAAATAGAAAAGAGCATACAGCTGTTTGGGGTTTTTTTCTCATCCTAAAAAGGCAGACAGACTTTAAAGCCCAGTTCTGCAACTTCTCCCTTGTTTGCAGAATTATCAGAGGGAGAGATAAGAATGAATTTTGTCCATGCCCCTTATCAGTGACCCTCCCTTAGCTGATCTGCCCCCTGTAAAGAGCTGTCAGAGGATTTTCCTGCTGCAATTAAAATGGGAAGTACTGACACAAACGGTACAAGCACAGTCACAAAACACTTCTGCAGGTGCCTGGGGCAGGGAATTCTTGCCTCTGCTGCTCCTGCCAGCCGAGCAGGGAGGCTGAATGAGCTTGTCCTGTTCAGTGATGAACAAATTCAGCTGTACAGAAAACCAGCTGCTGTTCAAAGGCTGCGAGGTGGTGTGAAGTACTGGAACCCGGGGTGGTTCAGGTGGAGAAGGGTGCTAAGTTAATGACCATTCCTCAGAGGTGAGCAGGGACACAGAGCCTTGTAATGTAAATATTCCAGATAGTTGCTTTTGGAAACCTATGTGTGGTTTTCTTCTGGGCTTTTTAAAATCCAGTTAGCCAAATAACCCAAACAATTTTCTTGTATTTATTTAGGCAGGAAGCCAGCTGCTCAATTTGTCCATATTAGCTATCTGAGAATTTAGAAGAATAAATATTCTATGTAGTTTTCATTCTCTTGAAGTATAAAGTACGTTAAAAACCTTCCCTGTAAACATCCACCTTACTTTTGTCTACAGATCAACACTTTCTAACTGAAAAACTGCCTCATTTCAGTACAATTAATTTAGCAGCTCACAGAATATTAATGGTAGTTGTAACCCTTGGACAAAAGAGTCCGATTAATCATAAGTATTTTGTGTGCAAAGATTCACAAACTTCTGTTGATTATAAAGTAGGGAAAAAAAGTCAGTTTATTTTGCCGAAATTACTTTTAAAAGCTCTTAATTTAGTGCATCTCCCTTTCCTGTAAAAAAGCTGCTACTTCTGTCACCTTTTGACTTCATAAAAGTTTCCCAAATAAAGTAGCAGTGTTTATTTGGAAGGTGAATGTTTATTTTTGTGCCTAAGGACAGGATGTGTTTGTGCCTCCTCTTCACACTTAGGAGGGGAGGAGGAAAAGAGCTCCTGAAGCCTGGCTTTGGTGTTTGGGAAGTCATCACAAGGCTTCAGCCACAGCAGAATTGCTGAAAAGGGGGTGGCTGGACCCAGCAAGTCAGAGCTGATACTTTTGGCTGCCTAAGCACAGGTGATAACTGCAGTGACCTGTGTGATCCCACCTGCGTGAGCCGGTCAGAAAATCCTCTGAGATGAACAAAGCTACAGAGCCCAGGCACACCAGAAATCCTGCTCCAGACAGAGGAAATAACAGAATGTAGGCTGGAGATACTGGGGATGATGCAACAGATCTTAGTTCCCAAAGATTTATTAGGTGAACAGAAAGGTAGTTGAAAGAAGTTTGTGAAATAATACTTTTTAAGTGAAATTAACCTTCTTGGTTTCAGTCTGGGTAGTTAGTGTAAATAAAGAGCAGTTTGGCTTGTCAGCAGGAGATGCTGTCATTTGCACAGCTCCAGCTCTCTGTGAGCCCTGGGAGGCTGTTCCTGCTGGGTCTTTGGTACCCAGGGGATGCCCAGGGGCCAGGGCATTGCCCAGCTCTCACTCCCTGGGCAGGAGCTCAGTGCCTGGTGCTGCCAGGGAGATTCCAGATCCCTCACAAACCAGCTGACTGCTGGGAGAGCACCAAGAGCAGGCAGGGGAAATGGTGCTTGGCTTCTTTGTTCCCCAGTAGCAGAGTTATAAATGTGTGTGTCTGTGTGTTTGATGGTTGTAGGTGTGAAAGTTCTTTGGAATCTTTAATACTTGCATTAGCTGGTGGTGTTTAGGCAAGCACAGTTTTATCAGTGAATTTTGCAGTATAAGCAGTATTTGGGAGATCACTATTTATTACAGAATTTGCTGTAATAAAGCAGCTGGTTTCTCTGGGCTTTTATTTCTTCCTGTTTCTATCACTTGGTTTTTTTGGTGAGTGAAGTTCCCTTTTCTGTTTGCTGTCCTGGTGTGACACCCAGAGCTAGGCAAGCCCCATTAAGAAGATTGGGGCCTTTCTCTATAACCTTACAGACGCTGGAATGGAAACCAGCCACTTGACTTGATTGTGTTCAATTTGCATTTGTTGGTGGGTGATATGACACCTGCAGCATTGATGTATAAAACCTCCTTGGGTAAAGCACAAAGAACAGAATATCTGCCTGCTCCAGCAAACTTCATTTACTGTTATCAGGCAACTTGTCTATTTATTTATTTATAGAGGCTGTGTTTTATTGACATTTTTGCTTGGTTAAGGTGTTGTGTTGTTTCCAAAACCATGTCTGTGATATTTGACAGATCTGAATTGTAAAGCCAGGTATGTGTCACAAATAGCACAGAACGAATTTTTGCATTTCTAAATATTTATCAACATTTATATGAAGCTACCTGTCTTTGTATCTATAGTTGCAATTGTTATAGGATTCAGTTAAATCAGTAATAATACCAGTTCTCAGATGTTCCAAAAGATTTTGCAGAGTCAGTTCAACTGTAATGAAGAATCTTCCTTTTGTATAAGTTACTAGTGAAATTCAAAATCTGGCAGTAACTCCAAGATGAACTGATGTGTAGGCTAGGGGTGAGGGAAAGTTGCCTTGGAAATGAGCTAATGAGGATCTGGCTCTAAATGGGAAATTAACTCTTGCATTTAGGAAATAGGTCAGGCTGGTTAACAGGCCATTATCTGAATTCAGCCCTTGTTTGTAAATATATTTGCAGTTCCATTGAAGACTAATTGTTGGGTGGTTTGTTTTTTCTTTTTTTTTTTTTTTCTTTTCACACATAGAACTATTTGATAACACTTTGATCCTACTTTGATATTCTGTAGAATCTTTATTTAAACTTCTTTGAAAATGAAGAATTTAGTCTTAGTTCCTCTTGTGGGCAAACCACAGGTTTTTTCCCCTATGCTATTAATGGCCATTTAATTCAATATTTCAGTCTTCAGATGAAGACCAACTTTTTTCAGGCAGTGAGAACTAGAAATCCATCCCAGGATTTTGTACGTTTGGGTACACAGAAGGTGGTGCTTTCTTACAACAGCAGGCTGGATAATGGCACTTTTCCCCCTGTAGTGGAAGTTCTGGCACCTGATGTGCAGGACAGGACTTGAATTTGAGAAATTGCTGTGTTTTTAGCTATTGCTTGGCTGCTTGCTGTGAGGAGTGATATTCTGTATGCCCTGTATGAGTGGCTTCAATACCTGCATTTTCTTTCCTCAGAGGACCATGAACATAGTGCTGTCATTTGCTGTCTTTGAAATTCAAGTTCTAACCGAATGAACAAAAACACACTTTGAGGTTTTTTCACTTCTGGTTATGTGTGGAAAAGTAGAAAGCAATAAAAGGTATGGGAGAAAGAGATGCATGGAGGAGATGTTTTGTTTCATTCCTATCCTTTTTGAAGTTACAGTAATTTGCAAAAGGCTACTCTTAGTCATCAGAAACAGGAGCAGAAGTGGCTGGTGACTTGTGTTACACAATTGTTTTTGCAACCTTTGATTCAAATAAATAAAAAAAATGCCCAGAAAAACAGTACAAATCAAAACAACCTCCCACAAAACCCAAATCCCAGAACAGAAAATGATCTCTACATCACTCTCTTTTAATGAAGTCACTTTCTGCATGGATCTTCCTAATGGTTTTTAACTTTTTAATCTTCCCTATTATAGTTGTGTATGCTGCAATTGAAGAACGCTTCTAAAAAAATCTGTGCATTGGTTGGTCCTTTAAATGTCCAATGCAAAATTTGGGGAATTAACTATGGGCTGTGAGAAGAGTATATATGGATTCCAGAGTTTTGTCTTCATTCTCTTCCCTTATGAGAGAGTCATATAATCCTCTGTGACGATTCTGAATGTTGATGGAGTTTTAAAATGAATGGAAATTCAGTGTTTGTGACTATTTGCAAGTAAACCTTGAGAACACTGGGAACTTTGTGCATGTGGGCATTGGCAACTGGAAGTCCCCTTCAGCAGTTAAGTTAAACTCAGCTACCTAAAGCTGTGCAAACCTGTTCAAACACAGTGACAGTGAACTGCTGGTGGGGGGAGATCTCCCTGGTCTCTCTAAAACTCTGCATTTGTTGTACATGGCTTATTTTCTTGCCAGGTATCACATACTCACAGAGAGGCACTGCCCAGAGGAGAAGATACAAACATTCAGTGGTTAAAATGAGCAGTGTTGCCTGTTTGTCTTAGAGGCATGGCAGGTTTGGGAGAAGAGCTTATCTCCCATGCAAATTCAGTGTCTGCTCTTCAAGACTCTGCTCATTTGTAGTGACTTTCATGGGAACTGCTTCTGATATTTGGTAACCAGTTTTTAATAATAAAAACATATTAAAATTTTTTTTGAAACGTGATGTTACAGATTGCCTTTAAAGAAATAACAATCCTTAACTTCTACCTTCTGAAAAAATTTAGGAATGGAGTATTTTGTGCTGTTTCTGAAGGAAACATGGTTATTCACTTGTAGGCTTTTTAATGCTAATATGTAATAACAGCTACTGCAGACAAATGGTCCTGTGAGGTTTTACTGACAGCTGTGGTGATGGGTTTGGCATCAGCATGACTCACTTGTAGCCGTGATCTCTGACTTCCTTTGCTGATGCATTGTTAGGATGTCACCTCAGAGGAGCAGTGATTGTATCTGCATGTTTTCTTAGACTGAATTATTGGAGATTAAATGGTTGCACTGGCATCACGGTTTGTGTCCAGTTAGCAAAGGTGCCAGACTCCTGTTAATGGAAAAAGAGCTGTAGTTAAATAAAAACACCTCAGCAACAAAGCAAAAACAACCCCCACAAAGAGACAGTAAATATTTATATTATACTTATATTTACAGTTAAGCTAATCAGGTTTTATTTGTAATTATTTTTAAGGGAAATGCTCAAGTTGAGAAGTAAGAGGCTGAAGGAATCCTGGGGACTGTTCATGGAGGCACCACAGAGCTGTACTCAGTGTTGATATATGGTTCCATAATGTGCAGGAAACGTGTCGTTTCACTTGGTGCTGCAGGATCAGGGGCATAATCCATCTCACCCACTGTAGTGTGACGAATCAAATCACTGTCTGACAAGATCTGCTGCTTGGGAGCTCTGCAGAGATGAAATGAGGTCTAAATTCAAGGGCATGTGAGAATAATACTTTAGAAAATACCTGGGGATGAGAATTAAATGTACCAAAAGAAGCTAAAATGTTTAATTTTTAAAGGCGTATTTGCTGTGTATAGTTCAATAAGTTAATGCTTTCCATATTCTGTGCTCACAAAAAGAAAAAGTAGAATGTGTGTTCTTAAGCAGTTCCTCGACAAGGGCTAGTCCCATTTCTGTCATTAACGAAGGATAATGTCTGGAGTGGCAAAAGTCCAGAAAAAGCAATCCACTATAAAGGCATATTTACTTCAGTCAGAGAATTCGAGCTGTGGTTAAAGTATCAATATTAGCTTAAGAAAGTATTTGGCAGAGAGAGGGTCCAAAACACAACTGGTTGCCTTACGCTGTGTGTTTTGCTGCACGCCTTGCCCCGGTTGTCACAAAGCCACTTTGGAGCAAAAGGATACACCTTAATCCCCTCACTCTGCTCAGCCCTGAGGAGGAGGTTGGTTAACAATTATTCCTGCAAAGCCCTGGTGTTCCATGGCCGTGTGAGACAGGTGGAGCAGAGCCCTGTCCTGCCCTGGAAGTGGTGTCTGGGTGAGGAGGAAGCGGCTGGCAGGGGTTTAACAGCCCATGGTTTACCAGTTCCTTCCTCAAATACAAAATGCCTGAGTGAGTGTGTCACTCGTGGTGCACCATCTCACATTCTGGCTCTCTGGAACACTCCTCTTTGATGGTTGTGGGTTTCCTGTAAATTCAAGGCTATGGCATCTGTGCATGAACGGTTTGCTGGAAGAATTCCTTCCCTTTATTAGTATGCTTGTGTAACCAGTTTCAAGCTATCAACACTCCTTCACACCCTTCCCCCATGTAGATATTTAAAAATAAAAATTAACTCAGTCTTGAAGTGGGAAGCATAAGAACCTTTGTGGGTTATTCCAGCAATGTGAATATATGGGGCTGAGTATTGGTCAGATAGGAAGCTTAATTTCAAATGACTCCTTTGGGAATATCATTCTGGAGGGGAACAGTACTTTGCTTGATCCAGCTAACTCATGTTCACTGTCAGCATTGCTCATTTGCTGTAGGTGTGTTTCAGGTTATTTTAATGTTTTGGCCAAGGTTTACCTTGGATATTCAGCTATGAGGGTCTTTATGCAGCGTCCAGTACCGTGGAGCTGCAGTAATTTGTGTTCAGAATCAAAACATTTTCTGTCTGGTACAGAAAGGGACTGTTCTGCCACATCTTTCAGTATTTTCTAATTAGAACTTCATGAAATACAGAAGTTCTGCCTTGTAAACAGACTATGCAGTCTGATGCAGCAATATGAGGGTAGTTGGGAATGTGCTGTAACCTTCAGGGGGTGTGTGATTGTCCTGTCTCCGTTCTCATGTTGTCATTCTCAAGAGTTGATTCTGCGGTGAAAAGTCAAGAAAGGTTAATCTTTTCTTAAATAAGATTAAGGCTAGGGAGCAACATGATTCACATTCCAAATATGATTAGCAATAAATACATAAAACGCACAGTTACTTGCCTTGACGGTGATGAAGATGATGGGGTTTGTGGGTATTTTGGGTTTGTTGTTTTGGTTTTTTTTTGAAAGCAGCAAGCATCACTGCAACTTTGGAACATAAGCTGATCCAGTAATGCCCTGGGTAAAGTTAAAACCAGGAAACTGCTAATTGGATTGCATTTTGCATTAGTTAACAAAATTTTAACTACTTTAGGGGTGTAGTTGTTTTGATTTGTTTGTTTGTTTGTTTCTTGGCTGAATCTTTATCCCTTGAAGTTTTTTTTCCTTGAGTAAGAGTTTCAGATATGGATTAAATTCAGGAGCATTGGTATTTAATGCATCTACTCTGAGTGTAAGGGTCTCTATAGAAGTATTTCCTATTAATTAAAAGTGTTGGTATGAAAGAAGTTAATCTTGGATATTAAAAATTTCAGTTCTTGAGTGGCTTGGCGTAAAGACCGTTTCCATAAGGGAAGAAGGGGGGGTATCTTGAACAATACCAAGACCAGCAGATTTCCCTTATATTCTCTCCTTTTCAGTGCCCAGATCTCTTCACAGTGCAGAGGGTTTTGGGTAAACTGATTAAATTATTAATTTATCAAGTTCAGGATTTTATTTGCCTTTTTTTTCTATAGTTTTACCTCTCTTAAGATGATTCTAACAGGAGAATGCACACTATTGCAGAGTTATTTTGACTTGATTATTTTGTGATAGATGGCTTTGGCATTTTCTAGTCTCATCCTTCCAAAGTATTTTGAAAGATTTTGTATTCGTAATAAACATCTTCTCTCAAAAACTGATAATAAAGGTCTGCTAAGAGTAGGAATTAAAAATGTCAATTTGTTTGAACAGCTTGTGTTGTTTTAGTACAATTTGTTTGGTGAGTACACAAGGCTCCAGTTCCATCTGAATGGCACTAAATTATGCTGAACTAATTATATTCTTGCTTTATGTAGCCTGACATTTAATTACAGAAATTAAATTCACTGTACACACCTCACCCCACGAGTGCATGACATGCAGCTCTACTTCCTGTAGCTATTTCACCTGCTTTATCTTCCCATGAACTTCTCATTTGCAACAAAAACGTATTTTCATGAGATGTTTCATGAGGTGTTTACCTGAGATGTTGCCTTCAAGTTGCAGATCATAAGCCATGTAAGCAATTGGCATAGGTGCCATTTTTAAATTATTTTCAAAAGTGTGTATCAGTCTTAACTGATGAAGTTGAACTCTTTTCAATAAATTATGATTTGACCTTTTTTGTTCTCCATGGAAACCAGCCTTTTATTAATGCTACTGTTCTCCAGCAGCTTTTGTGATGTATCTGGATCTGTAAGCAGATATTAAAAGAGAATAATTCCACACCAGCACTCCCTTCCCCCCCGTAAAGAACACCATTTGTTTTAAATTGCATTTTCAGGTATGAAAATTTGGATGAAGCATTGGACAAAATGGTAAATATATCAGCAGAGACCACTGTGGAAACTGGGACTGGTATGGCAGAATGGAGCAGCCAGTTCCCAGAGGAGTGCCCCTGTTGGGAAACCTGGATTTGCTCCTGCAAGGAGCACTCCAAGGAGGAGGAATATTCCAGGGTGTCCCTGTAGTGGAATTAGGACAGGGCACAACTGTATAAAATGCATTTGCATCTGCTCACAGAAAGAAAGGAAATTAATTTCCTATAAATATGTTAAAATACAAGCAGATCACCAAAAGTCGAGGCACTTAAAGCATTTTATGTTGTGTTCGGTACAAGTTTTTTCTTGTGGTAATCTCTGAAAAATCTCTCAGAAAATTAAAACTCAATCTTTGGTATTATGTTGCACTTTCCTTTGCAGTATTAACTTTCAATTAATTATTGGAGCTAGAACTAAGCTGTGAAGTGTATCTGGAGATCACTGTGACACGTGATGTCCTCGGGTTCTACCTGGAGTCACTTTAAAGTAGCGTCATGATCTTGTCAGATAAGTTTTTTTCTGACGTCACAATTAGCTATCTTTGTTTTTCTGGGTGATGTTTTTGCACTTTTGAGATGCCTTAGATTCTAATGCAAACTTTAAACTACCCTCATCTGTAATCATGCAAAAAAGATGATTTAGTTTTTTGGAGCAATGTCCAGGGAATTCTGAAACTGATGTTCATGAGAAAATAGCTCTGTTCCAGGATGAACAGCTATTTTCCCAAGGTGTCATTGCAGAGTGGAAGAGATGAAGGAGGACTGAGCTGTTGGTCTAATCAACCAGCCAAATTGTTAGTTTGTGACAATAGCTTTGTCTACAGAATCTTCAACTTTTTTTCATTGTCAGTCAACACATCATTAGTATAAGATGCTCCAAAGTAGAGCTGTAGCTGCTGGAGAATATTGAAAACAGTACCTGCAATTTGGAGAACAGCTGAAGCATTTTAGTCCCTTTTCAGTGCTCTTTTGCTTCAGAGAAAGTTTTAACACACAATCTCTTCTGTTCAAAAGCATTCTAATTATGGTCACCTGAGACAAAACACCAGAGTTGGGTTTGGTTTGGTTTTGTTTTTATTTATTTTTCTTTGCCTTTNTTTTTTTTTTTTTAGAATTAACAGCATTTTCTTTTTCTCTATGAAC
Source organism: Leptocoma aspasia (assembly GCA_013399835.1). Taxonomy (NCBI): domain Eukaryota; kingdom Metazoa; phylum Chordata; class Aves; order Passeriformes; family Nectariniidae; genus Leptocoma; species Leptocoma aspasia. Next base: position 198,089 of record VXAX01002593.1, read on the forward strand.
GTCAAAGAAAATGAAGTGTTCTGGGATCTAACATATTGCCTATCAAAAAAAACCTGTGTCATGTCACAGAGTACTTTGTCCAAATGTAGTTTTAAAAGACTGTACCATACTATCTCCAAATGTTGCTATTCGGAGTGTACAAAATAGAGTGTGCAAGTCTTTTCCTTGTAGACTCAAGATCTTTTACCTTTTTGGAAGGGCTGTTGCACTCTCAAAAGTGAGAAGCCTGGAAAGTACTTATGTCAAAAGTCTGTTGTCATTAGGTTTTAGCAAGTTAGAGAATAACCTGAAACACGGAGGGGGACAGCAAAAAGCAGAGAAAATTCTGGGCATGGCAGGTTTAATTTGTAACGTGCATTGATGGATTTCCTCAGAGCCTGCACAGTGACCTCCCGTGGCTGACACAGGGGTGGAAGACCACAAAGCCTTTTTTACTTTGCACATTAAAGTTGATGTAACATTAACTTTCTGTGGAACACAGACCGTCAGGAGGTGCTGGGTGTGAGCAGGGATGTCCAGGCTGTGGATGTGTTTGCTGGCCATGCTGAGGGGTGGCTGTGGCAGGGGACCCTGAGGGCAGGATGCCCAACAGGAGCACCTGGTGGGTTCAGAGCTGCTGGAGAGTGGTGCTTGCATGACATGGGTTGGGTTAAATTGTGGGAAAAGCTGGAAAAGGAAGATGCACTGTGTGTCCTGAAGAGCTGGGCTGTAAATTGAACTTCAGCCTCATGGAAGGAGCATGTTTGGATATTGATGAATGTGTGAAGTCACTAAGGTGCTTGCAGGCATAAAGCCTTCACAGCTCCCCTGCTGATGTCAGGGAGGCTTGTTTCCTGTGGCTGCTGGAGTTCTGCAGAACAAAAATGTGCTAGGACCAAGGAAAAAGGTTTATATTTAGGTGGGAATTTTCAGGCAGGTTTAATATGAGTTGCTCATGGTCTAAGCACAGCATGTTTGTTGACCTGAGCATTGCAGTGGCTGCACAACTCCTGCAGTGGAGTTGTGTAAATAATAAATTGTGTGAACGGGGACAAACACTGTGTGCCTGCAGCTGCATCTGCCAGTGTCACACACCTGGGTCTTCATCATGCTCTGTAGCAGTACTGGGGACCAACTGGTTAATCCTTCCTTAGCAACAAATTAATATATTTAAGCTGAAGTTTCATGTCTTTTGGGGTCACATTGCTAGGAACACAATTAGGTTGTCTTCAGTTTATTTTGTTATCCGTGTGTGCCTGTTGCTTGAGGAACAAAGTATGGACTACCTTTTTAAGTTAAAGCAACTGGTAAACGATGACAGAAATACTGACTAGCAGAGAAATGGCATATGTTTACCAAACTGCTTTGAATCTCCTTGAAGGATTACAAATTCCTGCAATTTATTTAAAATAAACAAATCCAGAACTTGTGTCCTCTTTCCTTTCTGTTGTGTGGTCTTTTAATAAGGGACTTTTTTTTTTTTTCTGGTGGCTCCAAGTAGAAGGTTTTCTTGTGCTAAAGATTGATTAGGGGGAATTCAGAAGAATAGAGTTCTCCAGTTCAAGTTACAAAATATACAAGGCTGTTCAGTAATTACATTTCCTGGAGCTGCTGCCTGCACTTAATGCAGAGGTTGGTGTAGAGTGGGAAGGACTCTTGAAAACCAGTATCTTGAAAATGTGGCAATTCAGTGCCTTGAAAGGGGACTGGCAGAAAGTGAAGTCTATTGTAGAGATACAATTGTTATACTTTGTTGTTTTAAGGGAAAAGTACCCGCACAGTTTCAAAACCTTAGTTTTGATTTGAAAGGATCATAACCTTTCTAGGTCAGAAATGTCAATTAATGCTACAAGAGTCAATGAAAGATGCTAAAAGCTTCTCACAGTGGGGCTGTGGTACTCAAGAGAGATAATGACATTATGGCAGGGCCCTGACTGAGTTGACATAGCACAGGTGATTACTATAATATAGGACATTGCTGCTGTGCACAGGATATCCCAATTGTGAAGTTAATATTGAAGTAAGGTTCTGTCAGAAAGTTGTACTTTAAGCATTTCCAGTGATTTAAAAAGAAATAATTTTTGCAATATATGGGTTTGTTTTCCTTGTGACAGGTTTCTCAATGAATTCTATTAAAAATACGAAAATATTATAGATACTGCTTTAACAGTGATGCTTCTTTAATTTAAAAAAAAACCACAGGTTATTTAGATAGGTTCAGATTGATATAAATCTTAGAATAATTTCAACAGTAGGTGAAAATCCCAACTAAAGTTGCTTTGACTGAAAAGAAAATTGCCTTTGGGCAGAAGGATTTTAAAGAAATACTTAATACATGTTGTTACAACATCAAGAATTTGTAGGTTAAACATTTTGGCCTGACTTGGGGCTGATTTAAAAGTGCTCACTACAATGTAGGTGTAAATATCCATCAGTGCCCTGAGTGGCAGGTGCAGGGCAGAGGCAGAGGCAAGGATTGCAGGCACAAAATTATTAATACTGGAGCCCAGAGAGAGATTGGTGAGGAAAGGCAAAGGATACTGCAGGGGAAATGAAGAAGAGAGGAATTACCAAGTGTGCAGGAGCACAGAAAGGAAGGGACAGAGCCCTTGTGAGAGGGTCTGGCCAGAGCTGAGTCCTTGATTCCCTTTTTAAATCTTAAATTAGCGCAGAAATTTGCAGTGTAATATGTCTTTTTTGTTGTTGTTTTGTTAGGAAATAATTTGTGTGAACCAAATAATGTGGGCTTTTTTGGTATTTGGGTTTGTAAATTGCATGTGAACATATATCAAACTGGTTAAAAAATAGACTGCAGGGCTCCCTATCTGCTTTTTTGCCACCACTCTAAGAAGTCTTTTGCTTTTTCTTTAGAGCACTGAGACCATCAGCTAATTTAATTTGGTATCTTTCAAGTATCCAATTTCCAAAGTATTTTTGTTGAATGCAACATGTATTTTTCTTCTTATTATACATTTCTATGCTTCCTTAAGTTTCAGAAATTTAAGAATACTGCACTGAAGAAGGAAATCTAAGTTTAAATGACATTACAAAGAAATGTTAGCTGCAAAACCAAGAAGTGATACTTTTTGCTCTAGCGGTTTCTACTTTGGATGGATAAAATTGTGCCATTTAAAAACATCAAGGTTTTAGCTTGCAAATGTTTGAAGTATTTGATAACTGAAGGGAGTATCAAAATATGGGAATGGGATTCAGAGTTCTTTCTGTGCAGAAGAGAATACATGTTTCAGGCTGACTTTTTAAAAGCTCAGCTAGAAGATTCCAAGAGATAAAAAATCAGAATAAATCTAGTCTTGCATAAGAAATATCATCTCCCAAGAGACAGCATTCAGTGGCTGAATGCTTTGTAGTTTTATGGTGCCTGAGACCCTGAGGTGCTGTTTAAGCACCTTTATTTCAATTTCTGTATATTCCAAGCTCTCCAATTTACCTGGATCCCACTTGACTAAGCCCAGAGCTGCTGCAGCTCCTCAATGTTTTATTGATCATGACAGGGGTGTTGTTACCCAATAGGCAGAGACCAGTAGAGCACCAGTTTGTAAGACCTGAGAGACTTGCTCAAAGATCTACATCCTCATTGAGCTAGATGTGTCTCCAGTTACAGAAAGAATTAGAGTGAAAAGCCCAGTTCTATTTTACAAGCAGAAAAAATTGTTCAGAATCAATGACCATGTTCTTTATGGAGTAAGGTTACTCTGGGGGAAAACCACATTGTCACCCCTGTGGTCTCAAAGCAGAGACTTGTGCTCCCACTTAGCCTCCACGTGTTGTGGCTAACCCATAATAATTAAAAAGAAATATTAGCAATTTAAAAATCATTATATTAAGCTCAACTAATAGGAAAGATTTTTTTTTCTTTTAGTTAGTTTGAACTGGGGTTCAAGAGGAGGAAAAAGATCTCACTTCTCTCCCAGCTGAGCAAGTGAAGCCTCAGGGCACGAGATTGCTTTTTGCCATGGTGTGAGTGTAGGTAAATAAGTGTTGATAGTGAGTTGTAATGTTGAACATTTAATTATATTGTACTTCCCCATCCAACTGTTGAATGTTACATGTTTGCCTCTGGGTGCTACAAATTTCTGTCCCTGTATATATTTTGTAGCAGCCTTTTAGTATCCAAGATTTACATTTTTGTCTTTTTGATCAAATGGAAGATTAAGTTTATTTCTGAAGAAATCAAGGATTTAAAGAAGTCCTCTTTGGTTTAATCTCTTTATATCAACACATCTCAGAGTGCCTTTTTCCTCGAGCAAGCAGGTGTTTTTGTTGAAATAGCTAACTGTAGATAGCAGTCCCACTGCAAATGTTAAGGCAAATCATTAAAAAAATCCAGTTTCTGTTAAGTTCTTTCATGCTTTTGAGAGGCTCTTCCTGCTGGAAATATTGGAGCACTGATATACCCCAAGGGCCCCTGCTGTAGGCTTACAGCTCAAAAGGTGAACATTAAAGTCCATTATAACATTTAGGGTCACAAGGGTTTTCTCATGTGGTCTCTGTTTACTTTGGATGCTCCTTTGAGGCTTTTGAGTGTGAAGTGGTGGAAGAAAACATACAAATCCAAATTTCAGGTTGTAGGAGGACAAATAGCACGCCATGGGAGACTTCCTTTGAATGCTCTCTGCCATGGATATAACTGTGACATTTTGGGGGAATATTTTATCCTTTGAAGCTGTTTGCCTCATTGTCTCTCTCTTTTCAATGTCTCATTATTTTTATGTGCTGTATACCAGTCATCAGTTTGTATTCTAGATTCTGGTTTTACTTTCATTACCTGGCAACATGCTTTCTCCATTTATCTTGGTAAGCGCTGTTCCAGACTCTTTAAAGAGAGGTTGCTCATGCAAAAACTATGCTGAAGTGCAAATCTGGACGTATTCAGAGAGCTGTTGGATTCATTTTACTCAGGCTTTCAATTGATTTTAAGGTATGAAAACCTGGGCTTTTATCCAACTGGCCAGGCCTATTACACCATCTGCTTTTGCAGATATTGCACCTTTCCTTGGATCTGCTAGTGATATATTTAAGGTATTCACAGATGCTGTGGTGAGAGGCACCATTGTGGATGTCATCAGTGATGGGGCAGTGGGAAAGCTCAGATCTGGTGAGGTGTGATGTGACTGCCTTGTTTTTTAAAGCCAATCCAAAAGAACAGGATGGTTAATTCCTGTTTAGGATAAATGTGTGATTAGCACAGGGACTGAGGGAGAAAAACAAATTTCAGTGTTTCTGTCATGTTAGGTAAAATGATGCTGTTTTACAGAAAATCAGTGTTTAGCAATGAGTGTGTGAGAATAAAATGCTAAACCCCAGGAAGTTAGCCCCAAACTGGTATTGGTTCTTTGTTTGGGCTCTTTGTGGATCCTTATGTGAAGAATTTCCTCTGATTTTGGGGCAGGTAAGTTTCTCCATGTTGGGCCTGCCACCTTAAAGCTTTGGATGTGGTGGCCTGAGTGGCTCCAGTGTTGGCTCTGTGCCCACAGGTCCATATGTTCTGTGTGATTTGACAAGTTAACAGTGAATATCCTCCTCTCGTTTCCTTTCGCTCGCGTCACAATCTCTTCAACAAAACAGCGTCCCACTGGCAAATGTTTTTTACATTTCAAGGAAAATACATGGGCCCATGGGTTCACGTGGTTACACCACCTTTTCTACCAAGGAGTTTGACACCTGGTGATATAAAACCCCCTCCAAAACATGGCTCTAGTTTATTTGTGCGTGAAACACTTGTGGAGTCATCCTGTGCACAGCACAGATGGAAATCTGCACGCCGTGGAAGGGAAGAACAGAGATTAGATCCTTGAAATTTTGCATCATTCTTTGAGAGGCAGGAGAAAGATTTCCTGCAGGTTTATTTGATGACTGATCAGCTTGTGCCAAAGGATGCAGTTCCCTGAGACTTGGGGTCCATCTGAGAGAGTAACTGAGCACGATGCAGGGAGAGTGGCTCCCAGGTGTAGCGAGAGAACACAGCAAAAGAAGGAGTAAGAGCAGCAGCTTCTCAGTCACTGCTTGCAGCAATTCTTGCCAATTGAATAAAGTACATTTTAAGGAATAAAATCATAGGGACATTGAAAAATGTTTAGGAAAAAAATTGACATACTGTCTATTTGAATTAATATTTAACAAAATATGAGATTATTCTGTTCTCTAAATCTTTAAACTGCATGTTTTATATTGGAAAAAATTGAGATACTTGGAGATGCATGAAAGTGCAAGTGCTGTTAGCTAAGCTTCATGGAAGGGTCAGCACTAAGCCAAGGTGAAGCAAGAACATCATCAATGAACAATCTGGATTGAAAAGAGTAATGCGTGGATGAGTGTGTAGAAACAAACATGATTTATGTCAGCTTGGGCTAAATCACAGCTAACAAATCTCATATCTATCAGGCAAATCAAAGCTTGTTCTCCTGAGGTGAGTTTGTACCCTCTCACTATTAAATACAGAGTAATCAGGAGAGGCTTGGGGTGACCAATGCTTTGTTCATTTACAGACTTTAACCCCAAATGAGTAAATTTGTTGGTTTGTGCATCTGCAGCTCCTGCATGCAATGCTGCACGATTGCATCTGCAGTCAAGCATGACCTGCAGCCTTCCTGGAATGCACACAATTACAGCACCAAGCCCTGCACGTCAGAGTTCTTCCCAAATATTGATGAGCAGGTTTCGACTTCTTAAAAAAAATTTTCCAGCAGAGAATATTTAGCGATGTGGAGAACAATGCAGCTCAGATTACAGATAGTTCTGTAAATGACTGCTATGAATGGATGGACAAGCACTGAGAGACCACTTTTGTGAGATTTGGCAAAATGTACCCTGTGAAATGGACTTTATTTCACCAACATTTTTGCTCCAGGAAGGAATGTTGATAGACGCCCCAGTATCGCTCCTTGCCCATGTTTTGACATTCCTATCAGCTGTGTGCTATTTGCAGGGTTTTTTGCTTTCAAATGGTGTTGCTTTTTGGAGGTTTTTCTCATCTACATGTATTTTAATTTTTTGTTTCGTAGGGATTTTTGGAGGATCTCAAAATACACAGGTTTTGTTTATGTTCAAACAGAATTTCATTTCAAGATATTTGAGTACTTTCCTAAATTTTCTTCTGACATAAAATTTTACAATGTATCTTCCCCTGTATGTGGATATAATATGGGTGGCCACCATGCTTTTCCTCTGTGACTGACAACATCACATTGCACAGATTTGGGCAAAATATAATGTTCCAGAATTGAAATTTCTGAGATGCACATTAATTTTTATTTGTGCACATGAATTCTTTTCCAGCTAAACGTCTATGAACCCTTTAACGGTTAATTACTTCTAAGTTCCTTTAGTATTATGCATGTGAAATTATCATATTTTAACATTTAAAAAAGCTTAAAAATTACTTCTGAAATAGGGAGATGTTGAAACTTTTTTTGGGGGAGTGATTGATTAATTAGGAGCATCCATTGTTTTTCACATGTGCAGATTTCTTTGAATTTTAGTCTATTCTCTCAACTTTGGGAAAAACAGGTCTGCTAAATGAGTTTCAGGAACTGATTCCAGGCCTGATTTCTTCAAGCAAAGGATTGGTATGGGAGGAATGCTGTTATCCTGCATTCTGTGGCCTGGAAACCTCATGAGGATTATACAGTCAGAGGATGCTTTTTTTCCTTTTTTTAAATGTTTCTGCACTTCTTATTTGGCTTTATGATTAATACTGGGAGAAGTTGTTTGCTTGCAGATATTAATATATTCAGTGGCACTTGATGCCTGATGCTCCTGGCTTGTTGTGTTAATGGCACGTTTGTGTAAACTCTCACAGCTTTGAACTCCTCTAGGATTTGTCTTGTTCATCCCAAGATCTGAGGATAACCAAGATCTCACTAGAATAATCAGAATTTAAGAGGAATCTCTGGGAACTCTGGTTTATTTGCAAAAGTGGACAGGCCAGGTGGTGCCATTTTGCAAAGATTACTTATCAAAGAAAGGAAGATGGGTTTGTGTGAAGAAAAGAAGGTCCCAAAAATACTACCCTGAATGTAAGGCAGTCTTGTTTTAATTTCAGTGGTTGCAATAATAACCACATAAGGAGCATAAAATAGGCAGTCTGTGTTGAGCAGGGAAAATTGTGGGGTAAGACCTCCATTTGTGTAATCAAAGCGTGTAATAGAGCTCGATTGTACACAAATTTATACTTAAGACAGCCTTCATTTTGCATTATATTTAAGAGGACCTCTGTATCTGAAAATGAGTAGCAGGCTCACCCAAAATAAAACAACTTCAGAGAGGATGCTGTTTTGTAATGCATTCCCCAGCCAGCCTAATCAGAAGCCATAAATCAATAGGCAAATAGGACATGCCACTAATTAGTCAGTAGAAAATTGTACCAATGTGTTTTTCAGCAGAGACCTGTGCCAAAAAATCCCCCACTTGTTGAAGGCATCTTTTCAACTTCAGTGCGTAAATGACAGATCCGTTTTTTCAGAAGAAAATTTATGTAAATGGTATGAGATCTGTGTCTAACTGGAGTAAACCAACGTATCACTAACCGAAATCAAATGTTTGTAGAAGTGTCTCTGGGATAAATCTAATCCTATCTGATTTCTATTAGCTGATTTGTTTTGCAATTTAATGGCTGTCAAATTTGGCCCTCAGTGTCAGAATTCTATTTAGCCAAATGTCATTGCCAAGGCAATCTAACAAGCTGTGCTCTTGGTAAATAAAATTTGGCAGAAGGTTCATCAGTGCATGTTGTGGTTCAGCCAACTCCAGTCTGTATTTCACACATGTGTGAATTCCTCAGTGTATAGTACCTCTTATCAAATAAGCATATTTTAGTTTCATGCTTGCCAAGTTTTTTTGAAAATGGAAAGGTCCTGTTGAGTTGAGCTCTGCAGCACACAGGATGGAGTCCCAAATACCTGCTCCAGTTCTATGTGTGAAAGCATGCAAAGACTTCGTGGATGCCAAATATGAATTTAATATTGAAAAAGCTATGAAATAAACATTCTTTTTCTTTCACAACTGTTATTTAATTTAAATTGTGTTATTCTGTGGTATTCTGGTGTCTGCACCCAGCTGTTAATTAGGACTTTTGACATGCACGGCTGCAGGGGTGATCCCTGAAGGAAATACTTTCTAGTCTTTCACTTTCTAAATGCAATTTATGTCTTTCCAGTTGAGATATTTGCATATAAACTGCTATTCTGATGCACATTCTTGCTGAGTTGCTTCATAAGTCTTCTGAGTTGCTTCACAAGAGTGAATATGTGCAATCTACATACAGAAATTGCTGCATATGATAAAAAAAATCTGTTAAATTAATGAATTTTCTGGAAAGAGCAACCTTTAGGAGAAGCAGAAAGTTCTGTGAGATAGGGGATAATTTTAGAGTATAATTTTCCATTTTTTTCCCTTTAATTTTTTAAGTCAAGTACAAACATATCATTTCTTTTTTAGCTGTGTGCTGGAGGATTTTTGCCTTTGGAAAGAGTGGACATTTTATTTATACTTATCTCATGCTTTTGTGAGGTGACAGAACCATGTGATATGAGAGAGTATCTGTGAAACACATTAGTGCCTGAATTTTATCTTTACTGATGCTGAATGTCAGACATATCCCAATGGAATGTTTGTAGGGCACTTAAGTCCTCCAACAATTCAACTGTACCACAAAAAGGACAATTACTAAGACTCATTGGAGCCTGAAACTTGTAAATCAAGTAATGTGGAAATTCAGTATTACAAATACATGGAAATCTGGCTCAAAATGCATTTAATCCTTGTTGAAATTTAATCATTGTTGAAATGAACAAACAAAACCCCACAAAAAGCCTAACCAAAGAAACCTCCACAAACTCCAGCCTCAAATCCATGCTAGTGGACTGGCTAGTTCTTCACTCCCCAATGAAAATGTATTTTAAAAAATAAAAAGAAAGACACAGAGACAATAGCTTAATCCTTTAGTAAGTAATGTGGATATTACATTTGACTTCCATAAAATAAAACTTTTGGGAGAATGCAACAAAAGGTGAACCAGAGTGGGGCACTCCCAAATCTGTGGTTTGTTAAAATAATGGCTTTTTAAAAAAAATGTGTGATTTGGGGGTTCTTCAACTCTAGGAGGAAAAGACAGTGGATCAGCAGAAGTCGTTTGATTTTTCATTAGCTCTTTCCCCTGAGGCTGGAAATTGGAGATTGTCTCCTGCCATGACTCAGCTGTGAGATTGTCGACTCCACCACCGAGTCTGCTGGGCTGCTCCTGTTCCAAGGTCTGTTTAAAAAATGTGCAATATCACAGTGTAGGCACGGACACAGAGTACAGCTTGTGTCAGGTGTGTCATCAGTGCATCCCAGGTGTGGGAAGGGAGGTGTGTCCTTGGAAATCCATGGTGGGATAACAGGAGGGGACAGATCCTATGGAGGGCAGCCTCCCTTGTGCTGAGCATTGCTAGGTCAGTGTTGGCTTAAGTAAACAGCTTCTGCAGGGTATGTAAAAAATTTGGAGTCTCCATGCTTGTTTTCCTACAAGAGAGGATTCTTTGAGGATTTTGTTGTCCTGCTTTTGATAGAATGATTCCTCAGTTTGTGTAATCATTGTGCAACCCAGGCTTTTGTAAAGGGGTTTTGTTTATTGTAAGGAAGGAGACAGATGTTATTTTGTAAGAACTGTTTTTTCCCTAGTGCTTTATAACATAAAAACAAGAAGTTTGTTACTTGGTGCTGTAATCCATGAGCAGTTGTGCTCTTTATAACTTTGTGCTCTGGTTATTTCACTGGTTGTGTGAAGTCTTCATTGAGGAAATAAAGCAATACTCTCATGGCTGTGAGCAATGCTCAGGCATTAACACACTGCTTTTAGAAACATCTATAGTGAGTCCTGAGAAACATCCTGAAGGATTTGGAGCTGCTGCTTTGGATATGCTGTTGGATATTACTTCCTCCCTGCATACCTTGCACCCCTGTTGGTTGTACTGTTGTAGGAAACGTGGGGATGGTGATACTTGACTTGCACAAATGAAGGAAGATAAATTATGCAGCTGGGTTTAGAGAGAAAATAAATTATTGATTTTCATAAATGATTGTTTCAGTATTTGGCATCAGTGTCTGAGGGAATGATGAAGGTATGAGCAGTGCACCTCCAGAGTGCTGTTGAGGCCTCCTGTTCCATCCTTGTGCCCACTGCACTGTGAGTTCTTAAATGTGCTCCTGGAACTGTTAGAGAGGCTTTGGACAGGACAAAGATGACTCCCAATCGGGTGAAATAATCTCTCTGCCTATTTTAGCAGTGGTATTTTGGGATGGATGGAGTTCCCCTAAGGGCTCAGTTGGGAGAGTTTGGCTGTAGAATTGCCTATTGCTCTTTTCAAAAGTGCCAGGAGCCAGTCATCCTCTCAGTGCCTTAATCAGAGCTTTGCATCTCTGTGCATCTGGGACACATTGGTTTGTTTGCAGTCCCTGTTCCAGGTGGTCAGGCAGGGAACCAGCTCCCTGTGATCAGAAACCACATGTGCACAAAGGGCTGCAGAGCGTTTGTTCACGTCCCAGTCACCAAGCAAGGGTAGTTAGAGGAGAAGACTATTTCTGGCATAACAAGGGTATAATTTGGAGGAATAAACTCGTGCTCTATGTTCTAGCCATTTTTTAAATGCAATTTGACGTTTCCCTTAAATATGCCATGAGATCTTTAGCTCTGGCAGGAGATGAATACTGTGTTCTCCTAAACAACATCAGATACATATGCATCCCCGGATGTGGTAACGCTCGGATTTCCTCCCAAAAATTTCATAGCAAGCAAATGTACAGAGTAGGAAGTGAAAAATATCTTCCAGTGAAAGATTTCTGACATCTTTCTTGCTAGTAATGCATAAAAGAAATGATCTGTAATCACTGCATTTCGTGCTCATAATGTAGCAAACATTTCAGGCAGTGATGCTTAAGGTAACTTGTAGGGAATGAGGAAAAAAAAAAGTTGCCATATGTTATTGTGAAAAAACCCAAATTCCTCCTGAGAGCACAGCATTGAAAGGTGTGGAGAGGTGCATTCTTTTTCCATTTACTCTCTTTTGCTTCACAAGGCTCTGGAGCCCAAGTTGTGCAGCCCAGCATTCAGCACTCCATTTTTGCCTCCTGAAGTGTATCCTTCAGCTGAGAATTCAGTTATAGAATTTCCTATGCTGAGATACTCCTTTAAAAGGGAATTTAAGAAAGGTTTGGACCTAAATCCTCCTGGAATGAAGCAACAGCTTTTTGGCTCGTAGGTTCTGAAATCAAGTTGAAAGGCCAAACTTCTGAAATAAATCAGTGATTTTTTTTTTTTAATTCATATTTATATCAAGACCTTTACTGGAATCAATTAAAGGGCAAATCTTATCTGAACTGCCAGTCTTTAAGATCTTTTCCAATGCTTATCTTCACTTTTCTATTGAGAAAACAGAGATCAGACTTTGAGCTGTGGATTTGCCAACATCTGTCTTTGAGCAGTGTAGCACAGGTGTCTGTGAGGAGTATTTTAAACAACAGAATTGTATGTTACACATAGACTGCATTGTATTCAACAGTGGCTGCAGTTCCAAGTCTCTTCCATGGTTCAGGATCCTGTTCTCTTCCCCATTTTCCAGAGGGTTTCCATGTGCTGCAGGGGTGAGGGTGTTCACTGCAATATTCGCTTGGATTACACAGAGACTTCTGAGATACTCAGCATTAGGCAGGATCAAGGTTCTGAGCTCCATTCCCTCTCTCAGGAGGAAATTATCTATAGGGTGTTGAAAGTTGTTGTGGGCTTTTTGTTTGTTTTTTTTTATATGTGTTTTGATTTAATCAAACCAGTGGTAGGACCGGTGAGGATTGAATATTGCTTTTTTCCAGCCTTACGTTGCCTTAATATGCTAAGAGCAAGAAAAGAAGACAAAGTATTTTCCAAGTGTACTACTGGATCATTTCTTGTGTGGGCCTGTGCTTTGTGGAAGGATGAAGCACCCTGTTTGGACACATCCAGTGTGGTTCTACTAACTAAAAAAATCTCAATTTTCTGAGGGACATACTGCCATGGTAGTCCAGGAGTTTCTCCAGCAGGAACAGAAGAAGAATGCTTGAGAATAACAGAACTCTGAGATTTGTGCTAGCACAAACTTCTGATACACATCATGTTTCCTAGCAGCTGGAATTGGTTTTGTGGGGTTTTCTTGCAGAGTATTTCTCTGCTCTTTCTATGTCCTTCCTGCTTTTTCTTAACGTTCTCTTCATTTTCCCTTTGCAGATTGTAAGTGCATTGAAAGTTAAAATTGACTTTTCAAAACTGCTGTTTTTGAGTATAAAATTAGGGAAAAGGAATGTGTGTTTTCTCCATGTCCTCAATGCTTTTGCAGGGGGCAAAAATGATATTGTTATATGGAAGAATGGGGAGGCAAACAGCATAGGAGGAAATCCAGCAGCTGAGAATCATAGCCTGGGTGAGGCTGGCAGGGAGATCCAATCCAGCCTGCCTGAAGTTGTGTCCAAACAGATTCTGAGCATCCTCAAGGATGGAATTCCATCACCTCCCTGGGCAACTTTATTTATAAAACACCTACTGCAGCTATTTGTTGTTGCAGACAGCAGCTTACTTGCTTAATTGCTGGTTTGTTTAGGATAGCAAAAAGTTTGTAGACCAGACTTTTTGGCAACTTTATTATGAAATACAGCTTAGTACAAATTCTGTCCCTTTTAAATGAACTAATTACAATGAAAACAAATGTTTGTATTTATCTGTGGAGATGAAAACTTGATGCAAGATATTCTTAGTGCACAATTAATTGACTTAACAAATGCTTGAAGATTAATGAAAGAATAGCTCTATGCAGCTTTAAAAAAGATTAAAAAAAAATAAAGTTATGTGAATCATAGAGTGGTTTGGGTTGGAAGGGACCTTAAAGGTTTTCTAGTTCAACCTCTGCAATGGACAGGGATGCAACTCAAGAACAAGATTGCTCAGGGGCCCATCCAACTTGGCCTTGATGTGAAGCATGAATAAATAAATAAAATTTAGTTAGCAGTATTTATTTTTGAAGTTAATAAGCTAATATTAAATTTTAAGTGTTAAAGCTAGTCTAAATATTTGGAATTATTTCTTTTATCTGAGTTTTCTTGGAAATTAAAATAATTGTATAAACCTCTTATATATTGTGTATTTTTCCCCTCATAGTGTGTCTAGTGCTGCAGCAAAACCCTTCTGTATAGAACAGTCATTTAACAAATTGGATGTTAGAGGCTGCAAAATGAATGGTGGGAATTGGAGGTATCATGTATAATAGCGGAATTAAGCACCATGCATGGTTATATAGTAAGACTGGTGTTATTTTTGGAAGGGTATCTTGGAGAAGCAGGGTATGTGACAAGTCTGAAAGTCTGTCCTGTCATAATTCAGCCAGAGCCCGTGAAACCTCCGTGGTGCCGGTCGTGTCCTGCTCCAGGGCTGGGCACAGGGGCTCCCCGAGCTCAGCTCTGCCCTCTCCCTCATCTTTCTTCTTTAGCTTCTTGTTGTCTTCTTTAGCTCTTGTCAGAGCTCAACTGGCTCAGCAGAACACAGATGGAGCGTTTCTGGTTGGTGTGGCCTGAGCACCCCTTCCCTACAGATCTCCTGCAGGAGAGGAGCTCCATGGCCCCGGAGGGCACAGCTGGCTGCTGAGAGTTACAGCTGGGGAAAGCAAAACCCAGCAGCCACTCTGCCTGTCCAAACTGCTGCCTAGATTTGGAAAGAGCTGTTGTTAGAAGTGAGATGGGCATGATGGGTTTTCTGCCTGGAAAAATACAGACGTAAAAAACGTGCCAAACCACTGAGTCCATCACAGAAATCTTCCTCTCTGGTTTTGGTAGGTGGGATAGTGGGAGAGGAATGATGCTTCTAGAAATTTCATTCTTATATCAGATGTATTTATGTATTTTTGTTTTCACAGCTGTGTACTTCAGAAAGATTTATTTGCTATGAAACTGAGGAATAGTAGCCTTAAAAATCAGCAGCTCTTTGGGAATGTGCTCTTTAGTAATGAACCAGGAGCCTGGGCACAGCCTGTGGGCTATGAAGCTCCCTGGTTTCTGTGGGATTCCTGCAGAAGGATTCTGAACTTCCTGCTGGCAGAAGCCTGTGGTTTTATATTGGAACAAAACAGAAATATCCTGGTAGGAAGTGGAGCCTAGAATTGCATTTCAGGCTGGTGATGTGTGTGCAGTGCAGGTGGCTGGTTCTATGCCCAAGTGTTACTTCTGTTGGTCCCTTTATAACCGTGATGTTTTCCTGTTGTATCAATGTGATGGTAGGTTTTTTCAATTATTAATCGAGACGATGGATTGTTCTAGAGAATTTTTGCTGCTTAAAGTTCGTTTCTTTTTTGAAAAAACTGCTCTATAATGCAGATGCTCCTTTTGTAATTCCACAATTTCTTAAGCTTCTTGAAATCATACCAGGGTTGTGTTTGAGATTGGCAAGTTTTAAATTGTAGGACTGCCATAGCAGTTTTTGATAGCTGGACTAAATAAAGTGGTGCTGTAAAGACTTCTCTGTTTCCATAAAAGCAGTGAGAAGGTAGCCAGACGTTGAATGGCAATTCTTTTGCAAAGCAGTTAATCTTTATAACATGTTACTTAAAAATATGTAAATGTGCTCAGGCATTGGCAAGTGTAAATTTAGTGGTGATTAAGTGAAATCCTAATTTATGCTTCATAATATCTTTCAATCTCTTTTTTCTACTTTCCCTGGGCAGTAGTAGGTTTTTTCCTAAGGTGCCAAGTTTAGTTTATAAATTAGAAATGTGTAAGGAAAGAATGTTCTCTGCACTGACTCACTCTGGTGTCTGGTCTTTATTCCAGGCTGTATTGATGACAAAGTATGCTATGAATTTAGAACATCTACAGCCCTGGAGGTGGCAAATTGCTTTCTGTTTTACCTCCAGTGCTTGCATGCTCATCAAGCTTGCCTCTTGACCTTTTCTACACCAAGTTGCTCTTGCACAGCAGAGCAGTAGCACAGGTGTGCTCTTCCAGGGAAACACGCAGCCTTTCTGGGACATCAGTTTGTAAAACTCCTGCTTGCCTCTCTTTACATTCAAAAGTATGAGTTTTCTCTATTTTGATTTTTTTCTATTACTCCTTAGAGCTTATGTAATTGGTAAACCTTCAAAATACCATCTAAAAACTAATAAAAAAAGAGGTTTGTGATTTTTACATGTTTTTTGTTTAATGGGAACTGTGCTGGCTAATCAGAAATCGCTTCTGTTAAAATTAAATCCTGAAGTAAAACATTTGAACAATCTCTAATCTTAACATGGGAAGCCACCAGGAAGAGAAATTGGAAGACAAGCCATGTGAGTGCTGCTGCATCTGACCCAAGGCTTTGTTCCCTTTTCCTCTTTGGGAGCCAGTCTGTTCACTTCTGTGGGATGCAAATCCATGCCCCCTTGGAGCAGCAGGCTGAGTACCTTCCTTCACATCTTGAGCTTATTTGGTATCCCAAAATCTCCTGTTGTACTAGTTTTTGGGGAGAAGAGGCTTTCTGGATCTGTCACTTGGTAGGTACACAGGCAGTTGTTAATGAATTTTCCTTCTCTGCTCATTTTATGTTTGTCCTTCGTGCAAAGAATTGACTGAGCTCCCTGAATAGGGAACTTAGGTGTTAGACTTCAAGTATATTTTGAAAAAAACCCCCAATTTTTGCCTGGATGATGGTGTGCATAAGTGTTGTATAGGTGGGATCTGCTTGAGGGTGGGTGTCAGAGGGTGCACTAATGCCTCTGAGAGATCTGCAGTTAATTGGTTTCATCTCCTCTCTTGACTAGATCAACTAGACAGCAGTTGCTTTCCTCTCAAGGTTCAGCACTAAATTAAACTCTGCTATTACACACCTAGCTCTGCAAATTATTTCTGCAGTCATCTACGAGTGTTTTTTCTCAAAGACAGATGATGAGTGCAGGATTGAGAAACATCTCTGCAGAGAAGCTGCTGCAGCAGCCTTGGTGTCCCTTGTGCAGTTTCACAATGAATGAACTCTCAGCAATAATTCTGTCAGTCTTGACCTGGAAATTTGGGTTTATTGCTCCATAAATATGGGCTCGGTTTGGAGTTGCCATTATCTGTGTTCTGGGTAATTGTCTACACATCGATCAAAATCCTAAAAATAGCAGCTGATAAGATATGGGACATGCTCTTCATTTTTTATTAATCTGAGGTGGTGCCATCAAAGTACTAATTACATTTGCATGGACTAATTTTATGGAGCTTGAATCTGTAGGTTTCTTTTTTCTTTCACCTTTTTCACCATTTTCATACTGGAAATATCTTTTAAAACTTTTACTCAATTTAATTCTTTTACTGCTACTTTTTAATTTCTCCACAGATTTAAACATATTTTTCATCTGTGTCATTCAGTTCAATTACGTGACTTTCACAGACCTTGAAAAATGTTTTAGGACTGTACTGGGGTTTTTTTTCCAATAGTTTTGTATCTTTTTATGCACTAAAATACATTTGTGCTATTAGGGTATTGTGGTCTATCACCCAATTCATCTGTACAGTTTCTTTTGCTAGCCTGACACAACTAATTTAAGCTCACAATGTCTCTTCTTGGCATGACATCATGTTGTTACAGAATCAGAATTCTGGTTTTGATGCATGTAAGCTGCGGAGTTAGGTGCCTGGCCTGGAGGGGTGCACAGAATCCCTGGAGCAGCTGAGGAATGTGGTCCTGCGGGAGGGAGGAGGCTGCAGCAGGCAGTGCTGAGTTCTGCAGCAGCCTGTGACATTTCCATGCCATCCTGACCGTGCTTTGCCTTCCCTGCTGTGCACGGGCGGAGGGCACGGAGGTGGATAATTAAACTTTGAACCAGTAAACAGAGTTGAGGGGCCGGGGCTTTGAAGAGCAGGAGATCACAAGGACAATTTCCTGTGGGTTGCTTTGCCTCGGATGCAGCTTCATGTGGAGCTCAGCCCCAGCCCCTCCTGGCACCAGCAGCAGCCTGAGCAAATGTGGCACAGGCAGCTCCATCCCTCTGCAGCCACAGTCACACTCATTAAGGGCTTTTCCTAAATTGGATGGGGTGATTCGTGCTGCGGTGTCATCTGCTTCCTCATCCAAAGCTCTTTGGTTTCTGTTTTAGCAACGATTGCAAAATGAAATTTGCCTTTATTACATCATTGCTAAACTCATATAGTTAGAAGAATCTACACCCTTTCAATATTTTATCTTCAGGCAAAATTGGGGGCAAATCAGACGAAAAATATTAGAATTCAGTCTTCCCTTTTGATGCTGATGGAGCTGCTTTAATCCTACAAATGAAGCTGTGTGTGTGGAAGTGTTGCCTGACAGTCCCTCAGCAGTGAGCACCATGGTCTCTGTCAATGGAGACTGCCATTCCAACCTCATCACCTCTAGAATTTCTCTAATTCTGTCCTGCTAACAGAGTGACAGCCCAGGGGTGCCTGTACAGACTGAAATACACTCTCAAATATGCAGACAGGCTCTGCACATAATTCTATCTATACACACATCTGTGCACAGGCTTTATAACAATTCCTTACTGAAAATATCAGTACTGAAGGTCAGGCTGCCCTGTGCAAATGAACTTTAAATTCTTTTTGGATACAAATGAAGAATATTTGTTTACTGTTGTCGGCTTTGACCTTATATGTGTTACTCACTGTCAGGAAGTTCATTCTCCAAATAATAATAGACCTGCCAGAAAACTTCTTATCTACCTTAGAAATATTCTGTAGGAAAAAAATGTCTTTATAGATTAATATATGTTTCTTGCTGACTTTGTAAAAGAATTTGAGGGTACATAGTAAACTTTTATTAAGAATTTATGGTTTCCTGGCTTACATTTATTGTGTATTGATAAGAATAATCTCATTGTTTTAACATGACTCTGTTGGCTTGTATTCTTTTCTCTGCCTCCCATTGGTGGTTTTTTAATGAGTCAAAAAGAAAAAATATCCCTGGGGAGGACTTGAGAGCAGAAGGTAAAGTTCAGAACCAGAAAATTGTTTTCTTGTATGGGACAGCACCTGGCTGACCCTTTGCTGTTTGAATGTGGCCTGAAATTCTTTGTGGTTGGAGTGTAAAACCTTTGCCTGCCGTTGCCCTCTGGCAATTAGCAAGTCAGCACAGAGCTGGAGATTTTTTTGTATCAGAAAAGGAGCAAGTGGCTGGTGGTGGCTGCAGATACCCTCAGCATTGTCCCTGTGAGAAGGGGGCACAGGCTGTATCCAGCAGATGAGAGGGACATGAGCAGGGTGAAGATTGAACCCTTTGAAATGTTTTGTGCCTCGCTGCACCTTGATCCAACAGAAAATATCCATTTTCTCCCTGCCTGGCTGTCTGGTATCTGGGATGGAGTGAGAGCATTTCATAGCACGAGTGGGGGGTTATTTTTTGTTTTCTTTTCAGCTTCAAGGTAAAGCGTGACCTTCTAAGGCCTTTTTAACCTCTGAGCACTTTTTTAGCTCAAATGCAATTTAGTGGCAAACAGTAATTAACCTGAAGGGAAACACATCTTTGGGTTTTATTGTATCTCAGTATATGGGTCAAATTAATAACACTGCAGAGGTATCATCTGTGGCATTTGAATATATTAGTAGAAAAAAACCAGCATACTTAATTTAAAATTAATATTTTCAAAGTTCTAAGTAAGAAAACTTTATTAAAGTAGTGGTGTTTTGAAATCTTAAACTTTTTGGTGGTTTTTAAGACAATTTTACTCTTTCAAGATGGTGATGGACATCAGATGAAGGTTTGGGGTTATTTAGGTTTTTGTTTGGTTAGTACTTGATTTCTGATACAATTCCTTTGTAATGTTTCAGAGACAGCTTGTTAGTGCAATCTAACTTTCGTATTTATGAATGGAGGACAAAGATGCTATTCCTTACCAGGGATCACAAATACCACAGAAGGGAATAAATTTTTAACACCCAGGATTTTCAAAACCTATTACTAAGTCTTCAGAGGAACTAATATAACATCCTCAACCTTGCTTTGAGCATGAGAAGATTGTCTTAGAAGGCAAAAAAAAAAAATCAGAACATAGAGATTTGTGAAGCAGCATCTTAGGTTTCAAAAGATCAGCTGTTTAGCAGGTTGAAATCAGGCACAGGGTTTGTAGGACACAGAACTGGGGCCTCTATCTGAGGGTGTGCTCAGTGTTGTTCATCTGCTCTGGGGTTTTGTTCTTTAAATGACTTTGGCATCATCTCTGCTGCTTAAATGGGGTTTGAAGGTAATAATGGACCAACAGGTCTTTTAAATGACTAATGACTCTCCTAGCAGAGAGAACAAGAAGAAAATGGTGGTGGGAGGGCAGAAAAAAGTCTAAATTCACTCAATGGTTTTTACTACCTAAGAACTCTCTCCCAGGCTGTTTATAAAATATTAGGTTTGCATTACACAGCTGAAGGAATTCACAAAATGTTAAAGCTGTGACTAAACCCAGCCTGTTAGGGTTTTTCCCTTTGGTGCTCAGAGAAATGGGAGTTGAGGGAATTGACAATGAAACATTGCAAGTTTTCGGCAGGAATATAACTAAGAATTGATATTTTAAATGGGGCGGAAGGGAATTAAACCCAAACACAAACTTCAGCACCATTACCCCAGCAATGTATGGAATGCATTGCTCTGGGAGAGCTCCTTCCCTTTTTACCCCCACCCCATCCTCGAGTCCTGCAGCTCTGCAAAGCTCAGCTCAGAAAAGCAGGGAGAGATGGTAGGAAAAAGCCAGAGTTGGAAACTCTGAAGAAGGGCCTTTGAAAGGGGATCATATTCGTTCTCTGGGCCACACAGCATCAGGAATTTCCATAAGGGTGAAAGAATTTACGACGTGCAGCCTATCCATGAGCAGCTCCTGCAGCCTGTAAAGCTCGGCGTGTTTTTCCTGCAGAAAGGGCTGGTAGCCCTGGTGTCCCTGCTCACCTGGCCCTGGGGTGATGCCCCTGGGTGATGCCATCCTGGCAGTCCTGTGCTGGGGGAGATCCTGGCGTGCTGTGCTCTGTGTTGGTAAATTTGAAACCTTTCTGTTCCGTGTCACAGGTTAGCAAGGGTGGTGTTGTCACTCATGTCACCAATGCTTCACCGTGACACAAGCTTCCCTCTGTAGCTGAGCATAGCAAATATTATCCAGGTTCACTGTTAAAAGCAGATGTTTAAAAATTTTATTTTAATTCATGGTTACCTTTGATATTCAAGGAGCATATTTAGTAACTTCATTGAGACCAATCATCCAAGTAGTTGTAGCAGACATAACAAGTTATCCTTTACAGCAATGGTGTTTCCAAGAATGAAAGACAGAAAATATTTGAGGGGCATGTCCTTCAGTTTACAGAAGTGAAGAACAGCAGCCCAGATTTCATATCTACACTGTGACCCTCTACTCTTTTCAAACTACTCTTTTTGGCAATCCATCAGGAGAACTGAGTACTTGGACTTAAATGTCATAAAGGTCACAAAAAATTCACTGGCATAACTAGTAATATAGCTTGGAATCTTATTTCCAGAGCTCCATTTAACTTTGAGACCAAGGCATTTTCCTCCTGTCACTACTCAGTCCTGGCTCAGTGGATCTTTTTCTTCAGCAGTTGTGTCAGTGACCTCCTGCCTTTCCACAAATGCCATGTAGCTTGTTCTTGTCCTTAAACCTTTGCACTTCATCAGCTCTAACAGAGTATTTTCACTTTATGACGGGGTGTGGGGAAGGATTTAGATGGTCCTTTCAGGATTTTTGTCGTGTCCAGCTCCAGATTCCTGTCTTGCTGAGCCATTTTTGCCTGCAGGAGGCTCAGTGCTGTCCCCAGAAGGTTCCAGCTGAACCAGAACGTGCCAAGCCCAACGACACATCGTGGTTCCTGCTGGCTGCTCCCAGTTCTGCCCTCCAGCTGACAGAAAAAACACCACAAGGAAACAAACATAGCCCCTTGTCAGGCACACGTGGGGATGGCAGAGAAATAATCCTTCGTTTGCACGTGCTGGAGGTGGGAATGTGCTTTGGAGCCACGGCTTTGGTTTGGTGGAACTGGAGAAAGGAGAGATTTCAGTCACAGATAAGGAACTGCTCACCTTTTGATTAACCAGACCAAAGCATTGGCCCTTTCAACACGCTGTGTAACGTGGAGAGGTCCAAAAGAAAAGCACTAATTTTTCAACGTAACAGAATACAAAGGTCAGGATATTTTTGAGTTCATACCGTTGAGTTTCTGAAATGCTTTGTAGTGAGCTGTAACCCTGTGGTTTCAGAACAGAGCAGTTATTCAGGTTTAGTAACATGAAAAGAGTTTTATGAGGTTGAGTATAAAGAAGTGTTTCCAAGTTATGCTAGGAAGGCATATATAATTACTTTTGAGACTGTTCTCAAAAAAATTCACTTGAAATACCAGATTGATAGATAGATGCAATTTAAATTTTTTTTTCTTTTTTTTTTCCTTTTTTTTTTTTCCCCTAAATAGCACTGTTCTGCAGTAAAAGTGCAGTCAGTTGCTTCAGTGATTAAATACCTGGAAAAGCTTTGGAATTGCTTTGTACGTGGGTAAGTTCCTGGCTGTGGACAAGACTTTTTGGGATTGCTCCTATGGGCAGCTTCATTAGCTTTACTGGTGGCAGGAGTTTGACTATGGCACAGGCCACTTGGAGGGATGCTGGAGAGGATTTAGGCTGCTGATAAAATTGAGTTGATGTACAGGATTGAGGCGCTGTTTGGTCAGAATGGGTAAAGCTTTGCTATGTTTAAAAGGATTTTATAAATTGGAAGTATGATGGCTGTTGTAGGTGGCTGTGTGATCACATGAGCTTTTTTTCAGAGTGAGATCAGTATTTTCAAAATGTAACTTTTAATTCTATAATCTTATCCTATATTAAGATTAATTAAGAACACAGTAATTTTGCATTTCCTCATTCTCCAAGAAATTTTTCAATGGAAGCAGTGAGTGATATCCTGTCACATTTCCTTTTGGTGCATAGGAGTGCTAAGAAATTCTAGGACATAGAAAATGGAATATATAATTCTATTTCAGTTTCTGGAATTTAGTTATGTAAAAGGAATTAAAAACACTGCCTTGGAAATATCAGACTGTCTGATTCAAATAAAAGTAGTTTTATGTGCTGCTGCAAGTATGCTGGAAAGAAAAAGGGAGATAAATCTCAGTTAAGAAAAAAATCTGATACCTGATCCTGCCCTTAAATGTGTTTAAGTGATATATTCATCTTGAGCATGGTCTTGCTTCTGATAGTTTCTGCCCTGTGGTTTATTTTGCAATTGCTAAAGCTATTCCAGATGCCAGAAGTGTCAAACAGACAAAGCAGTGATTCCAGTCAACTTAAATTCAGATTATTGATTTAAGGGGTCAGTAGCAGCATAAAAATACATTATACATTTAATGTGTGAACTGACATATAAAGTCTTTGAGTGACATTATTTTGGTGACAGGCAAATATTTAGTATGGTTTGAATTTAAAATCCATCAGTTTTTAAGCTAGGGTAGGTAGAAGTGTTTGTAAATATGGTTTAAAAATGAAAAATCAGAAAGGAGGATAGTCAGATTTTGTTACAGGGCTTTGGAACCAAAGAGCCATTCTGGATTTATGGTTCAAGAGAAAGTCAAACATGAGTTGTAGGATGATTGATGGGAAACTAGGCCATGACTGTAGTGCAAGCACACTTTTGTGGAAAGTCTTTTGTGGAAAAGCTTTTTCACCATCACATGTATTCCTTTTCTTTCCAGGTACATTTAGCCAAAGATTTTCTTTCACTTGCCTGTGCTCTAGGATTTTTTGCCCCATTTTTCTACTGAAGGATGCAAGGCGGTTAGCATTGCTACCCTCTGTAATGTTGAGTTAGGGCCTTTGGGGTATAAAAATAAAGTAGAAAATTACTAGTATTTATGTAGAAGAATTATCTAATACTGATCAGTGTTATCCCCTGAGAACCCACAGTGTGTGAGCACATACATTTTGTAGGAGTGGCCTGTGGCTTGAAAGCTGCTCCATGTAGGTTTTCCCCCTGAGGATTTATTGATATTAGATGAGGAGCAGGCATTGAAATCAAGGCCTCTGGGTGAGGGATCAGCTGGCATGGCCGGTGCAAAGTGCAGTTTAGACTGGGAGTAACTCTAGTTGTCTGTTAAGTTTTTGGAAATCTCCTTTTCTAAGTGATGCCAGTATTTTAACATCACCATTACTGAGAACTTGGCCTTTCTATTGCATCCCCCACCTTCCTGCCCCCAAAACCTCAGTTAGAATTAAACAAATGGCTTTAGCTTTAAAATATAAACCCATAAAACAACGAGTGTAGTGCTTGGAGACCCCCCACCACCACACACACTTTTAATTAAGTGACTGTGTTGTTTCCAGATGAGAGGAAAGATGACTCATTTGGTGACTTAATCTCTATTTTGTATTCAAAAAGTAAAAACTACATTCTAAGAATTACTTCAAGTTGCACATTAGCACCTGCATCATAATTGGATGTACTGTGTCTGTTCTCAAACTAAAATTTTTCAGTCTGATTTTTTTTTGTCTAAAGCTTAATTTCTAGAGCCTGAACCTAAACTTTTAGGTTTAATGAAGTCATAGCCTTATAAAAGCAATGTTTTATCATGGAGAATGCTAGGCTTCCACCAGGAAGTTGTACTTACACTTTCTATTATCAATGTAAGAGGTATTATTTTAGTCCTGAGCCTTAAAATAGAAAGAAGGAAGCCACTTTAATCAATACAAGGCTCTGCACTGAGATTCAGAAAATTTGGCTTGTTTAAAGATTTGCTAGTGTTAAACTGTGTGGTCATGGGCAAAAATCTGTTACTGATAATTGTTCCTGTGCCATTATTTACTTTTCTTCCATCAGTAGCTCAGTGTAGAGCATCCCTTTTGTTTACACCACCCTTACCTGCAGTCTCTGCCCTTGGTGTGATGAAAATGGCAACAAATACCAAACCTGAAATGCTTCAAATGGCTGCAAAGCTGCAGCTTTTCTACTGGAATAGAGGGATTTACCTGAAAGAAAGGATTGGCTTCTGGGAAAAGCACAGAATTGACTGTACACCTCTGCACAGAGTTCTATAATAAAAACTTGATGGTTTTGTTGCATCAAGGTACAGTAGTTGCCATGTTCTTCTTTTATTAGAAACTAAGGAAAAGCTCTTCAAAACCCCAAGTTTTGCTGTACACCCTTTACTCTTTGTCTTTAATTAACCTTGGAGGGTGTTTGAACACCTCTGGGTAGTTTTTTTGGGTTGACAGTTGCTTATTTATGAAGTGCAATGGGATGGTGAAACATAAATAATCCCCATTAGATGTCAGGACTTGGACAGATGCAGAAAGATATGTCTGTTAAACTCAGTTTAAGGGAGAGGTGTGTAAAGTGTTTATTGCACCCTGAAATTGAATTTTTGCATTGGTGATGGTATACTGAACTTACTTTTCATGCTGTGACAATGGTTATAATAAAAGTTTTAAATAAAATCTCTCAGTAAGTGTGTGTTTTTATATGTGTAGCACAGTTTTATTCTTTGACTCCTTGGTCATGCTGCAGCTAAAGGAACAGGGGGAACATTTTACAAAATGATGAATATTTCCTGAGTAAAAATGAGATGTTGTTGGGAATGTAGAGAAAGACAGACTAAATCTCTTCTGTTTCCAGCATGCTGTCAGCTGGGCTGAGTCATAAATTCTTCAGTCAACAGCAGTTCTACGAATGCTGGGAACAGAAATGTTAGTCTTGTACAGAGAGTAAAGAGCTGAGACTTGCAAGTGAACTGAAAGGACTATGATTCATTAAAATCCCAGAAAAGTAGAGGTCCACAGGTGAGAACAATATATTCTTGTCATGTGCCCTTTCAGCACAGCACAGTCATTCATCATTCTGCTCCTTGCTGTAACCAATGTGTGAGGAGCTGTGTTTCCCTTCTAGGCATCTTTTCCTTTTTTCCTTCTTCTTTCCCCCACCCCCATCCAAAAAAATGGCAGTGGAATTTTGTTCAGATATTTGCTTCTACTTCCCTTGTTGAATCTTCCATAAATCTTTATCTGTTGGGTCAATTACAAGTCATTACTAAAATAATTCTTTATAGGCTTCAGTAAAGTTAATATGGTTAAATTATGAACAACTGGAGGTTGTTTTCTTTCCTGGAGTTTTCCTTGGGGCTGGCAGAGTGGTGTGAGGGGCCACTGTGGCTGGGGGAAGAGCAGCCCTGCAGGGGCAGGGGCAGGGCTGGCTACAAACTGACTGACCCAGTGGTTTGAGCTTTGTCTTTATAATCATTATACCCCTCCTATTTTTATGCTGTCCACACATAAAATAGAACAATTATTTTGCCTGTCTCTTGTTGACTAAAGGTTCTCTTAAAGCAAAATTTATTGTGGATTTACAGGCACAGGGGAGTGGTGCTTCCCAGCCTTGCTGGCAGAAATGTTCCAAGCACACAGTTCACTACTTTGTGTGACCTAATAGGGAGAAAAACCATTATTCTTCTTAAAGACTGTCGTTTAATTAGCTTTGTAATGGATTTCCTTTGCCTTCCTCTGCATGAGAACTACTCCATTCGTTCATTACTATGATTTAAACGCAGCTAATTACAATCATAGCTAAATAATTGTATTCAGGTATTTCAGCATGTTTTGATTCTCATACTAGCAGTTTCCAGGCAATGCATCTCACTTGTGTCTCATTTATAGCCTTTTTAAAAATGAAGTGATGGTAACATAAATGTCTTTGTTTCTATAAAACAAAAGGGAAAATCAATAATGTCATCTATAAAGAATGTAAGTGTACCAGCATTGAAAATGATATAATGAGTGTGAAATGCTTCTTGCCCACTTCTGAAGGAGAATATAAAATTCTTCAATAGCTGTTGGTATCTTCAGATTTACTGGAATGGAAACTAACAAACAAAGCTACCTGGTGGAATTTCAGTCCCAAAGCCTGTAGGGTACAGACTGACAAATCAGGTAGAGGTTAAATGACTTTATTTTTACATAGTGGACTAAAGATACGTATTTCAAAAGTAGAACAGGTAATGTTTTTTCCTTGGTATGATGGTTACTAAGAGCTAGTAATGGATTATTCTGTTGTGTAGAAAACAGAGTAACTAAGCAGAGACTGCTCTCCTGTCCAGTGGAAAAGACAAGTCTGAGGTTGCAAGGAAGGTATTTGTTGGTGCGGGGTGTAAGCTGATGCTTCATAGATGAGTTGTGAGAGCAGGAAAAGGGGGTGATCTCAGTCATGGAGGAGCAGTTCCCAGAGCTTCCCTGCCCCTCTGTTCCTGCTCTTGTTCTGTGTGTGGAAATGCAGCCTTGCTCTCTGGGAGTTGGGACTGGGCTCTCAAACACACTGGTGCTAAGTTTGTGGGGTCTGCAGATTTTTTGAGAATACTTTCCTCCTGATATTTTGTAGTCTCAAGATCTGGTTGGGTGGGGATTTGATGCTTGTTATGCCTATTCCAGCTTCTGTGGTGTGCCTCAAGATAGTGCTGTTAGGTGGATATGGTGTGCCGGTCGTCAGGATATTGAGGATATTGAGTGCTGGGCTTGATGCATTTTAAGTGTGTAGTTCTTTATGACCATAGATGTGACAGTGATTTAAAATAGACTCAAGTCTATTTTGTGTTCTCCATAATTTTGGTATGGGAGGTTTTCCAGCATGAGCATATAGTGAAAACTCAGAAGGCTTAACTTGGAAAAACCTAAAGCTTTGCTAACTGTGATGTGTCTGAGTCTGTATTAAAACTGTAATATTAAATACACATTTATAGCACAAACATTTGTACTGTTAATTTACTTTGTGTCTTTGTGCTCTTGGAAAGCTTTATACGTGTCACTGCAGTAATGCTGTGGAGTGGGATAAGGCAGGTTTGTAAATCTAAACCAAGCCACTTTTAGATTGCAAATGTGTCTGCAGGTCATTTTCCATTTATGCAGAAAGAACATTTGCTGTAACTGGGATGTGGTGTGGCTCCTTTCACAGTACTGGAAATACTTTTGTACAAATTGTGCAGATGACAGAGTGGGAGCAAAGGTTTATAAAGTGACTTGTCTCTCCTGAACTGCCAGAATTGGGCTGCACCTGCAGCCCCTTGCCCCTTCTGTCACCCCAAACTACCCTGGAATGCTTTGGTGCTCCAGTGGGAGTGTTGGACCTTCACCCTGCTCACCCCTGCCTTCTAAAGTGTGATTTACAGGGTTTACTTTGTTCACAAAGTCTCACTAAAACACGGAAAGAACAGCACAGGGGGTTGTGTTTTTGAGAAAGACATTGCTTGTTCTCATGGGTTGCACATTCTCCTTGAGTTCAGGCATAAACTGGGATGATTTCAGGTGAGGGAAGGATGGGTTTAACTTCCCTGCTTGGCAGCCATTCTGACAAACTTTTAGCAGAGAATGCTTGGGATTTCCACTCTCCCCAAACCATGCTCGAATAAAGTTGGTAAATAAGAAAAATATTCTTCAAGGAAAAGGAATTCAGGTATTCTGCTGCAAGTGCTCTGGATAGTGGAAGGGTTGGTCTGACTAGAGAGCAAACAACAAGGCTGTAGCTGGTGCTAGAACTTAAACTTCCATCTCTATTTGAGTAGAAACAGAATGATTTGTGGTGTGTGCCTGCGAGTTTGCAACATCACAGAGGGGGAAGGCAAGTTCCTGACTCCTCGTGTGGGACACACGCTGCAGTTCATTTGCCCTGTGGTTTATACAGGGCTATTTTTCAAAACACCAAATTGTAATGTTATAGAACACACCACATGTTGTTGTATTGCAGTTGTAGTACAGACGTGCCCAACTTTCATTTTTAGTGTATCCATCTTCCTGTGGCTGATGCTGTAATGTGCCTCCATTTTGTGAAAAACTCCTTTGCCCCTTGTTGCAACAACATGAAGGATAATGTTAGCTGTTCAATGTTTTTTAAAATTTCTCATTTTTTCTGCAACTTGAATACAATTATGTTCAAGTTACCAATTTAATAGTGCTGACTTTCAGAGTAAAGTTTAGTTTTATTGTTTCTTTTCTCTGTAGCTTATTAAAACCCTGTCTATATTTTCATACACTTAAATCCTTGTACACATTTTCTGATTTTACAGAACAAATTAAAGCATGTTTTCTTATTACTGTACATCACTTTTATAGTTCTTTTTCTCACTCTATAATCCCAGTGGGATTTTTTCCTGTGCCATTCAGTGGTTTATGTAATAAACCCTAAATGAATGAACATGTTGCCCTTTGCTAGTAGATAATAATTAAGGTGGTGCCTCAGATAATAATTAAGAAGGTGCCTCAGAATATTTCTAGAGCTGAATCTCAATGAAATGTTTTAATTTTAGCATGCAGTTTGCTATTTTTTGAGGAGCTATATGGCCCTGTTCTACTTCCAACACTTAAAGAATGTGGTCTGCTAAGAACAGATGGTGTCATTTAAGTTTTATACTGATTCTACTTAAACTTTTAAATGAAGTCCTTATGCTTTTAAATGTTTAGCTAAGACTTACTGATTGTTAGCAAATTGAGAAAAGTTGGTCACAACTGATTACCTGTTTAGAGACTGAAAGAAGTAATTGTCTCAATTTTGAAAACTCTGTAGTCATTAACATCATTAGTGGATTCCTGTCATCTTCCAAAGGAAACAGTGAAGCTGGTTCATAAGCTGGGAATCAGAGGTGGACTTGGGCTTTTCCAAAAGCCAGGAAGTGGTAAAACACACATGTGGTTTGCTTTAGTTGGGAAATTAACTCGGATTCTCCACCAGTGAGGCTGATACAAATGAGAAATCACTAATGTATGTGCTCTGCTGTGACACTGTCAAAACAGATTATTTGAAAGCACAGAAGCGATGTGTTTTTGTCAGCTGTTTGCCTGCCTTTATGCAGCTACAGAAGCTGTTGTTTGTATAAACTGCCTCTCACATATTTCTCAGTTTTCAAAGTTACTAAAGAATATTGTTCATCATTTACACTCACTATTTGCTTGATAACTGCATCAATTCAGCTAAACTTCCATTTAGAGAGCTATGAACATTCTTTAAACAACAACAACAACAACAAAAATCCCCAAACCAAAACCCACCAGACCAAACTCTCAGAAATCCTGAAAACGGAATGCCAGTTGAGAATCTGTCCTGCAAGAGATGAGTGAATAATCTCAGTACAATGCTCTGTGGTACACGTGTTCCCAAATGCATTGCAGTGTGCCTCTGATTGCTTTCTCTGGGTCATTCTAATAGCAGACCTTGTGACGAAAGGAAAAAAAAGGACTGCATGCCAACTGTTGGTCCTGCCCTTTTAATACAGCTTCTCCCCTCAAAATTCAGCCATCCTGATGAAGATATTTCAAGTTGTGTTTTCCGTGCCAGGCTGGGCAGAGGCAGCACTTTGTGTGTGTGTGTGTGTTCCCTGCTGTGAAAAGTCAGCCAGTGAAGAGGACTGGGCCAAACCCAGTGTCTGTGCAGTGGAAGGGATTATGGAGTGCTCACATGATAATTTGTGCTGTCAGAGCTCTAATCTCTGGCAGGGGAAAAGGACAGTATATCTGCTGCAAATAATTTCCAAAGGGATCAGGTACTCAACTGTTCCCATCATCATGAATTTGTATTTCAGCTTCTTTCCTAACTCCTAGAACTGCAGAGGAATTTTAGGGGTAGCCTGAAAATTTCCTCAATCCATGAAACATGTCAGCACAGCTCTGTGTGCCCCTAAGTGAGAAGCTGCTTTCTGGCTGCAAAAATGTGTCTGCACTGGTTTTTGACAATACTGTTGAACATTGTGAAGTGCTGCTGTTAAGGATTTGCTCCACAGTTTGTGGTGTTTGGTATTGCCAAAGACCTTTTAACTGTGGAGAATTTGCACCAATAGTCATAAGTGTAGAGTTCATTTCAGTAAAGGGGTAGAAAAAATAATTTGGGGTGACAGAAAATGAACCATTGCACTGCCATGGGCATTGTGTGGTTTTGCCAATTAATTAAATGGTCTTCGGTTACATGAGTGTGCTGAGTACCCACCAGGCTGGTGTGGTTCCTTGTGGATTAGCCTTGGCTCAGCCTGTGAGAGGGGAATGCTGCTAACTAAGAAGTGATTCCACTTAAGGAGATGCAGATGTGCCATGAAGTGTCTGAAGCAGCATGTTCTGTGTTGTTTGTTTGTGTAAATAGAATATGGGCTCCTTTTGAAGCAGCAGAATAAACTTAATCAGCTTAAGGAAACTAATGAACTGACACTACCAAAGGGGCAGAAATATTGATTCAATCACTAATAAGAAAAACTTAATAATGAAATGTAGCCTTCTATTAATGTGCAAATTAAAAGCAGATGCTGAAGATAAAGGAATGCATGGATTAATATTGGGTTTTGTTGTCAGAATTTATGTTGATAGGAAATGGAGGAAATGTACCCTTACAGAAATATTTTGTAGTGGTTGTTAACACCTTATACTCTTTCTAGGACTTGACTGTTTCATGCACTGTAGTATAAACGTGCAAGCTGTTAACAGCAGGATGAACATTCAGCAAGTTGAACAAGCACCTGCTCCCATAACCGAATCATTGTTTAAATTCCCACTGCATTTCACAGGTTTAAACCCTGACAGGGATGCAGATTTACAGGGCAAGACATCACACGGAACTTGCAGTGCCCTGCCCCAACCAGTTCTTGCAGGCTTTGTGTATCCAGGGTGGCTGCAAGGGGGTTGTGCTGTGCAGGGCTGAGGTGCTGTGAAACAGGGTTGGGCATCAAATGGAGCGGAAAGAACCGTTCCCCTAAAGTTATCAATAATGGAAGACTTCAGTAGCATAAGAAATTCCACCCCCTGCTTGCCCCAGGAAAGTGATTGTAGGAACAAGAAAACAATTTAAAGAACTCCAGGTAGTAGTAAGGCTCAGCCCCTTCCAAAGTTTCATTGTCTCCTCATCGTTGCAGTTGACACTGGTGATCTTTCCAAAATCAAGTGCTTGTTACTCTTAAGCAAACATACTGTGAGTATAAGTAGTCTTACCTTTAAAGAATGAGAAATATACGAAGTACTTGAATAGAAATGTAGGCTCATTTAAAAAAAATCCAAAAACCAAAATAGCCCCTACCTCTCCACCAAGAAAACCCAACACTTGTTTGATTTAGAATGTTTCAGTTGATACACTTTATATACTTGATATAAAGGTTATTTAAAGCCTCAAAGCACTGGATTTCACAAGCTGCTTTGTCAATGGGCTCTTAGATGTGGCAGTGGTTTAATGTTTTTCCCAGTGCACAGCCACCTCTGCAGCGGGTCCCACTCTCAGAAGACTTGGCACGTGCATGAATTCAGCTCTTCAGTGTTATCTCTATTTAGTTAGCCAAATTAGCTAGTTGTTTGAGAGTATGTATTCTATATTTGTATGTATGCTATATTTGTATGTATTCTATATTTGTCAGACAAATTTCTATGCTTTAAGAGTCATGAGCTGACTCAAAGTGGTAGAACAGCTCTTTGTGCTGCTTTAATGACATTTATCTTTGTCTAAGTTAGACATTTTCCTCTGCTATGGTTTCAGAGCATTGTTGTTTTGTGACCAGCTCAGCTTGCTCTGTCTTGCTTTTTAACTTGTTAAACTGGTGGGAGAAGAGTACAAAAATGAAAGTAGACAGTGAGTAAAACCTGGTATTTAGTTCCACATTGTCATGAAGACACCTGCTTGGCATGGTGTCTTCATGGTAGAGACATGAAGGGTTGATGCTGCAGTGGAGCTGTAGTTAAATTTGTTTTATTAAACAAATAGTTAAATAAAATAATGATGTTTTATTATAAAAATAGTTAAATAAAATAATGACGTGCATGCAGGAATTCTGTGACTACTAGACCCACACAGAAAAATATTTTGGTTTTTTACCCTTCTTTCAGGCCTTTGCATCGAGGAAAGGAGGTGGCATTTTATGTTTTTGACTGGATGATGAGTGTATCAGTTTTTTAGTTCCTCCTTTATGCACAAAGTGTAATTACTGTGGTTTGGGCCAGGCAGCTTCTACATGGCATTCATGTCCAGGCTCTGAGGGATATTCTAATCCTAGCATTGGAGTTGAACACCTTTCAGCAGTGTTCCCAGGATGCTCTAGATAAATTTTTACCATCAATCCGTCTTTCACGGGGTAAATGTGCATATTAAAGGGGACACAACCTCTGTGCATGTTATTTCAGGCTGACTGGAGAATATTTAGAGATAACAAAACTTGATCTCATTGTCATAGGGCAAGCATTTGTCTGATTTACTAATCCACAGGACATAAACCAGTGTCTAAGCTAGGATTTGTCAGACCAAAAGCATGTAGGAACTGGATTTGCCACATGCACATGATTCTCTTCTGCCTGACAGTTCTCCAGTCTGTGTTTCCAGGCTGTTGGCTTCTCTCCCTCATTCCAGGTATTGCCTGACACCCGCCAGCCCTCGCAGTGTCTGTAGAACATCTCTGGATGTGGTGTGGGGTGGCTGATCCCATCCCTTCCCCAGTGTCCCTGTGGGATCCCAGGGCTCAGTGGGTGTGGTGAAGCCTTGCTGTACATGGAAAATCCAGCCTGGGAGCTGTTGGGGGTGCAGAGAGGTGACCAGACACTCCCTGACATTATCCTGCAGAATATGGCTGTTCCTCCTCATTCCTTCCTGCTGGACTCCCTGTTAGAGCAACACTTTTGACTCTTACTTTGAGGTACTTTATTCTTCCCTGAAGACTTTGTTTAACTCCTGTTACCCACCTTCAGAATGAATTTCTCAGTGTGTGTTTTCTCTTCAGGACACTGTCCCTTGCAGTTGCCTTTCTGTGAATCTTGGTTTGTGATGCTAACAGTGGAGCAGGGGGTGTAGGAAGCCTGATCCTGGTGGAGTGTGGCTGAGCCTGTTGTAGCCTGGGCTGACATTTAATGTTGTTTTTGTTTAGTTTCAGTCAGGATAGGGTGAGACAAAAATGATTCTGAGAAACTTTGTAATCCCCAAAGAAGAATGAAGGATGGGATTTAACGAACAGGCAACAAGACAAGCCCTGAAATCCCAACAATACTTAACTGTTGATTGATTAACTTTGTTTCTAAAACATATAGCTGACATACTAATGCTGAGATAAAAGAAATGTTTGAAAAACCAACTTAGGACATGTGATCTTTATAATGCTGATTCACTGTAATCTGTCAGAATGTAAATTGTATACACTTAAATCCCAGATAATCCTGTAATTTGTGGCTCTTCATACTTCAGATGATTTGTTATATATTTCAGAAGCAATACAGAAATCATATTTGGGTTTAGTTATATTGCTTTTATTAAGATAATATTTAGAGACTCCAATGAAAAATGGAATACCACATGTGTTCAATAAAAATATGGTTTGTGTTTAAAGGAAGTAAATTGGGAAAAGACCCCAAAGTTCTCAAGTAATCTCTGAGTCAACAGCTCTGAAGAGAAGGCTCTTGTTCCTCTCAGCTTCATACCTCGATCCTATGTTTATCTTATGGATGAACAATCATGATGTTACCTTTTTCAAGTTGCTCAGTTTGAATTAAATGTAATCTTCTGTAACGTGGAATCCCCGAAGAAGCAGCACTGGGTGTTTAACAGCAGCAGCACTTGGGCTGAGTCGCATTTGCAGTTTGCTCACATGATGCTGGACCAGTCCTCCCTAATGTTATTCCAGGAAATTCCACGTTCAGGTATGCTAGGAGAGTCTGCCCTTGGTCATGATTACAGTCTTTTGTGGATGTGAAATGGCTTCGAATAACTTTGCCAATTTTTAACTAAATGTTTAAATATTTTACTTTACATTAGTTAATTTACTTTACCTTCGTGACTGCTCATACTGTGTGGATTCACTTAACAGGAAACCTGTCTCGTTTAATCTGGTGCTTTTCAAGCTTTTTTTTCTTTTTGAGTTTAGGAATTCCTCAGTTAACTGCTTTTGTGTGATTGGTGATGTCAGTAACAGGCTCAGTTCCTCCAGAACTAAACATCAATGCAATTACAGGGCAGAGGTGCAAATGCCCCTTGCCTTGGGAGAAACAGGTTTCATCCATCAATTATAGAGGCATTTAACCGTTCCCAAGGTAATTTAAATGTTTTCAGCCAGTAACGACAGCTAATTCTCACCCTTCCAGCCCAAGGAGCCCTGGCACTGCTTCCCCTAAATCTCCTCACATCTCTGCAGGTGGTCAAGGCCGTGGCAGGCTCAGTCCCAT
Organism: Leptocoma aspasia; assembly: GCA_013399835.1. Lineage (NCBI taxonomy): Eukaryota > Metazoa > Chordata > Aves > Passeriformes > Nectariniidae > Leptocoma > Leptocoma aspasia. The sequence continues at coordinate 233,235 of VXAX01002593.1, forward strand.
GCCAAGATGTTCCTGAGCAGTTCCACTGTTTAGTTGGAAGCAGCTGCTCTTCAGTGTGCAGAAAACATTCATACTTGAACCTGCAGTAATAGCAAAATGCTTTGTATTAATCCTTTCCAATTAATGAAGCCAAGCATAGAAATAGCTTTAAGATTTAGGTATAAATAAGTCTAGGTATGATACAGCTGACATAACAGAACAAGACACAGGTTTTGATTGAAACAGTTTGGGATGGTGGAACAAAAGTCCTTACCGTTTTCTGTAAGTTGACAAATATCCCTTCAGTTAAAATATTTATTTTAGAAATTAATTGCGATAGAGTTTTTAATAGCTTAAGTAAAAAAAAAAATAATAGAAAAGTATCTGATAATACACAAATACTAAGTTTCATTTTTGGCTTTACATGTGTGTACTTTTAAGAATGTATTCCAAGTTGAGGACTAAATTCTCAGAACATTCCCCTAGTCTTGATTTGGTTTAGAAGAGAAGTTCCTTGCTTCAGAAGCTGGCTGGAATTCCATCACACCTCTAACTTGTTATTTCTGAAGCTATTAATTTTGACATTCAACTCTTTTGTACTGCTGTGCTGTGTCAAGATTACTTCCTTGGTCTCTTCTCTATTTCTAGTTGCACTGATATTGTTTGGAACTATTAATGTAAAACCATTGAAAAAAGATTCTTTTATGTATTTCTTTGGCTGATGTGGTGCTTGAATTTCTGCAGGTCTAACACTGATGATTTAACTGAGACTCATGCAGATACTGTTGACTTTCCCAGTTTATATTTAGTTGGATTGCCTTGTATTTGCAGTGGTTACCCTTTGGAAGTGAGCAAGCATCAGTCAGAGTGCCAGAATTAATCAGGAAACAGCATGGGATAGCCAGGAGGGCTGCATTTGAGTGCACCAGGATGTACATGGGAATTCAGTGGGTTCTGCAGCTGGAAGAGGCAAGTGTGGCCACCAGCAAGCAGAGGGGATGACAGATGTTTTCAAGTGAAGGCTTTTGACTCTTAGCAGCACGGAGAGCACCATTTGCATCCAGGATCCCCCAGGTGCTGCAGGGATTTCAGCAAGCTCACCATAGAGCATCCACTGGGTGATTTCATGCTGGGCTTGATTGTCTGCTTTGCTGTGCTTATCCCTGGGATAAAGGGAGGGTGTAGGGGATAGTGAAGTGCTTCACATGTGGTCCTGTTTCAGTGAAATGCCCAAAGATTTCAACTCAGTTGGGCAAACACAGCAAAATAAATTAGATTTCTACATGAGGAAAGGAAAATGTTGCTGCTCTTTTCAGGCACAGTGCTAAAAGTATTAGCCCAGATGCTCTCTCTTGCCAGATCACTTCCATTAGTTGATGAAAACAGTTATTAAATAAAAGGACAGCATAAGCAGTGTGAATGTTGAGACTCTCCCATATGAATTTTGTCTGAAAGCAAAGTATTTGCTGAAGCCAATGCATCTTCATTTATACTTCATTTAACCAGTGAAAATATCATGCCAGCTGTGCCAATACTTAACAGTAATTGTGAGAAGTGCCCAACTATCTGCTTTGTTTGCTGGGAGTTGAAGCCTGTAGCAGGTGATGAAATCCAGTTAGCATTGTTATATCATACCCTGTGCATTCAGTGCTATTATAAAGCTTGTGTGGGCAAGTCTCTGGGTTTGACATCTGAGTCTTCCCTTGGCAAGTGATGATTCTGTCTGTTGTTGAGATAGTTGATGTGGGAACGTGGATAAAATTAACTAAATGCCCAAAGAATCACAAAGCTGTAATGTCTGGTTTGCAATCAGATATTGCTGTTGTGTGGACAGATTTTTATAAGATATGCATTAAGTACAACATTTCTTTTGAAGATCATTGACTTCAAAATGTATTTGGTTGTGTGTGGTAATTTTAGTGTTTCTGTATACATAGAAGCTGAAAGTCAGGAGATAGCACGGACTTTCACTGGATCATGCACTGGGTTATTCTGGCCAGAGCACTCAGCAGCTTGACATGAGGCCTGGGAACTTTCCTCTAAGGAAGATGTGGTGTAATTCCTGATGGGTGTTGGGCCTGTGTGAGCTCTGCCACACTCCATGTACACGTTCTTACTCAAGACAGAACCAATTTCAGAAAACAACCTTAAATGAGGCAAACAGTATACTTAAATAAAAGCTTGACACCACAACAGCAGCAGACAAAAGCAGCAGCTTTGCATCAGGTGGTGATGAAAGATCACTTCCTAAGAAATGCTGTGATAGCCCTAAATACTCCAATATACTCCAGTATTTGGTTGGAGCGCCTTCCACACACTCTGAGTTCATCTCCTAAGGCTGCTGGTCTGGTACATGGCTTCAGAGGATCAGATGACACCTGGATGTGTAACCCCAGTGGGTTATGATTTCAGAGTTCTCAAAGTGTGCTAAAGCCAGTCATCTTTCTTTGCAATTGGCTTAAAACCAGGTCTCTTTGCACTGTACACATGGCCTTGAGCTTATAGCTGGAAAAAGCCCCTTTCCCTGCATTAGCAGACTGAATGTCTCACTTTCCCATCATCTGAGTGGATGGAATGAGACTGCCATCTACAACAGCAGGACTGGCCTGCTTGATGAGGAGTTGATGTTTTACCACTGGCAGATGGTAGAAAATCAGGAGGCAGAACTGTGATTTTGAAGGGGAAATCATTGCTTGTTGGTCACTCAAGCTGTCTTTTGACAGCTGAACCCTGTAAAATGTCTGTATTTGCAGAAGGGATGATCAGTTGGTAGTGACAGTAAAAAATAAGATGCTCTTATTTTCTTCCCTTTTGTTACTTTCTAATGACTAAGGAGGCCAAGGGAAAACCTCCCACCTTGAAGTGCTTAACCAGATTCCACAAAGTCCATGGGTAGGTCTGAGGAGGAAAGATCTGTGATCTTAATCTATGCACTTAATTGGTTAGGCTGGGATAAGTTTAATGGGGAGAATGGTAATATGTAGATGGCTCCAGATTTCATAAATCTGTTAAATATGATTTGATGCCTTTGCAATAACTAGTAAAACAACCTGATTTTGTCTTGGAGATATTTTCTGTAGTTAAGAGTATGAAGATGTTGCAATGAAACATCTGGCATTCATTTCACTCCCTAAAAAAAGTAAAGATATAGAGGCCCTTGAACAAAGGTTAATTTGTTCCTTTTTGTGTACTATTTGTGTGTTACTTGTCCTACTGTTGTAGTAGAACCGAATTCCCCACTCCCTGTGTGAGGTGGTAGTGCAGGGACTTACATGGGTGTCACACATCAGGTGTGTCACACCTGTGTGCCCGTGCCAGGTGAGGTGTTAAGGAGGGGTAATGAATGGTGTGATGGACAGGACTGTGTTTTTCTACAGGAATTTTTTGGTGGGATCCATTCCAGAGGCTTTTCTGCATACAGCATAACAGGATAATAGGCTGGATTGCAGAGGGACTGGGAAAGCTTGGTGCTAAACTGCAGATGCCAGAGAGAGATGCTTAGGATGTGACTGTTCTAGTGGGTGTCTTGAGTGATTTCTCATCTGAAGAGTAGGAAAAACCTTAAGATTTTATTCCTTTTTTAATCTTCTGACATATTACTACTTTTGAAACTGTATGTTGAATTTCAGCCTTAGGTGTACAATAAAATTGCAGCCGGGTATAATTAAAATTATGTGTGTTAGGATTTTAAGACTTCAGCTTCTCTTTTTACTCTGTGTTCTACTCGGATCAAGGATTTCCTATAAGCTTTTCTGGAAGCCTAATTTCTCATTTTACTACTTTGATCAGTTTAGCATTGATTTAATTTGTTATGACTGTTTCCTTTATTACTAGATTGCAAGATAAGTGTTGCCAAATTAACTTTATTTGTGTGTTAAATTGGAATTTTAGAGATGCTTTGCATTCCTTTGCAGGGAAGGTTTGTCACATGCCACTGTAAGTTGTTAACAGATAGCTTATTTTAAGAACTGATGGGCCTGTCCCTGCCCTGCCTGATTATCCCTGTGCCCCTTTAACTGGTGTGTATTGATTCCAATTAACATGACTGACATCCACCACTGAGGGTGAAGTTAATCAACCAGAGGATCTCCTGTTGTGAATTCATTTCCTCCTCTGAGCTTGTCCTGTGCAGTTGAGCATTTAAAGAGACTAATGCAGACACTGCACAGAAACGTCCAGTCTGGGCAACAAGTCTTAGCCTGGAAACTAAAATGGCTTTTTAAAACCTCTGCTGGCCAAATAAAGTTGATACACTTTTGAAAGGTCAAGCAAACCACCTTTTCCTTCTATCTTGATCATTGATTGCTGGAAAAGGTCATCAAACTTGGTCAAATTTCAGCAAATATGTTTTTCAGCCTAGCAGTGATTCAGATGAAACAATGGGAGCTTTTGTTAGCGGTGGTGGCATCAATTTTTATTTTTGTGCTTTGGATGGTGAAACATGAACAGTTTTTGGAACCTGGAAATTCTTAGGGTAGTTGAAAAATACAGGTTACTGAAGTAGAGACTTTCTTAAGTTGTTAAGATTTATGATGGATAAAATGTTTACATTTATAGAATGAAGTTGTAGCTGAAAGGACTAAATACCCCCCTGAGCACAAATCAGGCAACAGCACATGCATTCAGATTGTCTACAACAACCACCCCTCCTCCATCACTACACCAGGCCCTACCTGGAGTATGAAAATTACCAGCTCTGGGCTAAAACGTCTGTCTGGATTGGCTTAAAGAGTTAACAAACAAGTAGAGAAGGAATGGGCGACCTGGAATAATCATAATGAATTGATAACTATCTGGTTTTCCTGTGCCAATTTAGCAATTTGTAGCTGTTAGAATGTGAGCTACCATCTGGCTTCACAGATCTCTATCTCCTACTAAATTACCAGGACTAGTGCAGTTCCTACTGAAAGTTTGTAACTCTGACAAGCAACAAATAAAGAGAAAACCCTGCTGAGCCCACGGATAAGGCTGATACTCCCCTCTGGAGGAAAAAATTGCTAGGTTTTAATTATTTCCTAGTTAAACACTTAAAAAGCTCAGCTCTTTGTGTAAACTACAGCTCTGCACTGTTTGTTTTTCTAACTGCACAGCTCCAGTGTACTCATGTAGGAATGATGCTTGCTACTGTAGGATCTCATCTGTCAATGGAAATGCTGCTTTCAAGTGATTCTTTTAGTCTTTACTGAAGCATTTTGGTAAATCTTGGCTATGAGGGAGAAAAATTCAGCAAGAACTAATGCCCCAGTTACCTTGGTGTGGTTTTTTGCATTTTGGCTATGGCTGGTACGGTTTTGTCTTCCCATCACATCATGACATCAATAATATAAAAATAACTTGAGTTATTTTTCTTCTTGACCAGACTTAGTGTATGTAACAGGTATACAGTAAACTATTATGCAAATATATAAACTTTTGTATAAATATTATTAGGAGCATATTACACAACCAGCCACCCAGCTGAGTCTTGCTGACTAATTCCTCTGCTCTGTCTCCCAGTATTTCCAAAAAGTTGATATATATAATGAAGAATTTATTACATAAAAGCACATTTGTCTCCAATTCCACACGAAAACTTGCAGAAGGTAGGCTGTGGAATGGTCTCCTGTGATTCAAGAGCTGGTTAATTCAAGGTGAATTGTTTACTTGGACTAAATGTGGTTGTGCTTAAATTTTAAGTTTTGTTATTTCCAGTTAAAAACTGAAGTTATATTGAACAAAGACATAATTTTCTTGAAACAAGATTTATGCCTAACTCTGAGTGATTGTTACATCAGCATTTGTGATTTAAACACTGTGATGGGAGATAAAAGGTTTTCCTCTTCCTGCAAGTACAACTCAATACCTGGATACTGAAAGCCAGTCCTGCAGAAAATATCCCTAGTTACCCTCAGCCACTGAGCAGTGAAGATGTGGGTCTTGAAGCATTCCAGCACTTTGTATGTTTACCTGGAAATTTTTATAGTCCCCCTGTTTATTTTAGTTTCCAGCTTATGCCTGGTATGTCACAGCCCTGCCTGTAGTAGCTTATCCATGCAATGTGTTCCTTAGAAGTGGCAAACTGAGGATGAGGAGTGAGCCTCAATTTTCCCTTTCCCTGTTACTCTTGGAGCATGACTGCAGTTATTCTGGCTAGCAAACTTTGATAACAGATGTTAAAATAAAGGCAGCCTGTATTGGAGCTTTCCAATTCAGAGTAGCTACGAGAGAACCAGGAGAAACAGGCTGGTAGTATTTGGAGAAGGAGCTGATGTTTAGCACAAACTTAGGAGAAAATGTCTTTATTAATGGGTAGATGGTAACACACCGTTGTGTGCAGGTCTTTGTACACTGAATTGAGGGTTTTTATTGCAATTAAACCCACCTTTTGTAAAAGCTCTGCAGTCTCCTGTTGGTGCTGCATTCCAGGCATTTCTCTTGTAGCTGATTATTAGGAAATTGAATCACCAAACTAAACAGGTTTGTGCACACATCTCCAAATTACCAAGGCTAATTTTATCAAGCTAGAGCTGCCACTGTGAGTATAAGCCTGCTCTGTTTTAAAAACAGACTATTGCACATTGTATTGTGTTGGAAACTTCATCTTAATAGTTACTGCCTGTGAGACAGCACAGAGTGAAGGGCTTGTCATGACAAACACTTGTGATTCTGTTTCAGAAATGCCAGTGTTCCCTAAACAGAAGGAGAAGGAGATTTATTTTTTATGATCACCGATATTTTTTTGGACGGCTGATTGTTTTTCTTCTCTGCTTGTTTTTGGCTTGCTATGGGCAGATGTAATAAATGATCTAACATTGTAACAGTAGGAAATGACCTTCTGTTCACCGGCTTAGGTACTACAAGCACAACCTCCTGAACTGACAGGAGGAGTATTTTCTATTTTGATGAATGGGTTCAGATTTTATCTGGTTTCCCATGGTTACTGGGAAGCAATAGCACAGTTAGCAAAGCACTAAGGGGGGTCCTCTGCTATTTATAATTCCAAAGCCTCATCATAAAGATTTCTATCAGAGTATTTCACAAATAGTCTCTCAAAATTCCATCTCCTAAGCAGAGGCAGATACAGGTGGTGGGATGTTAAAGGAACTGGGCATCCACTTGATGGGCAATCCATCATTGAGTGCCTTAGTAGCAAGATGTGCTTTCAAATGGACAGAGAATACTGGAGAGACATAAATCCTATTGAGTGATGTCTTTTAAAGCTGAGTCAGAAAACATGGTAGATACTGTGAGGCAGTATGATCTTATAAATTAAAGTTGCATTTCCTGGTCATGTAGATTACATGTAAAGAGCATCCATAGGCCAAATGTCTACATTAATCTTACATGGTGCAGTCAGAGGAGAGGAAGAGGGAATAATCCCTTCCTTATGTGTCTCCTTTATTTTTTCCTCCAGTTGGGTATAATTGATTAAATTTGGCTCCTTTTAATTTTTTTTTTTTTAATTTGACCTGTTGCCAGGAGAACATGAGAAGTGGAGGGGTTGGAGAGGGAGAGGAGAGTGGCACTGAGAAGCAAATCTCTTGCACCTTCTGATTCTTCAGTTTTTCTGGGTGCTTTCTGAGGACTGGGTTAGGAATCAGCTTCAGTCTTTAATTATTCTCATTCCTACATGATCATTGTGCAGAACCTGTGGCAAAAGCAGCACAGGCTTCCTTGCTTGTGGGGGAGAAGTTGTTGCTGTAAGGGCAGGAGTGATTTTTGCCTTCCAGCCCTACCCCTGTGTTTGGTGTTGGTCTTCTGGAACCCATGGGAAGCCTTTGAAGAGTGTATTTTGATTAAAGCTGTTGGGTATGTGAAGTTTATTTTGTGTGCTTCAGGTTACAGTTTTTGGCTTTGAAGGGGGACTAAATAGAATCCAATGCTTTATATCAAAAGCTTAAGGAAATATCGGCATTTTTAAATATATAATAATTTCCATTATAATAGTTAGGTAAGGAATTTGTCATTATTATCAATCCTGCCATTTTCTGTCTATAACAGGCTTTGCAGCCATCTTATGACTACATTTAGATAAAAATAAGACCAAAAATACATAAAATGTTTGTAAGCATTGCACTTGTAGCACAGTTGCAGCTACAGCAGGCAGGCACTGTGCTTGATAAAGACTCTTTTTAGATCATGTGTCTTTGGTAACTTCTAATGCAGGGAGTCAACCCTTTGAAATAAATTGATCTTTTAAGCAATGATTTAATAATGTAGCTAAGAACTTTTTTGTTATGTAGAACAGTTCTTCCTGGTCTCAGCTTTGACGAATAAATTCATTTTTCATGAATTCACAGTGCTTCAGGCTCCTGTGAAACCTTGCTCAGGTTCTGAGGATTTTTTTTCAGTGTGTGATGTGAATTGTGTAAAGCCTTTCCATAATCAGAAAGGTAATTTAGTCCTTTCCTGACCCCCTTTTTCCCCCCCGTTCCTCTGAAGATGGAAGTTTCAATAGAGTTGGAAATTCTCCAAAGGCTCTTATACAACTTCTGCTTTAACATAATGCAATCTTTCCACATTTTCTGTTTTTTCTTAATTAACAGGAGGATGGAAGGAGTGTTAGATTCAGTTTTGCAGAAAGATTTTATGCAACCACACAAGACAGTGTGAAAAAAAGAGAAGGAACTTCATAGGAAATAGTATTTTTGAAAAGTCAGCTGCGTTCTAGCAGAGTGGTTTTCTCCTGCTGCATGTTATACTCTATTGCTGGAAACACTGTGATTTGGTGAGTTGGCTGTCACTCACAGATTAATTGAAGGAGAATTTTTTGAATGTGACTTATTAAATAGGACATTCTCTGCTGTGGAGTGGGATTTGGGCTGCCAGTCCTGCATTTTGGTTGAGCTGCAATGTTGCTGTACTGCAGCTTTGAGTATGTGTTTGTGTAAGGAGGAAGACTTCCAGGTGGTGAAATTTAGCACACAAATTAGGTGCAAATGGGGAAGCTTTTCTGCAAATCATCCATGCAGAAATTGAGAGCTTAATAACTATGTACAGCAATGCATGTCTGTGAAAGTAAGGGGAGTGGCTGGAGATTAGAGGCAGTAGGAGTTTGTGAAGTTAGGAAGCATCAGGAAAAGGGAATATTTGACAGCTTTAACAGATACTAGCAACAGAGAAGAAGTGAGGGGGAGGGAAAAATCAAGACTGGATGGATAAAATTCTAAGTTGCTTGTTTTTTAAAGGAGTAGGTAGTTCATGGAGCTTAATTGAGGAATAGGAATATGTGTCTGATGGTCTGTGTTCTGCATAGAGCAGACTGTAGCCAGCCATAAAATAATGCTATCTAGATTACCACTAACCTCTTTTCCTGCAAAGCAGAAGTCTGTTAATTAAATAACTGGGTGTTGCTAGATGTAGTTCTTCTGTGTCTATAACAGATATTCCTTCTGCAGACAACTGGAAAATGTAAAACAAAAATCCCAGATGGAAGACCTGAAGGGAAACTTCCCAGCACAATCTTGTTCTAGTGATTACACTGTGGTGTAGGAGTGCTTGTATGACTGAATTTCAGTTTAAGGAAATCTTTGATTTCTGTGAAAGACATTCTGGTAGTGTGGAAGGGAAATATGTTGAACTGCAGACTACAGATTCACTTTAACAGAACTTCCCCTTACTTTGTTCATCTAACTTAGCTTTAGCATCCAGATTCAGAATTTGAATTAATTTGAATACCAGGTTGTTGATACATCAGATGGTTTTGATACCATTTAGAGGGACCCCAGCCTAGAGAAAAAGGCCAAGGTGTTAATGGAGCTCAGCAGCTTCCTGCCCCTGGGGAGGAGCTGTCCCAGCACCAGGACATACCCTGCTGAGGGTCCTGGGGCACGAGATGACCATAAACCAGCAATGTGCCCTTGGGACAAGGCTGCCACAGGTGGAGCATCACCCTGGGCTGGGGAGGGAGGCTGGCCCTGTGCTGAGCAGGGTGGGACACACCTGTGCAGGGCTGTGCCCACAGCTGGGGTCACCAGTACGAGACAGAAATGCTGGAGTGAGTCCAGCAAGAGGGGAGATTGTTAGAGGCTTGTAGTTCTGGGAGACAGGATGGTTTCTGGCTGAGAACTTAACTGGGACTTGTTTCTCCTATGCTTCTATCAATAATTCAGCAGGTCCATCTTGAGTACTCCTCACTGCCACCTGGGAGGGTACGTGAGAGAGTTGGGTGGTACCAGTTTGAAAAAGTTAGTTTATGGTCTGGTAGGGTAAATCCTGGCATAAAAGGAAACAGCTTCCTTGTGCTTTGCTGTGTTACTGCTGAGTTTTGCATGAGGGATGTGACTGTGGTGCCTGTTTCAGAGGATTTTTGTGAGAGAGGGTAAAAATTAGTTTTTCATCTTTATAAAAACAGATTTTTATTCTTTCCTAAAGTTCAGAGAAACAGCTCTTTCAACTATGAATTAAATATCAAAACAAAGCAAACAGGTCTCAATTCCCTTTTAATGTATTTTTCTGTAAGATAATTCCTGAAGTTGGGCAGGGCCATTACACTTTTCACTTTTTATCACTTAATAACAGGTAACATATTGAGATCATAAGTTTTGTGGGGTCTCTTGAGATTTTTAATCCAACACCTTTCTGTAAGGCTCTGTGCATTGCTTAGAGACCTCTTCCCTGGCAGAGGAAGGAGCAGGGGAGGTGCTCTTCCAGCTGGACCACAGATGAAGAAATCCCTGGAGCTCAGTCCGAGTCATGCTCTGCACAAACATCCATCTCCTGTCTCAGTGTGCAGGAAATGACAGTCCCAAGGCAAAGGAGGCCTGCAAGGACAGAAAGTGTGTGTCTACACAAACAGACTGTGCCAGTGTGAGCAGGATCAGACAAAGTATTTTTCTTTTCTTGCAGTTGAATTTATTTTGAAACTTGTAAATATTTCAGTCATTCATCATCCATATAGATACTAAAACGAAGCATTACTGAAACTTGGGTGTATTATTTTGAGACAGAAGGCTAACATTCTTATTTAGATTAACTACTGTTTTATTAAACCAATATACAGAGATGATGGAGGTATACACAAGCTAAAAGAAATACTCATTTTGTTGAACCAAGCTGACAGGCCATGATTACAGATCATCTATTTTTGTGATGCAAACTGGAAATTAATATAAACAGTGTGGACCAAACCAAGCTTATGTTTTGCTTGTTTTTGATAGGAGCTGTGTGGTAGGGCTGTCTCTGTAAATCAGCTCCAAGATTTATTCAGTGTTGTCCTGTGAAAGCAGTCCAAGTTAGTATTCATTTCTGAGAGTAACGTTTTGCTCTTCAGAGTTTTAGCTTTGAGATAGGGAATACCTCAGCAGCTTGCATTAATTGTTGAGTGTGATGAAATGTACACTGTGTATAAAATCCAGTGTTCCCTAAATATCAGATCAGATAACAGACACAATTCCAAATATGTAAAGAGTGGGCAAACTTTGATGACAGGATGATAAATCCTGTGGTAGTTACAGCTAAAACAGGCTGCTAGTATGCATCTGAGCTCAGGAGATATTAAACTATATATAGATTCTGCTATTCCTAACAGATTGTTGTTGAGATACCTGACACATTTTTTTGATGTTACATGCATTCAGAAGAGCTGAGCTTTACATAATTTCTGGTTAGTGTTAGTTACGTGAAAACATATTAAAATGAGTGGCCTAGTTAGGAAACTCTGTCACATACGCAGAAAGGCAGGTTGCAATATTTCTGCCAAAAATGCAGAAACTCAAAACCAGGCATTGGGTTCTGTACATTTCTTTTGAATTTGGCAGAGTTTCAAACTCAGGGAGAGGTGACCTGTCACAGTGCCCATCACTGGAATAAGAGGACCTGAGTGTGTTCCATTTTTGTCACTGTCACCTGTCTGTCCAGGCACTGGGACAGTGAGCAGAGGCTCCTGGTAGCTAAACACCAGCCACAGGAGAAATCAAATACATTTTATCAGCCTTTGGCTAAAAGCTGCCCAGTGCAAACAACCCTAGAACATTCCTCAGACAAACTCCCAACAGAGTGTGAGCACGGGTGTGATGAGATCCTTTAGAGGCTCAGCTAAGCTTAAAGGCAAAGAGAAAAGCTGGTGCTGGGGTGGGGATTCTCTGGTTTTATGCTGGATTCCAGTGTGAGGATGAGCCTGGCTGTGGTGAAGGGGGCAGGACGTGTGCACTGTTAATGACTGATGGTGAGCTTGTTCTTCATGAGGTGCTGGCACTGCTGGAGGAGCACAGGGCTCTTGGCTGCACAGGTCCAGCTGCTTCAGGCCAAGAGAGTTGCAGAAGAATATATTATATGGGCAAGCTAGTTCCCTCTAACAACCTTTGGGGAAATTGTGCAATTTCTTCTGCTGAAGGTTTTAGCTTGCTTGCAGAAACAAAAAGCAGCTGGGAATTGCATTGTCATCTTCAAAATATTGTGTGGCACCCCTTATCAACTTTGTCCATCATTTCCAGCATTTCACAAACCACAGCTAGTAAATCTGGAGATTATTTTTAATATTGTCCCTAGAATAGTGTATTTGGACTGTGCTTACAGCCAAAGCATTGCTTTGGGTTTTCAACACCTGAAATGTGTCTAGGTTGACCTTGCTGTTCTCGCTGGGTATTCAGTTGCCTGTCTTTGATAGGTGATGTAATAGGTCATATGCTGTTCAAGTATTTCTAGGTCTTTATGTCTATTTATTACCTTCTAAACATTTGCTTGCTGGTTCTGTTCTCTTTGCCAGGGGCTGTTAATCACAGTAGTTTATATTTAACCTTTAGCACAGAGACAGGAAAGTTCCATATTTTTCTTACTTGCAGGACAATACCTGAGGCAAGTGCTCCTGGCCACTCCAGGAGACACATAACTGAGGCAGATGGGGCTTTGCTTTTCCTCCTGGGTGTCTGTGTCTGATAGAAATGCTGTCAGAGAACCATTGTAATCTATTTCTTGTTTGCTTTGTACACATTTGGGGATGTATGGATTTTCCAGCTCCTTACTGAGGCTTTACTCAGATTAACCAACTGTTCCACTGCTCCTTTGCCGTCTCCCATCTTTTGCCCTATAGAGTGGAATAATAAAGTCATTTAACTCTTGAGAACCATCTGACTTCTGATCACAAAATTGTGTGTTCATAATGATTCAGCTGGGACACCGATTTGCTGTTGAACATTTTCACTGTTAGTGTGGTTAATTTTCAGAGGAAAGAATCTGCAAATAATGCAGCATGCTTGTGGAGCCAGCAAGCAGCAGCCTGCTCTGCTAAACAGCTCCAGTCCTTTGCTGGGATCTTACAGGAGATTTATTTGATTTTATACACCACAATAACAGTAAGAAGTTCCAGAGGACGGAAGTCACAGAAGATATTTTTGCAGGCAGCTGTGGGGATGCACCAGGCTGGGAATCCTGGCACAGCCCTGTCTCTCTCCTGCCATGTGCCAAAGGCTCATCCAGGAGGGGCTTCAGCTCTCCCAGAGAACCCCTCTGCGCCCAGGTGTGGGTGCAGCCACACTCAGATCAGCTGCTGTGCTTCTGGGTCTGCTGAAGGGTGGTGTTGGGGATCTGGGAGGCAAAGGGGAGCTGCCTGTGGGATCCAGGGTGTCCCTTCACCACCCGCCTGATAAACACACCCCTCTGAAGAAACAGCTGATGGTGCTCCTCAGAGTGTCTGCTCAGAGGAGAAGATGCTGACAGCTCTTGGATGGATGACCCTGAAGGTCCTGAGCATCTCTGGTGTCTGTGACTGACGACATTTTTGGGAGGATGCTGTCCTTGACACTGTGGGGTTTGCATGTGAGCAGTACACACTCGATGCAGACATCAAATCCTGCTTGGGTGCTCTGGTTGTTGCAGAAACAGCTCATGTATTTCATGTTGCAGTGGGCATAAATTTGCTTCATCATCTTCTCAGTATGATCTCAGGGACAGAAAAATGAACAGTGACAAGACTGCTTGGACTAAGATGTCCATCTTGGGCCTTAGAGTGTGTGGTCCCTGGGCCTCCCCAGTCTTGTGTGAACAATTGTCCTTTAGCAATTCAGAGCTGCAGTGTTTGCTCTTTCTGAATACTCTTTAGCTGTGCTTCAAGTGGTAGTAAAAAATGTCAGTATTATTCAGTAATAAACTGAATTTACTTTGAATGACAAAAACTGTGTATAATTAAATGAATTTGGGGAAATAACCAAGAAAAACCTGCTCATGACAAAATATCCCATGATGCTTCAAGAAAACGAAACATAATCAAGGATTGACTTATAACCTATTGTATCTTTGATTCCTGCTTAAAAGAGAAAATCTCATTTGAATAAAAAGAACATATCTCTATTGAGAAATTAAATGCTCTGTATTTACATTTTCTTTATGAAATGAGGAATGAAGTCATTGCACTGCATTCTCTTTTGCTTGACTGACATTTGATTTCATACTTTTTAGTTGACTTGAGTTGTACTTTCCATAAAAAAAAGAGATTTGTTTTCCCTTGCATAATTAAAAACTATTGCTTCCTTTGGATCTTCAGCCAAGGGTTGATTTTTTTTTTTTTTTTTTTTGCTTTTTAATGTCTTTTAATTTTTTTTTTATGTTACAGACTCTTCAGACAAAATTTTAATTTTTTAGTGGTTTTTCTTACTTTCATAGACTCTAAAGTTGCCCTGAACTGCATGGAGTTTTTGAGAGCAGTTGAGACTGCCATCTTTAAATCATTGGAGCACAAAGAGAGCAGAAGCAGATGTCATAAGGCACTTTGATCTCTGTTATGCCAAGAACTTTGGTAGTGGTGACCTAGGCAAGGTCTCACAAAGACCCTGGGCACATAGCTTAGAAACAGTTGGAAGTTCTTTCTGGCACTTGGAGCATCAGAATCTGGGAAACAACTGCATTTTAAGCTGTGAAAGCCCACCCAGTTCTTTTTAGCTTTTATGTTTCCTCCTCACTAGGGGAAATATTTTCAGTTGGACCTTGTGTTGTGGAGATTTTTCAGCTACTTGCTTTAGCTCAGCACTGCCAGAGAGAGCTGGGGCAGGACAGTGCACACCCCAAATTTATGCTTCAGAGGGCTTTTTTTTCTGTTTTTGTTTTTGTTTGTTTGTTTGTTTGTTTGTTGCTTTTTACTTTCAAAGAGCCAAGCTCTCTAGTGCTGAGTGTGTTATTTCTGAAGGTGCACCAGGCACTCAGGCTGTAACACCCTGCACTTGATGTTCAGCTGGCAGAGGCCAGGAGTGAAAGCACTAAATCCTGCCCTGAGAACTGCTAATGCCTGTTGACATAAATGAGTATTGAGGGTTCTCAGCAGCGCTGAACCTACACTGCCACTGCCAGAGGCCAACTTTAAACAACTCGATTTTATTCCTACTGATGTCCCCAGCCTGAAATTTGGGTACAAGCTATTGTTGTTATTTCATAAATTGTATTTTAAAAGGGAGGCTTCCTTGTTTCTGATTTATTTCATCTTCATGTCTGCTGTCTTCACAGAGGCTTCAGCAAACTGTTCTCATAAATGATTTCAGATGATTTCAGGGTATTTTATTGTCATTTTCTCTGGTGAACAAGGAACATAATACTCTTAGTCTCTGTGGAGGAATTCTAGGCAGAGCAAATAATTCATCTCTCTGCAGAATAATTTTATTATTGTTTCTGTTGCAGAAAGTTACAATTGCCCTATTTTTAGAAATTACATAAACTAAATCTGAAGAGGTTTTCTTAGAAGCACAAAAAAGAAGGAATGGATTTTAAAACCCGTATTCACACACTAGGAGAAGGGTTGTATCTGTTTTCTTTTCTGAAATTAGATGCTGTGAAATATGGTGAGAATTAAGTGAGTGCAGAATCTCTGCTGCTGTATCCCGTGTTTGGGTAAGGCAGTGATACTCCATCCCCTTGTACTCATACACTTGGAGAAAGCCAGAATGCATTGATACTGCTGTAATACAACTGATCTTCAGTGCATCAATATTGTAAAAATATGCAGCAGAAGGGATTCTGTGGCATGAATCCTGTTTTTACCGAGCAGGTTCATGTGGTCAGGCATTTTTATAGAGTCTTGTGTGGAAACAGAATAGAAAAATTAAATATTAACACTGGCATTTGGAGTGAGCAGCGAAGGTGTCATGTCCCAGGTGTGTGTGGAGAAGCAGCTGAAATGTCTCTGTCCTTGGAGGATGTTGAAGAGATGCCCCAAGTACAATCAGCATGAAACCAGCTCTGAGCTGTGTGTGTTTACCAGCCAGGCAGCAGCTGAAACACACACCTGCTTGTTGGCTTTGGAGCTCTGCTTATTTTCATAGCTTGTGGCCATGGCAGAGACTCCCTGCCAGAAAAAGTTAAATGTAGAATATCCAAGAATTTAGCTGAACAACAAGCTCTGTCTTTGCATGGATGAGAATATTTGTGTGGCACAGAAGTGCTCCCATTGGAAATGCTGATAAAATTATAACCAAGCTTATACAGATTTCTCTGCTGATCCCTTCTTGGTATTGGGGTTTGAATAGAAGGAGTAGGAAAAATATATGAAGGGAGAAATTCTTACTGTGAATTTTTTTTTTTCTGATGAAGTAATGTGGAGTACTTGCTTGGACTGTTTATTTCCTGGTGTCTTTGAGGAAACTTCAGTGCTCATTAGGATTTTACAAACTGTAAAATGGAGATTTTACTGAGATTTCCAAAATTTGAGATTTAACTGAGATTTCCATGAGATTCTTAAAATGCTTGTGAGACAGAATGATAAAAGTTTTAATTTCCTTTCTCCCAGTCCTATTATAATTGTATAACACTATATGAATATAATAATAATAGTATATATGCAACAATCTTAATTGCATATACATATATAAATGAGGATTTATATCAAAATTGACTAAATGAGATGGAACATTTGAAATGGACAGTACAACTTTTGTATTTGATCAATAAAGCCACAAGGCTGATAAAAGTTAACTGCTGTGATATTGCAGGATATTTTAGAAAATACTAGAAGTTTGTGTGAAGTAGGGTAGAATGTGCTTTCATCCTAGCTGTAAGAAGAATGTGATTAATTAAAATGTTATGTGTATTTCTATTACTTGTAAAAGTGCCAGCGAGCAGCCATTGATGCTTGCAAAAGCATAACTGTTTTGTATCCCAGAAAGCAATTGCCTGCTGCTTCTTCCTCCAAACAGTACTTGTGAATGATGCATTAGAATATGTAATTCTATATGCTCTGGACTGAAAAATGCCAGAAGTAAGTGTTGAATCTGGGTGAAGAGATGTAAATGACTGGAAGACACTCAAAGTTCCTGATTTGGTTGCCTGGAAGTGTAAAAGTGTAAAAAGATCTAGTTTTTTGTGAGGAATTTTCTCATAATTCAGGTAATGCTGTGGATTATTGCATCCCTCTAAATCCATGGCAGGAGACTGGAAAGGTGGGTGTTCAGAGCAAGGTAAAATTGCAAGAGGTTGAGCACCATGAGATGACAGAGAAAATGAATGTTTGGCAGGGCTGGTGTAGCTGCAGCTCCCAAAGCAGTGGTGTTAGAGTGTGCTCCCTCCTTCTGTGGGCTTTGAAGTGATTTCTCGTCCTCTTTCCCCTTGTAATTTTCCTTTAATCATTCCACAGAATTTAGGATAGATGTTCTGATCTTAAACCCTCTGCTGTTCAGGCCTTGAGTGTGAATTGCTGTTGAATTCATGTAACCCTGGTTGCTCAGCCAGGCCACGATATTTTAGTTTTCTCTAATGCAATAACCTGTTTTCCAGCTTTCTCTGATTGTGCATGTCTGCCCTTCCCTGAGCAGTGTGGGGACAGGAACTGAAAGCAGTGTTTTACAGAAAACCAGCCTTTTTTACACCAGCACTTTTGCTCTTGTGCCGTGTGGGGAATCCACAGAGGAGCTGTAGTCATTTGCTGCTGAGGCCTGGATGAGTTTATCTGGTTTCTGTGGCGGGATACAGACACACAAACAACCACACTTATGTTGAAACAACCTTAAATCCAAATTGCACAACTTATCATCCAGAGTCTGTAAACAGCAATTTCTCTCTGAGGCAGCCTGACACTGTAGGCCCCAGCTGGATCCAAGCCCCTGTATCCTCAATCACGTTATCACTTAGGATTGATAGATTTTGTGTTAGTTTTATCTTTAAGAAAACAAGTTGTTTTTGTTTTTGTTTTTGTTTTTAAGTAGAGTAGATATTATCTAGTATCCATTTATTTCAGGGGAAGAAGTAGATTTGTGGAGCTGAATTCAGCCTGCCCGTGGGGCCCGTGGGGTACCAGCAGCAGAGCGGGCAGGATGCTGGGTTTGCTGGGATGTGTGCAGGGCAGGGATTGCTGTGTCTGTGCCCATCACAGCTGGCAAGATGCTGGGTTTGCTGGGATGTGTGCAGGGCAGGGATTGCTGTGTCTGTGCCCATCACAGCTGGCAGGATGCTGGGTTTGCTGGGATGTGTGCAGGGCAGGGATTGTGTCTGTGCCCAGCAGAGCTGGCAGGATGCTGGGTTTGCTGGGATGTGTGCAGGGCAGGGATTGCTGTGTCCATGCCCGTCAGGGCTGGGTGCTGCCAGCCAGAAGAGAGCCAAGAGACCCTGCAGCACCTGCACAGGGGATCTGCAACTCCAAACAGCCTCCAGGAGAACCAAAGGGAGCAGCTTCCCAACAGAGTGTCTCTCCCAGGGCGAGGTAACTGAGCCAGGATCCCACCATGCATCACTTCGTGATATGTTCCACAGCTGGGTGGTTTTTTAAAGCTTTACATACTCTCTTTACAGTCACAAATAATATCTTGAGTTCAGCATTCGTTCAGGTTTATGTAGCTTCGTAAAGATGTTTCATTTTTGAGATACTCAATAGGGCGAGAGGGGAATTTGCAGACAGAAAAGATGAGGGTGGTTTTTTTTTGGGAGGAACTTTTAAATGTTTTTAGCCTTGGGCTATGAAGTGCTGGAAGTGCTGCAGAATTCTTTTTATTTTTACGTATTTTTATCTCTGTGCCAGGCACTCGTCCATGCTCTCTGCCCTGCCAAAAAGGCTTCAGCATTAATGTGACAGACCACCCTGCCCGTGGGTGAGGTGTGTAATTCTTTCTTGGAGCAGAGATCTCGAGCAGAGGCTGCTTGTTATGTCGAAGTGCATGTGGTTTTCTCACACGAGTTATTTGGCAGTCCAGAGAAAATACTAAACTCCACTTAACTTGGAAAGACCAGGAGGTCTTAAATGCATAGTAAAAAATGTCTGCATTTCATTTTTTCTCCTCGATCTCTTATGGAAAATCTTGGCAATGGTGAAGAGAGATTCTTCCCTCACTCTGAAGTACATCCCCATGTTTCAGTGTTCTAACCTGTCTGGGTCAGGAATGGCTGCTGGCATTTGTGTAAGAATTTTTTTTTTTCCCATGGTTGCCTATTGAATTTATAAATAGAAATTAAAATTTCTGGTATTAAGAAGGAACTAAACTACCAAATCCAATGTTTGGTCCTGGGAACTACTGGGAAAGTCTGTTCTCCATTTTTGCAGGTGGCCCTTGGGCCTGCTTGTGCCACACAATTTTCAAAAATATGTTTTTCACATTAGAAGTATGAATATTTTTCAGCATCAGTATTAGTATTTATTATTATGAGAGGGTAATTTTTTCATTTAGTAGCTTTCATTAAAGGTCATAAATTAAAGTTTTTAAAGTCTTTTGCACATTAAAACAAACAAACAACTTTCAGACTTTAAAACATATTTAATTATTGGAAATCATTAGAAATTTTCTCCTCTAAGGATTTTATTCCTTTAATCAAAATTCCTACTGACAATAATGGAAAATTTTCTTCTTATGTGGATAGTAATTTAAACAAGTGTTGAATATTTACCTTTTTACTTTCTACTTTTATAGTAATATTGATATTAGAACGCAGTTTGGAAAAGTGTTCCATTTACAGGGTTATTTTAGTCAGAATTGTGCCATTGTGGTCTGAACACTTGTGAGAAAGCAAGGGCTGTTGACTTTCCCCTTCTGCCCCATTCCCTTGCTGCAGCAGGCTGAGGAACGAGCTGGGCTTGGTGCCTGTGTACATGGCAAGGGATGGGATGGGATTGGGATGGGNCCTGTGACAAAACACAAAAGCAAAAGAGGTCCAGGGGAGCAGGGGTCAGGCAGGTCTGACTCTTCAGCACTCGGCAGCTTTCCAGGAGTTCACAGTTTAAACCCAAAGTCCTTACAGGAGCAATCCCAGCGTGTTCTTGCTCGTGCTGCACTGGGAGCCTGTTGTTCAGCTAATTTTCTGTGCTGCCTCTCCCAGTGTGCCTGGAAAGCAGCCTTAACGTGGAGCTCCAGATGTTTAGAACAGAATTGTGATTTGGGCTCCATGCAAAACAAACAAACCCCTCTCTGAGTCACTGGCTGTCAGTAAAGCTTCTCAGCAACCAGGCTACTGTGGGCCACCTCTTGAAATTAAATCCTTCATGCCTTGATTAGGTCTTTGTGTGTAACGCTTGTTTGGAAAGTTCTCCTCTTGCCAGCCTGGTGTATTGCAAGGTTTCCCCCTCTCAGACCCAGAGAGGGCTCTGAAACTGCTCCTGGTGCTGGGTGTTCCCAGAGCCAGTGCTGAGCCACAGGGCAGCCACTTCTGGAACACCTGTGGCCACAGTGGATGGAGCAGAGAGCTCATGACCAAAATGCCTTTGATTTCTAATGGCAGGGAGCTGAATTTTGAATCTCAAGGACAATAATAGGAAAAACAGCTGCAGAATCTCCTAGCACTTCGTGTACAAGCATTCATTTTAAAAATGAAAAATTACCATTTCATCAAACTGACATAAAATTGGCTTGTCAAACACTGAAAATAAAATGTGTTTTTCCTTTATGTCTCATTCCTTTTAGTTTTTCATGATACAGTTCAGTTTTCAGCTTTTCCTTGTAAAAAGCAACCACTCCTAGAATCTTTATGAAAATGAAAGCAGTGAATTTCATGTGAATTCACAACTCCTTAAACTGAGGTTTTTAGCCATCAGCCACCAAGACTTGCTCTGGAGTGGCTGTCTGTAGTCTGATTGTGGGTTCTCTTCCTACTCTGGATGAATCAACCTGGTTCATGTTAAAAAGCAAACAGCTCCAACATGTGCCATGAAGCCAACACTGCAGAGCACAGGAGTTGAAATGAGTGAATAGCAAGCAGTTGAGCTTTGATGTACCTAGATATGCCTCTAGGAATCTCCAACTGCCTCTGAGTTCCTTGTTTAATCTACTGTATGTGTTTGAACTTATGCAACAACCTAAATGTTTGGGTGTTGTATTTTAACCATCGTGTTTTCACTGGGTTTTGGAATATATGCTTTCATATGGAGCATGTGAACATAAAGTGAAGTCATGTTCTTGATGTGTTGATTGGAAAATGTATTTGTAATCTGCCATAGAAATAATGATGTGTCCAGATGTGGATATCAAGTACCACTGAACTCCTGCTGCACTGTACAAGCTCCAAACACCAGGGCTGCTACAGAAACAGGAAGCATGTTTGTGAACAAGTTATTCCCCTCCCTCTGCCTTCTCAGACTCTGCACCCAGTGCTCATGTCCTGCCCCATCCTCATCCTCTGTGGCACTGCCCTGACATGGTGCCTATAGAGCAGTCTCCAGGATTCCCACAGCTGGAGATGTGCAGGACAGGAGGCTGGACTGTGGCATCTTTGATCATGGTTCATTACCTGAGCACCTCAATTCACATCCTGGGTCAGCACTTAATTTCTAATCTTCTCCCTGTACTCAGCTATGGAGGATACCCAGGTGGAAAAATCCCTAATACAATGCATCCCCTTTTAGGGAACTTTAGTCGATCCTGTTTGAGTGACTTTAGGTTTTTTTAGAGAGAGCAGGTCATTCTGTGGTTGTTAAAGATTTCTGGAACAAAAAGTTCATCTTGTATAGAAGCACAGTTCAAGCAATGGGGAGGTTGTGAGCCTGGTCCCCATGGCACTCACCAGCCATGGGCTGCTGGAATGTCCTTGCCTTGATGCAAACCTGGGAAAATCAGTTCTGATCTGTTGCCATCAAAATGAATTCCAAAGGACTTGTTTGCTGCCTTCTCTGTGTTAATACTGATGGGATTTTTTACAAGCATTTCCCAAAACTAGGGCGTTGTATAACACTGGGTGGTCTAACACCGAGGCGTGTGATTTGTAACTCTTCCTGGGTTGCCTGCAGTTGAAAATGGTGCTGTTTGCTTTAAAGCAGCTTGGCTTGGGTTTGGCCAAGGTGCTGGCTCTGTTATGGTATACACTGCTGAACACAGCTACAGAATTCCAGCCAGCGGCCCTGTTTGCAGAGGTGGGGATTTTGTTGGAGTAGAATTTTATTAAATTTACAGAATAAATTTAAATAAAAGCTAGTAATTTCTAACATCTTATTTACAGTGTGTACAGATTTAATGCATTGATAGCTTTTAATTTGCACTTGGCAATTTGTTGAAGTAATTTACTTTGTAATTATTTCATGATTGCTAACACTTTGGTGCCATGCCACTCTGTTAAAATTTTGCTGTTAGCTTTGTGACTCTGATCTTTGTACCACTTTGTATATGATAGTTCTTCATACCCTCTTCTAATCTTTGACTTTGTTCTAACTTAGACTTTATTCTATCTTCCTCTGCTGTGCTTTTGTGTCTTCCTGATCCATCTGTGTGTGGCCAGCCTAAGAGAAAAAATTCAGCTTAAGATGTCGTTCTGGACCAGTCTATGGTCTGTTTAGATGGACAGCATTTCTGTGCTGTTTTTTACATAGCAATATTATTTCCTATGCCACAGGTACTTTCAAGGACAGGGGGTTGTCCCCAGAGTGCTCCTGTCTATAGGATTACGGAAGTAG
Source organism: Leptocoma aspasia (assembly GCA_013399835.1). Taxonomy (NCBI): domain Eukaryota; kingdom Metazoa; phylum Chordata; class Aves; order Passeriformes; family Nectariniidae; genus Leptocoma; species Leptocoma aspasia. The sequence goes on from VXAX01002593.1 coordinate 255,970, forward strand.
AAAGCATGTTCATGTAGAAATCCACTTGAGTGATCAAGGTACACGTTATGTCTGTGTTATGTCACCTGTTCCCTGTGACAAGAAATGTTTTCATCCCTTAATGATAAGTTCACCTCACCTTAATTCCACATGGATTTTTAGGTTCAGTTCTGGGCTCTCTTACACAGCATCACCTTCTGCCTCAGACCCCAGCTGGTGCTGGAGGAGGCTGCTCTGTGTGCTGGAGAGGAGCTGTGGCCAGGCTTGCACGTGTGCTCAGGGGGAAATGGAGCCTGGATGGAAAGTGAAGCGAGGCCAGATGGAAGTGCTGTTACATATCCCGAGTAGCCCAAGTCTTAAAAGCTCTGTTTGCTTTGTAAAGCTTTCCTGCTATCCCTTCAGCTTGGGAAATGTATCTCCAGTGTTGTTTAGTGCAGCCAGCAATCACAGATGATGTGTTTGCAGCCAGAGCCTTGCATGGCCCGTGGGGCTGTTCTGCTCCTTGGAGGTGACAAGTTTGTACCCAACTTTGGTGAAGGTGTGTCTTCCTGGTTAGACAAATGACAGGGTCATTTGGGCAACCCTGGGCCTTCTCAGTGCTGCTGACCTCAGATGGCACTCCTGCTCCAGATCCGGGCTGGACTTGTTTATCTCTTAGCTCACAGGGTGCCTTTTACTACTGTGTCTGCTGCTTGTCTTGAAAAGGAAACTTCAAGTAGTGTTGCTTGCTTTTCCTCTGGCTCACACTTCAGTCTCAGCCTTGTTATTCTTAAACATACTTCAGAAAACTGCTAGAAGGCTTGTACAAATGTGCAATGGTTTGTGGGCTTATCTCGGATGTATACTTTAGTTTGAAGTATGTGAGATTTCTTCTTGCCCGTTCTCCACTAGATTTAAAAGTTACAGCTTGAAAAGTGACTGTTGGTAATGGCAATTTATAACAGCCTGTGTCCTGGAGCATAATTTATGATGAAAAAAGCAGAGGATTTAGCAAGTTTAAAGCCTCCTTGTCTGTTGCTCTGTTTTAGGCATTGTGGGATAATCTAGCATATGCTTAGTTAGTCACTGCTTCAAATGGAGATGTATTTCAGCTTTGGTACCTAATGTCTTTTGCAGACAGCTTAGATAATATTACCTTGTGAGGTGCAGTGTGTTACATTTGCTGTGGCTGCAGAAGAGGAGGGAGATACCTGGTGGTCATTTTGTTTTTGCTGTGGAGCACAGATTGTTGTTTGACTGGTGTTGCTTGGAACCGTGTGCAGGGATCAGACTGAATGTCTGCTGTCAGGCTTTTTGGTCGCTGTGGGGTGATGGGGTGGGTGTCAACTCTGGGCCTCACTCGTTACACCACAGTGACCCTGCTCTCTTCTGCTCTGCTAAAACAGTGTCTGGAGTAGGTTTGCTGTGCAGTCTGGGTCCCACATGGTGCCTGTGGGGACCTGGCTCCTGCTGTCCTGCTGCTTCTTGTCCCTGCACCACAAGGAGCCTGAAGGTCAGGGACTGGCATCTCTGTGTGGCTGCAGCTGTGTCCTGCCTTGTGTTCTGGTCCTCCCCTAGGTGTGCTCTGTGTCCCTCCCCACTGACACCAGGTTTTGCTTTGCCAGCACCTTTGCAGAGGTGGAGGGTCAGCCCCTGAGGGTTGCTGAGGGTGGACAGGGAACTGGTTTTGCAGAATTCATTCCTTGGATGCAGTCTGGCAGGAGAGCAGATGTGTTGGCACCTCCTTAGTGATCACTGCTGTGCAGGATTGACCTTGCCATCAGCCCAGTTTAGACTGAATTCTCCTTCTGTGGATTATTGCTTTCCTTCAAGTATCACGATAACACCTTGAACAGAGTTTCTGTTGCAGTGATTTATGCTAAGATAAATTACTCGTTGATACACAGGGGTTTGGTGTCTCAGTCGTCTGGTTATTCCCCATGCATTAAATTACTGTGTCCTCTGAAATGAGAGCAGGTGAAATTCAGTGTTTTATTATTTCTTGCACCATTTTGACAAACTTATCAATGTGGTTCGAAGACTGAAGCTGTTATTTAAATAATACAGATGTGTTTGTTCAACTTTACATATAATAGTCCTGGTTTCTTTCAAGTTCATGACCAGCTTTGCCTTGGATTTAAATATTTTGTTTTCCAGATGCAGGGAGACTGAAAGGGTGGGGTTTTCTCTGTCTTGCAAGGTCACAGGACAGAGTGAGGCAGCAGGAACAGAAGCCTTGCCAGGGCTGGCAGAGCAGCACCCTGTACCAGAATCATGGTTTAAAAATTCTGGAAGCCAGTTGGGTTTTCCTCAGTGCCTGTGCTTGCTCATACACCCAGAAGCTTGATAGTGAGAAAAACAGAAATTCAATAAACAGGATAGCTAGAAAAAGAGTACATAAATTCTCCTTTCTTCCCCCATTTTGAAGTGGACAAATCCTTTTATTCAGTTTGGATAGTTTCGATAACAGAGCTAGGATTGAGCTGAGGTCTGGATTATAAAAATGCTCTGATATACTGGATGTTTCCAAATGACTCCTAATTCTGTGAATTAAGTCTATTTTGTTTATTAGAATTGTCAAAGTATTTAGCTTTTCCTCATCAAATATAAGCATTTTAACATCTGCACTTCTGTATAATGATTTCAAGATTTTTCTTCTTGCCCACGTTTTACTGGACTTTTTGTTAGCTTGATTTATTATCTTCCTTATTTCAAAATTCATGTGGCATGTAACTTCCTTGGCAAGTTAAATGTCAGGCAAATGGCACTGCTGTGTTAATTTAAATTTAATCAATAGATAATGTGCTGCAGCAGGAACACAGAAGAGCTCAGCAGGTCTCTGACTGGAGATGTGAATTTTCTTTCTTAAAGAATTTTGGGGTGCTGTGTAAGAAATGGATGCTTAATATTTGGCTGGGAGGTGCTATCATATAAAATCTCTGAAGTCAGTGATCCTCTTTCAGTTAAACTTAATTTAGTTAGAGTGCATGTATTTTATTATACTCTAGTATTTTCTATTGTATTTTTTTCATCATGGCTCTTGTCAATATTATAAATAAATCTACCTTTGAGTACAACCCAGCTTGTAATTTGGTTTGAGGAAAAGAATTGTGCCTGTTGACTTGGCTAAAAGCTGTGAGTATGGCTTTTGTAGTCATGAGTGGGAAATGCTCAAAAACCAAAGGACAGAACAGTTATTTAATCTGTTTTGAGGGTGAAATTTGGGTAGTACCATGGTTTTTATTTGACGACAGCTGTTGGCCTCTACAGAGAGTAAAGGATTTGATACATGGCAGCACGTGGATCACTGTTACCTGCCAGAGGAGATGCAAGTAGGCCAGGATTCTGGTCTGCTTCTGTACTATCTGATTTACTTTCTGCCTGTTTTTGATGTAGCTACTGGTTCCTGTTTAATAGCAATTGAGGAATGAATAAGGGTATGGTAGGATAGCTGTGAGTGTTTGCATTTCTATGATTTCAAGTGCTACTCTGAGAAAAAAAATGTGAGTGGAGTAACACATTTCCATTAACAAAATAAAGAAACAAAAAATGATAATGTGCACGGCCCAACCCTTCCTGAACACAGCACGTAGCAGGTGATCCTGCAAACACCCAAGTGAATTAAACCAAAAGGAATCTCTTCTGTCTTAAATTTTGCTCTATAACAAACATGTTATGGGAACATCGTCAGTGAAAAGTAACTCTTTGTGGTGCTTTCATCTCCATGAGTTGGTTGTCTGTGTGGGAAGGAAGTATGGCTGAGATCACCTCTGAAGTTTTCTGTTTAAAGGTGCAGATTTAGATTAAGTGAAGCAAATTGGCTGGTGAACTCAAGAATCACAAGCTCACAGAGCTGGTATTTCTTCATTTCAAAGGTTAAAAGAAAATCAGAGAAGCTGTCGCAGAAGTCTTGAGATTTAATTGGATGAGTAACTGTATCAAAGACTTGGAGCTGGGCAGAGCCACTGTAATAGGAGCAGGCTAAATACAGATGCTGGTACATTCTGGAAGGTTTGCTATTGAAGTTATAGGTGTTTCTGCACTGAAGAGTGCTAATATAAAGTCAAAATAACAAAGCATAGAGATACGGTAGTTAAACACATTCCAAGAGAATCTGTTAAGCTTCTTAGAAGTATTTTTCCTTCTGCTTGTTCTGCCATAAATTTGGCAGCTTTTTATTTCTTACCACAGAACTGCCTGCCGGTGTAGAGAAAACCAAATTCCTTCTTTGCTGGCCACCAGCAACATCCCTCGTAGCAAAAGGCTCAGACCTGGCGTAGGTTTCCACCCTGAGTCATGTATTTAGTAAACATTTAATTCAATTTGGGTATTCACCTAGGGAGGAGATTAAATGAGAGAGGTCAAGCAGCTGCTGAGTGTTGAGTAATTCTATACTTTGGACATGTTGAGATTTTAATAAACATCAAGGTAAATGGTTTGAAATTGGAGCTGGGATTTGAGACTATAGAAAGAAAGGGTTCATCTTTCGGTTTTAATTATGAAACCAAAGAGACCTCTATCCTTGAGTCCTGCAAGCTGTAGGAAGGTATAATAAGCTGTGTTCAGCTTTGATTCTGTATGTGAGAATATCCTTCAGCTACAGATTAAAAGGACAAATATCTAAAAATATTTTTAAAATTGTTTTGGAGGCTACCTACCGTCTTCTATAAAGAGCCTGCAGTGTAGTACATGTTCAGGATTTATAGACTGTCTGTGTTCCCAAGTTAAAAAAGAGCAAACAAGGCTTGGGTGCTGTGTCTGTGATATCCTTATGCCTGATCATGTGTGTGTATCACTCTTAAATTCAGCCTTTAATTTACATTAATACGAATAAATACTGCTTTGGATCGATATTTCCATGTTTATTTTGCATCATTCACTTTTCTTGGGTTGAGGAACATGGTTTGGCTTTCTGGTGTCACTTCAGGATGCTGCCGCGAAGGTCATTGTCAGTCTGCTGCCTCTCGGTGTGACAATTTGTTTGCTGTGACAGGAGGTGGAATCCCTGGACGTGTGTGGTGCACAAGCTGTTTGTCTTCAGTTGCAGAACCTCCTCAGAAGTGAGGGTGCAATCCATCACCCCCTTAGCTTGTGAAAGGAGACTTAGGAAACTGAGACTTGAAAGAAAGAAAGGAGCTTGTGAAACTGAGACTTGCCCTCAGTTTTGGAGCTTTTAAACAGGTTGCCCCCCTCCCACACTGCCCTTACACTGGGAAGGAACTGAGCTCCCTGTACACACCTACAGAGCCCTTCACTTTTGCTCCTCCACATCTGCCCCTTCAATTACTCCTTGTTGTGTTTCCTGATGAGCACAAGGTGCTAAAGCCCTTCCTGTCACACTGACCTGGGCAGGTGCTCTTCCCTCAGAAGTCCCTCAAATGTCTTCCTCGTGTGCCTTTGGTCTGCCTTGCTTTTCACTTGTGATTTATTATCCTTTGCCATCTGAATATCATCTTCAGCTCTCTTTTTATCTTTAGTTCTTTGGAGTCCTGGTGTGTAATTTGCAATTTTTAAGCTACAGTGACGATGGATAGCTTTGCACCTCAGATCCAAGAGACCAGAATGGTGGTGTAATAAAAACTGATTGGAAAATAATTTATTTTCATTTTCTTCCACATGATGAGATTTATGGGAGCTTCCCAGGTGTAACAACATCTGCCCCATGTGACCTTCAGCTGGAAGTGAGTCTTTGGTTCACAGTTCAACCTTGAAGCTATGTTTTATTCAGCTCCAGAATATTTAGGATAACTGATTCCACCAAGAAAAAAAAAAGAAATTTGCATTTGAAGTTCCTCCTGCTATATAGAAGTTCTTCTGCTTGTAGATTCACTGTGTAGGTGATGTGCAAGTAAGAAAAATCATAGAGATTTGTCCCTACTTTGAGTTACATACAAAATATAGGCAGTCAAGTTGTTAGCTTGGTTGAATCTTCATGTATTTTGGTTTGTTAATAAAACCATTATGGCGTCTCAAGACTAGCCCTTTCAAAGAATTAACCATTCAAAACACACTTATCCAGACTTAGAAAATCTGTTTAGAATGCTGACTTTGAAGTATTAACCTTAATTATCGTTCAAAGTATGCAGTAATCAGCTAGTGATTTGAACTTAATTTTGTTTTGCTGAATTGATCCTGTTAAAAGGCTGCTATCAGGGGTGATTTGTGTGGGTAAGGCTTTACTGAGCAAACAGAGCAGTGAGCATTGTCTGACTGGTCAGACCAGAGGTGTTTGGTGTGTCAGGACGGGGCACACGAGCTCTGTTTACACCTGCCTGGGGCTCTGCTGGCTCCCACAGACACGATACTGCAGCTATTCCACACACACAAATAGGAGCTGCAAGTTTCATTGGTTTACTTTGGTTTGGGTTTTGATTTCCATCTGTGTAGGTTTTTTCTCCACAAATATTTGCATCCTGGTTTGGAGAACAAGTATTTTTTTTTGTTTAATTTTATCTTCACGAGGTCTTCTAGCAAGAAGTTTTAGGCTAGTATGTGCTTTATCAAAAAATAACTCTTTTTTGTTTAGATGCACTGGTGATTTTAGTTGATGTATTCTAATTCCCCACATGTGAGAAGCAGTAAAAAATAGTTCTTGTTTTCTGCTTAATATTTCACGCAATCTCAATGTATCCACTGTCCAGCCTTCCCAAGCTGGAAGTCCACAGCTGGCTCTTGTTCAGAGACCATTCCATATTTCTTGAGCTTTCTTGTCGTTATCTTGGGTTTGGAGTCATGTCACACTGAGTTCTCAACTTTGATAAAGGCACTTTCCACTTTATCATAGTCCCTGTGGATGAGGAGGCTTCCTGCTGCCCTGAGTAATTAACTGGTTTTTACAACATTGAAAAAAATCTGAATCATCCACCAACCTTGTCTCATCTACTCCCTTCATTCCATGGACATGCTGATCAGCACCAGTGCCTCTGTTTCCATTTCCATCTCTGCCCATTTATTCCCAGCTTCTGTGCCTTACTTTTTAATGTTATTAATGCACACAGAGACCTTTCCTTTTATCCTGTGACTGCTTAGTCTTTGCAAGTGTCTTTGGTGAAGGACTTTGCAAAAAGCTTTTCAGAAATTAAAACACACTGTAACAGCGAGGTCACCTTGAGTAATACACTTATTGGCTACTTCAAATACATTTTTTTATTTTGTGGTAAGACTGAATTCAATAGACACCATGCCAGCAGGTTTTCACTGTGTTAGGTCTATATATGTCTTAATCCTGATTTATGTTAATCCCAATTAAATACCAAGATTTCAAGAATCTATTTCCTTTTTTCCTCTGAATTGTTTCTGAATATTGTCTTTGCCTGTGTCACCTTCTGGTTGTTTCCTAATGAAGTCACTTGAGCTCTGTAGTTGTCAATGCAGAAACGTTGTGCTCCTTTTAAAGAGCTAAAAGCAGCTGATAGAGTAACATGTGAATATCCTGGGGTATTGAAAAACAACAACAAAAAAGCCAAGGTATTTGTCATTCTGAGTCAGAGCTGCTCTTTGAATGACACCTATTGCAGGTGATCTTTCTGTGATTTTTATCAGTGTTGTAAAGCCTCTTTCCGTGCCTTTTCATTTCTGACATTTCCTCTGGCTCCCACCTGATTGAAGGGAAGGCTTCAGAGTGGGAACTTACTGAACTCCAGTGTAATTATTTCCACATTTCTGCCATGGCCTTAAGTCTCAGGGGCATATCTGTTGCATCTTTATCATCTTTTTGCCCCTCTGCTACTACTCTATGGCTGCTTCCTTACTTTTTAAATCTGCCAAAACAGATACAGTCATACTTTTTATACCTTTAGGAGTTTTCCCTCAGAATCCAGAATCTGTCTGGATTTGATCTCATTAATTTTTATTTATTATTGGAAAGTTGGTATTTCTCTTCTCTGAGATCCTTATATGCCTTTAATCAGTCCTTACGCTACTTGAAACACACTTTTAAAAAAAAATGATGATATCTAAAACTGTATAGCATCTAAAATTACTTCCCATCACAAAATGTAACTGGTCTATAGTAGGACAATTTCTACTGCCAGTACACATATGAACGTGCTTTTTTGATTTTGGTGTGGTTGCTTGTGATTTTGCTGTTCTTAAATTAGTGATTAACTGGCACTTGCCTCCAGTCTCCTCTGCTGCCTGTTCATTTTGACTCTATATTAAATTAGGAGGCTGCAAAATTACTACCTGGAGTGTCCTTTGGTCAACCAAATTGTTTCAGTGGTTGGAAATTTCAGGACCTATCAATTTAGAATCAATGGAAGAGTGTATAATTATTTAGATAATTTCATGTCATTTCACTAAACAGAATTATCTTAATATCCCTGCAATCCAGCAGTGTACCTAAAATAATACTTTGATGGGCTCTATCAGTACAACACAAGGAGTTTTGAGGATCAGTTGCTCACAAGTGACTGCACCATGCTACCTGTGAGTTGCAAAGCCTCTGGAGAATCCAGCTGCCAGAGTCAGCTTTGTGGTATTCTGCTGCTGACCTTTATACCAAGAGAAAATATTTTAAAGCAAATTTGAATCAGGTGCCAGTGCTTGGTTCAGTGCATCTTCCAGATACTTTGAGCTTAAAAGTAACCTGCAGAAAGCAATTTTCAGCTGTCTGTGCCTTTCCCTTGTGTGGCTGATGTTGATTTTAATGAACTCTTTACTAAAAGAATACTCAGGTTTCATTATGGCTCTTCTTTTAAAAGTTACCTGTTGCTGTCTGGGCTTCCAGCTGCAGCTCTTCTCATTCCAGTGTGGGGTTATTACCTGCTGACCTTTGCTAAGGTCAGATTACTTTGAGCTTTATATCTTCTGTGCTGGAGGTGATATTTGTGTAATCCACAGGTAAAGTTTCATTGCTGTGTCAACATTTATTTTCAACTGGGCACAAAGTGGTTGCTTGCCTATCAAATAACTGAAGTCAGCAGCTGATTTTCATAAGCAGTGGAGTTACAAATTGCCCTTTTTGCTTACTGAGCTCAGTGTGTTCTCCCATCTGATGTTCAAACCAAGCTTCAGGCAACATTTAAAAATAGAAGGTTTTGCTTTCTTGTGTATTCATGTTTTTTGGACCAGTAACCAGAAGCCCTGACACGGAGCTGTCAGGGAGCACCAGGCATTTCCTGTGGAGCTCAGGAGGGCATTGGCTGTAAGGGGATGTGAAGCTGCTGTGTTGTTTTTACTGGAGCCACCTCCTGCACAGACCACATGGGATTGTCTTAACACACATCTCTGTATTTTCATTATAGAGGAGAAAGGTGTTTTCTGCTTCCTACAGGATTACACATTTCTCTGTGTGGTCCCCTGGTGTGCAAATAGCAAATATCTGCTGTGATTGCTAAAACAGTTCTATCAAGATTATTAATTGCATAATTAGAATGTATAAATGAGACTTGTCACATGACTTTGATTCTCTTGCTGAAATTTTATGTATGATGATGTGCTCTGCTAGCATGCTGTAGTAAAAGCAGTAATTGAACCATCAGACCACAGTTTCCTACTAACATATATTCCTTATAATTATATTTTTCCATGGCTTAAGAGAAAATTCACAAGGGGACAGTCTGACTCTTTGCAGGGCTTGCTGCCTCATAAATCAGTGTCAGCATTTTGACTCAGGGGCTTGTCAACCCACCGAGCTTGTTGTCTCTTAGCGGGTGTCAATGGCACTGAAAAAGATGAACCAAAAATAGTCCAAGTTATTCTTTTTCCAGAAACAACAAGAAATAAAGACATTCTAGGGATCTTGTGGCTTTGAGGTTTCTTTGTGTTTCTGGTTCACTCACCAGCCTTGAACAGTAAACACTGAGCTTTGTGTAGCATCCCCAGATTCCTGGTTTCCTAAATTATAAATATCCTGGGTTTAAGTCCATGTGATCAAGAAGGCATCAAATGGAGAGAAGAACTCAGTTCCTCCTGGCCTACATGAGGTGTAGGGCTGGTACTGCTTTGTTCTTCAGCATGAAATCTGCCAGGAGAGGCAGAACTGTGATGCCAAAGGAGTTAATTAGGAGGACAGCTTGTGTGGGGGTGGTGAGTAGAGGGTTCTCATTAAGTAGGGCAGAGGAAGGGAAGAGCAGAGTTTGCCCTCCTTGGGAAGGGGTGAGCCCTGACCAGCAGCATGCACAAGTCTGGGGCAGAGGAGTGGTTGTGGGGCTGCTCTAAAGCCCCCAGGAGCCCTCACAAGGCTGGGACCAAGGAGCAAACAAGGGACACTGGACAGTCAAAGCAGAAACCCCAAACCAAAGTTGCAAATGAAAAAAGTCTAGAATAGAGAAGGGAAAAAAAGGAGGGGGAAAAATGTAAAACCAAAAAAAAAACCCCTCAAAACATCAGCAAAGAATATATAACCTGTAAAAAACCCCAAACATTTTTAGCACTGCAACACAAATATCTAATGGTAAGTATTGGATCTTATTCTTGTCAATGAGAATATTTCATTGTCTAGTCAGTAATTAAGAACACCTTTCACTGCAAGGCTCCTAGACTGCCAATACTAAATAATTAATGCTAAAGGAGTGTTATTTCTCTAAGTGGTGAGTGTTTGTTTCCTCCTTCTTCCCCTAATGGGAGTAGGTGAGCAGTTTGCATCTCACATCAACTTTAAAGATTCATATTCTTTTGGATTAAAAATCAGTTTTGAAGTTTTCAGTATGTAAAATTTCATTGAGCGAGATGGGGAAAAGAAAATGCTGAGAGGAAATAGAAATAATGAGATTAATCCATATTAGCAAAAGCAGCCCTCACTTTACTTGATGCAATATCAGAATATCTGTGTGACTTATAAATTTATCCTGTAAATTGCTGTTCATTTTCTGGATGATTCAGCATTTGATACTTAAATATTAGAAGGGTTTTTTATTTATTCTCCTTTGTCAAATCGACAGGAAAAAATACGGTGAATGAAGTCTCATTTTCTGTGGCTTTGTATTTATTAAATATTTAGGCTGCAGCCTTTTGTTTTGGCTATTTGCACCTGTGCCTTCAGGGAAATATTTTTCTAAATATCCTTCAAGACTGTTGCCACAACCAGGTGAGTCTGGATGTTTTAATGGATACACCTATAGAACACATAGAGGCAATGGTAGTTACTTCATGAGCAACGCACTTTTCTCCTTATGTGGTTTTTAAGTCATCTCAAAGCATTTCTGCTGAGGGGGGAAAAGGGATTATTTTTAGATTTTTTTAAACGTAGAAGTTCTGGCAAACAGATTAACCTTTCAGTCTTAAACGAAGAGATGCACTGTGAAGTTTCTAGAAAGGAGTACATGTACTGCCTTAAATGACTTCAGAATGGGGTGTCTGAAATGGCAGTGATAGCAAGCAACAGCTTTGCTTTTAGACCATTAAACCAGTTAAATTCCCTGTGAGTTAATGGGCAGGTGGTGGTTTATGGAGCTGCTTTTGTGTGCAGTGGCTCACAGGCAGTAGAACACTTTGGGCCAGTGAGGTTTTGGCTGTCCAGCCCCATGCCCAGGGTGTGGAAATGTCTGTCCAGCCCCATGCCCAGGGTGTGGAAATGTCTGTCCAGCCCCATGCCCAGGGTGTGGAAATGTCTGTCCAGCCCCATGCCCAGGGTGTGGAAGTGTCTGCCCAGCCCCATGCCCAGGGTGTGGAAAACCCCTCTGGCCATGCCCAGGTGAGGCTGGGCTGGGGTGGCTGCCCTGTCCTCGTGCCCACACTCGGCCCCTGCAGACAGAGCAGTTGTGTGTAGCAGTTCCCCAAGACAGTTCCATCACCTGGTTTGCACTTCTTTCTTAATTTTTGAGAACCTACGTATTATTCCCTGTGCTGTGCCCTTTATATTTTCTGCATAATTGTTTTCTACCTCCTTTGACCTGTAAAACATCTGAGCCACCTGGGCTGTGCTGGTAACACTGGACAAGGCTTCCATGTTGTGCCTTTGCCCATGGCCAGACGACCACCTGGTAGCCTTTTCATACACTTCAAGACAAGGCAGTTTTAGGGCCTTTCCCCCCTTTTTCTGAGGTGGGAAGACTGGAAGTTTATAGATGATGGTAGGTTAGTTTTTGTCCATCCTATAAATGCTTATAGGATATATAGTGGCCTCTGTTTATCTGATTGTTTGTCTTTCCAGTAATTGGATGCAAACACATTTGGAAGAAGAGACTCTGGCTTTCATTTGTTGGTAATTTCTTTGACATTTTTTTTGACAATTTTCTTTGACATTTCTTGGTAATTTCTTTGACAACTTTGATTGTGATGAAGACTTAGTGCTCTTCAGACGTCCTAGTGAAAAATGGTCATTATTAAATTTGAAACCTCAGTCTCATCAACAAAAATAAAATATTTCAGTAAGAGTGTAGAGAGAGAAAAATCATATTAATTTCCTCCTCCTTTCTTTTCCTGCTTCCAGTAGGTCCTTTGCCTTATTCAAGAGATCAGTGACTCACTGAGCATATGGCAACAAATCGTGGAGCTGGTAATCCCTGTTAAAGCAGAGGCAATTTCCAAAAGTTAGGTTCCCTGATTTATGGGGAAGGGTGTTGCTTTCTCCCTTTTTCCCGATGCTCACATCAAACTCTCTCTGTACAAGAAGGCTTTGTTTCATCTGGAACATTTTGAGCCTGTCTTCTCCCAGTGCTGGAGCAACATGTGTAACATGAATTGACTCTGGCAGCACACAAGTGGCTTGGAGCTGAGCAGTGTGCTCGTGGACCAGACAGTTGTTGCAGTGAAAATGTGTTATCCCTCACCCACAGCAGGCAAAGGTCAGGAATTGGCTTAAGCTGTTCTTCCATCGCTCCTCTGTCCAACACAGGGGTTTTTCCTTCCCATTTCTGAGCAGGTTGCTCAGTTTGGTAATGAAAAAGGCCAGCAGCTTCTCCTTCTCAGATAAAAGAGAAACAAGAATCTGTGTGTGATTTTCTTTGGCAGTCAGCCCTCCCAAATGGGCCTTGCTGAACACAGATGAGCAGTGACTGTGCTGTAGATCCCTAATGATCACGCTGGCACAGCAGTGAGTGCACGCTGCTCAGCAGCTCCATCACAGTATCCCAGCTGAAGCAGAGGTGTCTTCCAGCTGCCAGGTTGGTTTTTCATGGCAGTATCATCTTCAGTATCTTTCTGGCAGTATCTGTTTAATTATCTCCTGTGCAGCCTGTTCTTGAGGCCTTCAGCTGGCAAAGGCTGTTTATGTGAAATGTAGTTCGTGTTTGCTTCTGGAGTTTGGGTTTTAGAATAATAACAGCAAAACACCGGGTGAGGTATTTGAATTTAAGTATTATTAGCAACAGATGGTCCCTCTGAATCGATGTGTTTTGAGTTTTTTAAAATTTATTTTATTAATATTTATTGTAGCTTTTTAATAATAAGCCATAGGTCTTAAGCTGCAAGACATGGCTGGTACCCTGATAATCACTTTAATGAGCCATTAGAACTGCAGAATCCCATGTTAACCTCCTAGGTTTGTGTGTGGTTGAAACAGACTTGTAGTTCAATATGAAGTTGTAACTATTTGTGGGTAAAAACAGAGAAGGTGTCTGTGATACTGAGTAACAAAAGCAGAGTCAGGGCTCCTGATGTGACCAGTCCCACAATACAGGCAGATGTCACCATGTTATCACAGTCCCATACCTTGACTTCAGACAGAATCACCCTTAGCTTGCCAGGAATGCAGCAGAGACAACTCATCTCCCACTCTTGGCCCCAGAAGGAGGAAAGAAAGGGCAGAAACCAAGCAGGTGCTCACAAGTGCTGAGGGACTGGACCCCTGTGGTCCCAAATCCATCCTGCTGCCAATTCTGGCTGGGGGACAGGGATCAGCTCCATGAGCTTCAGCCACAGCTCTCTCTGCACTGGAGCAGAAAAGGATAATTATTGCTAAAAGCCATCCAGTGATACTAAGTCTAATCTCACTGAAGTGACTTTCATAAAATTCTTGTCCCTAGAATTAAAGCATTATCTATGAATAAAGCTTTCATTTGGAGGAGAAGAAGTTTTAAAGCTCTAATGCATGTAAGAAGCTTGAAAACCTGAATGCTCACAAGTGCCCAGGCTGAAAAAAAAACCTGGTGAATAAGGTGGTATAAAATAAATAATGGGACCTCTTCTTAGGGTTCTAACTAATGATTTTTCAGTTCTGTGTTTGATACTGTTGAACAATTAGCTGACTGTTATTATCTTTCATGAACAATACACAAAGCCAAGTCCCCATTTGTGGGACTTTGGAGATTCTTGGACCACAACTTTTTCCAAGATGGGGTTGGAAGAGTATCTAGGAGAAATGTTTTGCTAAGCATGAATGTGCAATTACTAGAACATTTAAACGTAATTTTAATGTATTATTTAAATTTATTTTGCACTTTATTTTTTTCTGTGCATCATTCATAAGGCTTTATCTAAAATATTGATTTCTTGGCTTGCTATGTTAATTTTGGTTTTATTTTTCATGTGTGGGATAAAGAGTAAAAGTGACTTAATCCTCAAAAGCTGCAGGGAATGTTGGATCTGGCACTGAGAAAATAGTTGGTTTGCAGTGGGAATGGTATGGAAACCAAATATTTCTAATGCTTCCTAAAAGAAGAAAAATGAGCAGCTGATGCTGAGAACTTGCAACTTTCAAACTTTTATCTCAAATAACTCATTAAAGTGCTTATGTGTTTTGTCAGCCATTTTTGCATTAGCTTTAGGTTGGAATAACACATCACCTGTGTACTTGACTTTTCCACACAGAAAACTCAGAGTGGCAGAGAGTAAAAGCACAGGTAAAATTTGGCTGTGCACGGGCTCCCAGCCATGGTGTGTGAGTGGCTTTAACAACACCAGCGTGTCTGAGTATAAACCCACTTTGTGTTCTGGATTGACAGTGCTGCTCCTCATGAACTGTCCTGCATTCCTGTCAAATGAACCAGGCAAAAGCCCTGCCAGCACCAGAGCACCAGCACACACAGGTTCTGCCTGAGAAAACATGGATTTTTAAAGTCCCTCTGTGGAGATGGCCTTTAAAGCTGGGATTGAGAGAATTTGCTATGCTTCCCATGAACTTGCTATAAACTGTTCTTACTCATTTACTGAGCTCCTTCAGGCAAGCATCACAAGTTGTGTGAATGAAGTTTTACATGAAATTGGACTGGTTTGCTCCTGAGTTTTAACACAGTTGCGATAGGATTTGGTTTGGCTTAAACATATGTTTGACATTTGTGGTAAATCTAATTGATGGTTACTGTTTTTATGGCAGATATCTCAGCCTATTTTAGACCAAAATGTAAAACTAGTTTGTAGAGATCCTTTCTAATCTCACTTTTGTACTCCTACAGCATTATATGGATTATGATTAGGGCACTTCCTGAAACTGGAATGCTTAAATGTTGTTTGGAAAGAGATCGATCTTTGCTGTTCTTGCATTATTGGTCATGTTTCTGCACCAGTGACTGCATAACATATTAAATATTTTTATCCCATAGTTTTATATGAGGTTTGTATTCCTACTAGACAAGCAATGAGAATATCTTGTAAATGTCTGCAAGCAAATATTAATGTTACCCTAGCTAAGTGCTCCTGTGCTATGACTGCAAAAGCTAAAAATATGAGCTAGGAGGCTTAATACCACTGGGAAAAACATAAATAGTTTTGGTTTTTTCCGCAGTTGTGTCAGTTACTGAGTAAAAAATTGTATTTTCTATAGATGTGGCCTCAATGAAAGGTTATTATAGGCCATAATTAGAGGTCTTATTGGTGACAGCCTTAATACCAAGGCTATGCTCAAAGTATGCTATAGGTATTGTGTGAAAGAAAGAAACAAGTGAGAAAAAGGGAATTTTTCAGTGCAAAAAGGAGTCCATCCTTATGATGTTTCATTAAAGCCAGGAGTGGTTAGAGGCTGCTGTGGTTTTTTGACTGAGAAGTCTCCCCAGGCATGTGATGTGATGACTGCAATGGAGGCACCTTCCAGGGAGATGGCAGGGCTAGGGCTGGCAAAGTACTGGCTACTTACTGGGTGCAAACTTGGCATATTCCTGGCCTATCAACTCTTCATATTTACTCCTGTTGTATCTGGCAGGAGGCCTTAGGAGTTCCCCCTGTTGGTGGTGCTCAACTCCAGCACCTTTGTCGTTCCTTTGATTAATTTGACAGACCATTGCCAGGCCCAAAGCCAGAGCCAGGCCCAGCGATTTTCTCAGCAGCAGAACATGAGAGTAGGAAAAGGATCCAGGCAGCTTTTCAGTTTTCCTTGCTTTCTCTGTAGTCACTGCATGTTAATGTGCAAATTGGTGAGCACTGAACACACAGCAGTGGTGTAAGTCCCCATGGAATGGAAATCAAACAAATGTTCTCTCCTAACATTTCCTAAATCTTTGCAAGTGGCACAAAGATTACACTCCTGCTTTGGAATGATGAAATGGTTTCAAGATGATCTGCGGAAAATACTGGATTATGATTTGGGCATTTAATAATTTCTGTAGAAAAAATATATTTGTGTTATTATTTTTCCATGTTCTTTGCCTAAAAGGTGGGTAAGGTTTCTGGCACTTCCTTTGATGCAATTCACACAACTCAGGGAATTAAATTGCAGAAGAAAGGAGGAATGAATGCACTAAATGGCACACATGGTTCTCATGTACCTCGTGGCTGCTTGGCAGTCATGCATTTTCCTGTGCTAAGGTTTTTGGACATATTGGCTTTTAAGATGAGTTGCTGATTGATTTGCACCTGAATCGCTGGCTGCTGTGAGAGTTTCTACAGAGAAATGGTGTCACCTCTGTTACATGTATGGCTTGGAAAAAATGTCTTGAAGGAAGGGAAAACATGCCAGACTGGTTTATACAGGGGTGGAAATGCTTCCAAAACTCACAGTCCTCATTCACAGCAGTAAAATATTTCTGTGTCGTCATTTTACTTTTCGATTTTGGGCAGTGAAACTCAAGTATTAGTAGTGTTATTTTGGAAATAGAATAATTTGGCAATTATGGGCACCAAAACCTGCAGGAATATGTCATTCAAATCATATTGTCAGTCAAAATCCAGCCAGCTGGATTGGGTTGACTGAGGTCAACTTCTCCATGTAAAAAGGAAGTTTGGTTTCTTGGGTTTTGGGGTTTTTTTAGTATGACAAGTTATCTGTTGAGTCAGCTTGTAACTAATTTTGCAAAGTTTTTTGAGAACCTTTTTCTGAGGTCAAATATAAAATGCAACAAATTCTTTTCAGTTAATTCTCATCAGTGCCAGTTGTTTTAAGTATCTCAAGTGTTGTCAAGCTAAATATCCTTCCCTTGAACTTAAAACCTTCTTTATTTGGCTGAACCTTTTGTCACCAAAATTTTTGGTTTCTTCTTCCCAGAATCTTTCAACTTTACCTCTGTTTTCTGTATTTCATGTTCTCCCTGGACAGGATTTTCAGATGCAACTGAGGAACACAGATGCCATTGAAAAATAATGTAAACTTGGCTACCAAATCATATTCTTTGCCAGTCCTACCATTCTCTGTGCATGGCATTTGATGTGTTCTCTATGAAATATTGCCCTGCTTGCTAGCTTGGTGAATCTCCTTCTTTAGTCATCACTTTGAGTGGATGTTCCTCCTCCCATTTACCTTTAGATGTGGTGGGAAGACACTGCTGAGGGCATCAGAGGATTGCAGATGGGAGCCCTGTTTGTACTTGAAGGTCTGAGCTGGGCTGAGGTTTCATACAATTTGTATGATGTGTGTGAGCTTGGACTTGCACTGCTGGCTCTGTACCCATAGTCACAGTGTGGACACAGTGAGGTGGCACAGAATTCTGATCAAGTGAGAATTAATTTTCAAGTCATGTTTTTTTCCTGAATCTCCTCTCAGTATTTGGTAAGCTCTGCTGGGGTTTTATTAAGAGCCACACCTCATTCCAGTGTGGAGGGTGTTTCTTCCCTTCACAGAGGTATCCTGGGATGAAAACTTCCCTTCAGCAGAGCCTGGATACAATGGAAGTTTTTTCTGGTTTTGTTCTGGTGTTATCTCTGAATGCCACATGTATGCTTTGATTATCATGTGGTCCTTGAGGCTTTCTGCAAGGGTTCTTGCTTTTGATAAATGAGTATTTCACTGCTTTTGAGGATTTCTGTGAGTTCTTTTGCAAGTGTGGGTTTTGTGTGGTTTACTTACCCCCACCGAGTTGTGCTTTTGCACTTAACCTGTTGGACTATGTAGTCCTTCCTGTGCCATTTGCACCTTTTGATGCTTTTTGTAAAATGTTTTCTTTCCTTGAGCTGTCGTTAACCAAAGCAGTGGCTTTCTCTTGGTGCTTCTAAAGTTGTTTCTGATATTTTCTTGAATCTTCAGTGCAGTGTCTTTAAATAGTTTCTGTGCTGCCCACTATGGACTTTGTGTGTTGACTGCCTCTTTGAACTCCTTTTTGAGAATTCAAAGCACTCTTTTTCTTACATTCCTGCAGTTTCTGCTTTTGAAGTTAAACAAAAAATCCACTAAGGCACATTCTTGCTGTTCCTGCAAGGCTGTTGTGTTTGAGGCTGCTGTGGTCAGTGCTGCAGAGCAGTTCTGGTGCTGACACTCTGCTCAGGGGGAACTGTTGCTCCTCTCTTTGAGGGTTCCCTGCCCAGCCATGCAGGTCTGCTGCTGATCACCCTGATGCCTTAGGATTTGAGCTTTTATATGTTTCAAATCCTGTACTACTTTAGGGTATAACTCTAAATTCCATATAGTGTGTTGGTTAACTGTCTTCACATTTTGGTCAGACAAAACAATTACTCTAGGCCTGAAATTCAAGGACACCTACTGCCTCAGGCCCCAAAAGTGAATTTGGGGGAGCAAACTGGGGGTAAATGACTTCATTACCTGAAGCTGTAATTGGAGGATTAACCCCTGATACGTAAATGGACCAAACTTGGCCATCGTGACCACTGTCCATCCTGGGTTTAGCCCCTCGGAGGCTTTGGACTGTCCAAGGTGCATCTATAGAAGGTCTTTAACAAATCTCCACTTTATTCTCTTAACCTTGGCTAGCCTCTGTTCTAGGTAGCCACTCCAAGGCATCAACAACCTTGGATGTGGCTCTGCCCTGCCTCCTGGTGTGATGTTTTCCAGTTTCATGGAAGGCTCCTATTACTGTTGTGTTTTTTTCATCCTTTGCAACATTTCTGCTTTCTTCCTGTATCAACTTAGATGCTTCTATTTCTGGGCTTGCTGTTGCTACCAATGGCACAGCAATGCCAGAAATCATTTAAAAATATCCAGAAGCCCTGTCTGGCTTGAACCTCTGGTGCAATCTCTAGTTACATTTCAAGGAGCTTTCAAAATACTTAAATTTAAGTAAGAGATGGTGCCTGCTAGCTAAAGCCAGATTGCAGGACACACTTCTTCATTCTCCCTAACACAGGAAATAGAATTATCTGATAACTCATGTGTAAATACTGATTGCTGCTGTGCTTCCCCAGTCTCCCTCTGCTTTTGTTGCATGCCCATGTATGCCAAACTCTGCCCAGAGCTGTCATTGCTTGTCAGTCAGCATTACCCAGCACCAGCAGTGCCAGTAAGCGTTTCCTGTAACAGGACTCTGCAGTGGGCCAGGGGAGCTTGGCCTCCTCCCCCTTCCCTGGTGAGCTGGGGCTGATGTGACAGGAGCTGGGGATGAGCCATCGAATGAGAGACACTGCACATCTATGAGGAAGTTAATAAAAATGTGATACTGGAAAAATGAGGATGGGGAGGGAGATGAGAGGAGGAGGAGGAGGAGAAGAATTCCCCCAGCTGTGGTGCAGTGCTGTGGAGCGACCTCCAGCCTGTGCTGGGCACCCCTGGGCCTGTATGCAGGATGGCTGGGCTGGCTGGCACATTGTTTAATAAATCTGCTGTTCCCCCTGCCTGGTGGAGGAAATGCTGCTTGTGTCAAGGATTTTGATTTGATTTTTGTGGAAGCCCTGCCCTGCCATCTCCCCTGGTGGGGGAGGCAGTGTGAGATCCTGCCCATCTCTAAGAGAAAAGAGCCTGAGAGCACAGAGCCAGCTGGAATAGAGACAGGCTTCTCACCTGGCCAGAATAAGGACAGGGCTAGACCAAAGGCTTGGTTTTCTTTGCAGCAACATGGGATTTAGTTTTTAAATGCTACAATTTCTGGAAAAAAGGTTGAATTGATTCTGGCTTGTTAATACATGCAGTCGTGGCCAGTCCTGGTTGCTCACAGGTATCTGCTGCTCTGCCCTGTGTCCCTGCACAGAAGAGAGGAGTAGTAATTTTACTTTTCTCTGCTGTTTGCAACTCCTTGTGAAGTTGGGAAAATTTCAGGAGGGACAGACTAGGAAACCTGTGTTTCTGAACATGGATTTTCTTTTATGGACAGATGAAGGAACTGAAGAATGTAATTTGCAATTAAAACCAGAACAAATTTACACTTCCAGTTCCGGATGAGTTCAGCTTTGTATTGAAATTAAAAATATTTCCTTAAAAAGAAGAAAATAATCAAAAATTGTATTTTGATATAAAACATAATTACTTTTAACTGATTTTAGAGGCCTGTAACACTTGAGTGACCTGTGACATCAAGTGCTCTGTGCCAGCACACTGTCTGTGGTCCCTGACACGAGAATGGGGGGAGCAGCAGCCATAGATTGCTTTGCTAAATAATAAAATCCATGTTGTGAATTTTAAGTACAAGATGAAAGTTTTGTGAAGGGGAAAAAAAACCAACCCACAAGCAAGACAAGAAGTTGAGAGATGAGCCTCATGCTGGAGATGTCTGTTCATCTCATTATTTTTATAATATGAAACTGGTTTATACTTGTGAATTTTCTTTGCATCAAATTTATTGCAAAAAGTTTCCTTTACCCCACTCATATGCTAAGCTGTTCTCTAAGTATAAAATGTATTTCTTTGTAACATGTTTTTTCATGCATTTTGTTTGTTGGATAACTTCATAATGCTTTTAATGTAGTTTGTTTGATCTGTTGAGGTAAAAACAAGATGGAAAAATGTGAAAGAAGGGTTGGTATTTTAATCTTCTTTTGCTACTGAATGCACTTTGCTCTTACTGTGCTTTTATTAAGAAAAGCTTAAAAAATTATTAGTGACACAAATTTCCTGGAAGCTTCTTTCCTTCTTTTAGGCTCATTATTCTCATTGTTTAAAAAAAAATTAATATAGGAATTATGTGTAAACATCAACAGCTTTTGTTCCACCCATCTTGAGCTTTGGTTTTATATTTTTCCACATTCATCTGTCATAGTCCTTTCTTTTCCTTCAGTGTAAGAACTTTTTCTGAAAGTATATCAGTAATCTTGGAAAGGAGACCTATTTCTAAGGTAGCAAATATTTCCTTGGTTTATTTTTAATGTATTTTGGAAATGAGGAGTAAATTGTTCATCAGGGCATTCAGGAGCTGTTGCCTGGATGGAAAGACATTAGTGAAGGAAAAGTAGAACTGGACACTTTTTTTTTCCTTTGAGCTGCATTTAGCATTTCCGTGGAAAATATTTGTGTTTTCATTTTTATTTGTATGTCTAATTGGTTTAAGTGTGGAGAAATATTTAATTAGGGATTAATGAAAGACCCTTTTATATGACAAGTGAACATGCCTTCGAGCTAATTTCCTCTGTTTAAAGCTCCACATTTCTGAACTTTTAATTAAATTTTGAAAGAAGTAAAATAAGTGAATACATTTCTTTATGGAAAGGTATATATCTAAGCCATACACCTTTCTGCATCCTTTCCATTCTTTCAGTAGGGTTAGCACAGTTCTTCAGTGAATTTGTGCCACATTTGGCTTTTCTCCAACTCCTTGGAGCCACAGTAAGGGACCTCTTACTGTTGCAGTGATTCTGTTGTTTTGTGAAGTTATTTCCATAAGCCCAGTTCCCACTTTAGCAGTCAGACTGGAGTTTTGCTCCTCATTGGCCATGTTTAGCTCAAAGAGCCATTTGGGGGGCTCAAAATGCCAGCTCTCCCCCCTGCCCCTCGTGGAACCAAGGAGGAGCAATGCAGGACTCAAAGCAACAACTGTGAGGAACCGGGCTTGGATTTCCAGTTTGCCAACCTTTACTTGAGATGACAAAAGCAATGGCAAGGGCTGTGTCATCCACTGCTCTTCTCTCCCACAAATCTCTGTCTCTGTCATTGAGGGGCAATGGGATTTGGAGTTCCAGTGAATCCCGTATCGCTGAGGAGGAATTGCAGAGGAATTTTTTAATAGGTGAAAAGAGCATTCCAGAGCATGTGAGCTGTGATTGTCCATGTGCACGAGCACTGTTCACAGCCTTGCTCTTCATAGGCCTCTGGAGGAATCTGAGTGAGCCTCAGAAAGCTCATTAGTTAATTCACTCCACAGAAACACTTACTTTCCCTGCCCCCTTTTCTCTTTCCTTTTGGTTGGTAGGGAAACCCAGGGATCTGACAGTGAACTTTTGGTCTCAATAAAGCAGTTATACCAAGTTTGGGTGGAATTTCTCTGAACTCCGCTAAGAAGGAGAAAATGTGGAAAATGCTTCCTCCAAGCAAAATATGAACAAAATGTTGTGATTCATTAAACTCCTTCCTACTTGCCTGCAAGTGAGAACCTTACAGTTATTCAGCTGAATGGTGCATGGCCCTGAGGGGGCAGAGCCAACAAAAAAAGAGATGGCTTCAGTCCAAAGAGCAAAATGCATGTTTTCAGGGAACTCAGGAAATTTTGCTTCAGGCACATCCCTAGTTGCACAGTGAGTTTGTTATATCGGGATTTTATGTTGCTGTTTACTTCGGTTTTAAATAAGAAATGAAAGCTGCCTTTGGTGTCACAGAGTGTCTGGAGGGTGCTCCACAGAGCAGACCATCTGTCCTCCTGGACACCCACTGAAAATCTTCCCTGTCTATGAACATACACTAGAAGGTGCACAGAATTGTCTTGAAGAAAAACAAAAAATCCCCAACCCAATAACCAAGACCAACCTTTTCCTCATCTGGAGAAAGCCTGCTTCTTGAGAGTACCCTGTATTTGTTTTATATAAAGTTCTCAACTGTTTCAGAAATTAAGCCGACCACCTACAGATGAATGTGGTTAATTCCAAGAGACACGTGCAGAGAAACTCCTGCAGATATCACCACATAGGGATTTTGCATGAAAAGTTAGAAACAGAAAGCTACTGGCTGCTGAGAGGACATGGAAAAAGAAATCCTGATGCCACATGGATCGATTCTGTGTTGTGGGAAAAGCGTTGACTTAGCTCCAAATGGTGAGGAGAAAAAGCCATGAGTGCTCCAGGAGCAGCCAAAGGAAGGAGCTCCTGCAAAGGCCAGGGAGGGAGGCAGGGAAATGTGAGTAGCACACAGGAAAAGCTGATCTGCTGCAGTGGGCTCATGGCTGGCAGGTACCTTAAAATTCCCATGGCAGGGAATTTTAGCCCCCATGAGGCTGCCAGTGGGGTGAAGAGAAAACTTGGCCAACCTGTAGCTACTACAGACAGTGAATGGTGGGATTTGTGTGTTCTCTCTTCACCAGGAGACGTCTGATAGGTGCTGTTCCATTACACAACTTCCTTGGAAGACAAAACTTCATCCTTGTTTTTTCATCGCTCCTTTGTCTGCAGATCCAGAAGCATCTTTGGGCAGGGTCTGCAGTCAGGTCACTGGATCACTCTTAGTCCTGTACAGATGGGAGTTCTTAGTTTATTTTAAGCTTTTGTTTTCCTAGATGAAAATGATTGTTCGGCAAGTTGAACTCGGAGTTTTAGAATGACTTTTCTTGAGCACATTACAGCACCCACATCCTATTGAATCACACTGTGTAGGCTCTTGGCAGCAGTGACTTCACATCTGTTTTACAATTTTTGAATCTCTCTTAATATAATAAAGATAATGTTTATGAGCCTTTAAAACTGTGGTGTTGGAAAGGGTCGGCTGACTGCTGAAAAGCTGGTGTGATGATGAAAATGAAATAACAAGAACAGACAGGGTCTGTATTATAAAAACATGTCTGACATGAAAACAATGGCTTCTTCTAATCCTTTAAGGCTGTGACTACGGGTTGTCCTGTAGATGCTGCCTTCAACTTCATTTAACTTTGGCTTGAAAAGGGAAAGACTATATAAATACAATAAGTTGATCTTTGGTGGGATAACTTGTGGTGCCATGCTGCTATCAAAGGGAATGGGGACCCCAGAGTGTTGCTGCAGGGCAGCTTCTCAGCACTGCAGCTGCTGTGAGCGAGTCCAGGCTCTGCTGAGCTAGCTGTTCATCAGGTAGAGGAGATGAAGACACTCAGACATTCAGTGAGCAGTGAAATGGTGAATGTCAGATAATTTCAATACGGGTTTTTGATGTGATTGCTAGTATTTGTGGGTGAAGTATTATGAATTAACAAAGCCCCGCTCTGCTGATGTGCATGGAAGAAATGCTAACTGGGTAATGCAAACCAGATAGGTGTAATTAGCATGCAGCTAGACTTTGTTAAAACATATGTGAAGGAGTCATTTAGCTTAGTAAACAAAAACACTTATTGGTTCAATAAGTATTTCAGCAATCCTCCTTCTTAACAACAAAATTTCCTTCCCTTCTCTGTTACATTTTCAAAATATTGGGAAAATTTAATTGTATTGATTGTCCTCTATTGATGGGCCTGTTTACTGTATTTCACTTGTCAACTGCTGCAGTCAGTCAGCAACACTTTCTAGTGAACTGATTAAAGAACCAAGTTAGTTATTCCTGTACAAAAGGAAAAACTTTTGCTTAAAGTCCATGTTTGCCAAAATAAATTCTTCGTGTTGATGAGGCATGTTTTCTAAAAAGAGGGAAATGGTGTCTTTTTACTGGGGAGAAACAGTCAGTAAAAATTGTTAGAATGTCCAAAGTTGGACAAATTTCGTTGACTGTGTGCGTAGCCATTACCAGTGGGTATCAAGGAATGGACCTGGAATACAAAACTCCAGGGTTCTTTTAAAAAACAAACTTGTGGAACCAGAGCTGAGTATGTTTTCTGTCAGGTGTTTTCCACATTTCAGAATCCATGTAGTTTTCTCAAGGATTTCTCAATAGCATTTAGAGTGAGCTCTGGCTGTAGCACACTTGGCCATTGCTGTAAAGTTCAGAACTTTTTGTCTCAGTTGCTCTCAGTCACTAGGCTGCCAAAGCAACCAAAGTTTGGATATCAAAGTGGGTTCAGGGACAATTCTTTACCTTCCTGTGTTCAAGAATCTCTGAGGACATCTTATTTGTGCAGAATAATCTCGCTAAATGTTTTTCTCTGCACCAGCTGAAGATTTCATTCTCATCCTGTGTAAGTAGACTGGCAGATGTGTTGGAAGGGTTTTCCCTGAGAGAAGTGGAGCTATTTTCACAAACAACTTTTATTCTTTCTTGCATTTTTATGTCTGTCTTACTGTCTGAAAAAAGGTGTGGCATTCAAAGCTTGGGTTTTACAAAACTGAGTCAGGAAAGCTGTGGCTTGTCAGAATGGTTTCTTTCAAGAATATGTTTTTAAAATTACATGTTTTTCCCTGAAGGAAAAATAAAATGTGGTTGTGAATTAAATGATTTTTTTAAAAAGGGTCACTTGAACCATGAGAGTCATTCTGACAGTGATTTCATGTTCTGTGGCATTGCTGCTGGTGCAGCATTTGGCTCAATGTTGCTCTGGGTTGGCTGTGTGTGCAGCCATTGCCAGTGTATTTATGTATTTATATATTCAAGAAATGGATCTGGGATACAAAACCCCAGGGTTCTTTTAAGAAAAACAACTTGTGTAAATAGAGCTGGATGTGTCTTCTCTCAGGTGTTTTCCACAAATGTGGTCCACACTTGGATGATAACTTCTTACCCTTTTGAGAAGATACAGTGCTATGATTATTGCAATTTTGTAATGATCATAGGGCACTCTAATTATTATGGGCTACAAGGGGTCAAGGTTTGGGTATAAACATAATGCAATTGGAAAAGTTATTTGTTTATATCAAGGTATCATGAGAAGCATCTTAGATGCACTGAAGGTAAACAAACAAAACTGAATCTCTGAGGTTAGCCTGCAGCTCAGAGTCATCATTTTTCCTTGGGATTGCCCCAGTTGTTTGGTAAATTCAATGTTCTTTCATGTTACTGGCTGAATTGGAAAGTTGAGAAATGTGAAACTAGAAAGATGTTGATGTTCTTGACATAATAGATGATATAACTCCAAGGCTGAGGCCAGCTCAGATAGCAAGTCTGCTCATGTAAATAAA
The DNA here is from genome assembly GCA_013399835.1 of Leptocoma aspasia. NCBI lineage: Eukaryota > Metazoa > Chordata > Aves > Passeriformes > Nectariniidae > Leptocoma > Leptocoma aspasia. The sequence goes on from VXAX01002593.1 coordinate 282,052, forward strand.
ATTGGTTGGACTTGCAGGCAGTTCCTTGGTTGTTTCACAGGTCAGCATCAAATACCAGGTTCTGTTTTGTAGCTTCTTACTTAAGGAGCATAAACACCTCACTGTCACCAGTTCAAGAATTTTTGGAGCAAAAGTGTCTGTTTAAATCTTTCTTCTGAATGTATACACCTGCTCCAGCCACAGTGTGAGCACCTGACTCAGGTGTCTTCAGATCCTAGCAGAGAGGTAGCAATTAGAGGGGTTTGAAATCCAGAATGAGCAGAACTGAATAATCACCAGCTTCTGATTCTGATGGAAAAGACACCATCTGTCCTTTCCTTGCAGAACATTGCAGTTATCAGGAGCAAGCTTGATTATCCTTCCCGAGGGGCTCCAGCAGGAAGAGATCTGAAGCTCTGAAATTATAAATGCTCCTAATTAACAGGTGGCCCCCAACATTCAACATCCCTGCTGATCAGAGGGTGCATTGCCCATGTTGTGTCTCAGACCACCAGGTGCTAGAGAAAGAAGGTTAAACCAACAGAAACTCATCATTTTTTTGCTTTCAGTGGTGGCAATAGCCCACTAAATAAATATTGAGAGAAATTAGACACCAGTACTTTTCTGCGTGAAGACTTAAAATTTCATTGCTTCAGCTCAGAATTAAATAATTCTCAGTCAGTTAAGAAAAATAATTCCTTCATGTGCTGGTGGTCCAAGTCTCTCTGAAGATCTGTATTTCAGTCACTGATGAGAAATTTCCATTGTTCATGAACATTGCTCATTTTCAGGCTTAAGGCACAAAACATCTCCTTCAGAACATGGCCAGTGGTGGTGGGAGAACCAAGTTGTTCCCTCAGGGGAGTCCCTTGGCTGTGGAGCAGATGGGGCAGTGCTGGACTGGAAGCAGTGAACCCAGGAACTGGCTGCTTTCAGGGTTNCTCTACTCAGTGTGTCCTACAGAGCTGGGTGCAAGCAAGGGCTACCCCAGGTCCTCGTGCAAATATCCCAGTAAGGAATGAATGAATGATGGTGCAATCATTTGGCTTTTTTTGGAAGAGCAGTAAAATGAATGGAGAGTCATGGATTATGCGTGCTCACATTAAAAAGGAAAACAATTTTTTGAAACCTGAAAGTGTGTTTCCTGAAAGTGTGCTGACTTATAAACTGCTTGTTTTGTACTGCCTGCTGATGCTCCCTGAAATTTCAGTGAGACAAGAGTGACATCAAAAATTAGAATAGACTAATGGGCATTATTTTCCTATTGTATTACTAGTGTATGTTAGTTTGTTATTGTAAGATGTGTTTCATTTATGGAATTCATTGTTTGTCTTTAAATAATTTCTCTATGGGTAAAATGTGTCATAATTAATATCACTATCAGAACACTTGTTTGATATATCCAGTTAAACCAAACAATTACTATGCGACTATTTGTAAATTATAGTAGTGGCAGAAAAATCAATTAGATGCTTGTTGCAAAAATCATTACATTGATTGCATTTTATTTTTTCTTTCTTTTGCTTAATGCAGAATGGGAATGACAAGAAAATCAACCTACCACTTCAATAGTTTTCTGTAGGACTAGCAATTATAGTTGTTAGTGAATTTATGATCTCATTCACAATTTCATTATTTTACATTTCAGTACACACAGCCAAATGTGATAGCTATGAGGATTGTGAATTTATGGTTGTGGATTTCTAGTATGTTGCTGCATTCAAATTATTTTAATTATTCATTCTGAAATGGTAAGTGTTTACAAGTTTTGGTAGCTATTAAGAGGGGAAAAATAGAGCTGCTTCATAATTCAGTCAGATAATGTCAGATATTTTAGCATCTCAAAAGAGTTTGAAAGAAAATTGAACTGCAGTTTAATCATACTTATTATAAATAAATACATATATGATATTTATGAAATAAAATAATAAATGTATAATATTATAGCAATAACCACATACTCCTGAATTTCATGGGGTCATATGGTGATTTCTTCCCTTTCCTTCTTCTTGGTCTTCGTGCAGAATTGTGTGTGCTTCTGAATGACTGAGAAGGATCTGGAATTCACCAGGGAATTCTGCCATTCCTGATGGCACTGAAATCTCCTGGGTACATGATGGATATTTCTTTTTCCCATGCTCAGGGATGGCCAGGGATAACAGATCTGGGGTTTCTACTCTCTATTTAACCATACGAAGAGGTTAAGTAGACCCAAGTTAGTGCTAATTGAGCTCTTATTGCTACACCAACTGTTCTCCATCCCAAATTGCTTCAGATCTGGCACCTGACGACTCACGTGAGCTGCTTTTCTTCTCCTCTACAGAAGACAGATAACAGGAAAGTTTTGTGAGTAGCACAGCATAATAAATACTGTTAGATGGTATGTGAAAAATCAGCTTCTGAATTTTGCTAAAAAAACAGAATAGTCTTCAGGATGCTTTGGGGCTCTGATGATGCATCCTGCATTTCAATATCTGGATATAAGGTGGAGCTTGTTTTCCATGAAGGCAGGTGAGCTGTGGAGCCCAGAGTGCCCAGATAGTGCAGTCTCCATCCTCAGAGGGTTTGAAGACCACACAGGAGAATGCAATGAGCAGCCACATCTGACCTTGGAGCTGGCCCTGTTCTACACTAGGGACAATCCAGGCATCCCTTCCATCCTGGATTGGCTTGTGGCTGTAGGGCCCTGGGTGATGAGTGGGAGGAGACACAAACTGATTTTATGCTGGTTTTGGATGCAGCTGGGAACAAGATACTGCTCTGAAAACCCAGACATTTTTTCTGGCATAAGTATTTTACTGATCCAAAATAATTTTTCCCAGATATTCCTTTTAATTTAGTGTTATTTCTGTCCCTGTGAATACACTTAGTTGAAAGTCATGCAATTAAACTGAGTCATCCACATTAGTCACTCCATTTTTATCGTATGAAGAGATTTCCTTACATTTTTCTTTGCTGGCTTTGTTGTGACCCTCCTGAAATGACACATTTTCATTCGGAGAGAAACAGAAATGGCCACTGAATCTGGGTTTGTAATGCACTGGGATTTCAATTAGTTTCTGAATTAATTAATTTCTGAACTCAGAAACTGATTTCCGAAGCAATCCTTCTCAGGCAGGATTACTGCCTTGCCTTCTCAGTGCATTTGGCTTTCATTATGAAATGCAACTTTTTAATCCAAACCTAGTAGGATGATAACTTTTTTTTGTAGTAGGCTTCCAATCCATCTTTCACTTTTTCCATAAGCTGTCTCCATCTGTTTTGGGAGATGTTGTTTAAAGAATGAGTCCAGTGCCCGATGGTTATCTGCTGTGATCTGAGTCAGGGTAAGGAATGCACAGGCCCAGCGTCAGCAGGAGCATTGCTCTGGAATTACAGCACTGGAATGGCATCTTTGACCCTGTGCAGGCTGTGAACCTCACACCACGCTCCTCGTGTCACTTGGAACACAGCAGCCACTTGGAATTCCAGCAGGTACCTAATTCTGTGATTAATTGTGCAGGGAGGCATATAACTGCAGGCAAATAACTGAAGAATTTCCTTCTTTGTTTGTACACTCATCATTTCCAGTGGGATTAAATGGAGAGATGTGAGAATTTGTGATACTCAGGCCACATTCCTGTGTTAATGAGTCGCCTTGAATGCTTTTGCCATAATTGCACTTTTACAATATGTTGTTATTCAGTATGTTGCAGTCTGGTACAATAGGCAGTTAAATCAAGTTTTGCCAAAGAAAAGAGTAGAATTAGTGATTTAAAATGAAGTTTGATTGGGCTTGTGGTGTGGTGTGGTGTGGTGTGGTGTGGTTTGGTTTGGTTTGGTTTGGTTTGGTTTGGTTTGGTTTGGTTTGGTTTGGTTTGGTTTGGTTTGGTTTGGTTTGGTTTGGTTTGGCTGGTGGGGGTTTGTCTTGTTTTCTTTTGTCCCCTTTTGCTCGGGGTGACGGTGACAGTTGTACAGAAAATACCATCTGAGTCTTAGTGGTGTTCAGATGGCTCCAAGAGCAGGGTGTTACCCCAGCAGTGAGGTTCAGTGGTAGCACTGACACTGCTGATATCAGTATCGCCTTTGAAAGCAGGCAGTCCCAGGAGGGAGACCTTTCAGCTTGGTTAGACTGAAGCATTCCATAGTTTAGATGTTAATATTTCTGGCCACCTCTGAACCGTGGTGCAATGCTTATTGGAGAATACAGTTTAACAGAGCATAAAAGTATCAGTGATCATGCACTGTTTATCCTGCACGAGTGAATGATTGTTCTGTGTTTAATACAGAATGTTGTGCATCTGAATTTTTATTAAATAGCATCAGTGTTTGTTCTCCTGCCCTGGTAATTGGATAATACTTGCATTAAATGATCAGTTCCAGCAAATATTTATAATTCAGTGAAAGATTGATTTCATTTGCTTGCATTTAATGGAAATAATGTTTCATAGGTTCTGCCATCAAATAGGACTGGGGGACTTGATTCTGGGAGGTGCAGAGGAAGTCAGGCAAACATGAGGACTGCTGTCTTCATTTGCGTTTTCCTTTTATATAATTTTTGTAGATCATGTTAGTAATCCTCTTTAAAATGGCAAAAAGGAATATTTCAGAAGCTTTTCCTAGTTGGGCAAACTGTGTGGTGCTGTTGGATACATCTGGACAGGGACAGACTGTGCCCATAGCGTGCTTTCCTCAGAAATCCCTGTTGTGTAGCTTGCTTTAAATTTGTGTTAATGTCATCTCGTTTACATTAACAGTGGATGTATTCAATTCCTTTAGTTCTCTGGATGAATTTCCTTGGATAGAGCCATGAATTTCTTGGGATAGAGCCTGTGTGGCCCATTCCACTGAGCACGAGGTTTATCAGAGGCAATCAGAGCTGTGCTAAGAGGATCTTGGTGCAGTAGCTCAGCTGATCAGCCAGGAGCTCTTGCAGTATGTGAGAGCCTTTTCTGAGTGTGCCCATAAATATTTCTGTGCAGATGTAAGTGTCTCCTGTGTGTCACGTTGGGAGCAAGGTACAGATGTCTGGTGGATCAGTTTCCTTTGTAGCCCCACTGACTCTTTCACCAGATGACTCGGAGCCTGCTCTCAAAGCCGTGGTGAACACACAGACCAGGGGGAAGCCACTTGCTGAGTGCCTTACATCAATAGAAACAAATGTATTTTTGGTTACTTACAAATGTGTGATTGCTTGAAGAATGAATTTCCAAGGAAAGGCAGGCTGGAATATAAGGATAATGGGTTATGCAGGCTTCTGGCTGGAGACGTTCAGGGTTTGTTTTATGTGTGTCTTGTTTGCATTCAAGTGTAATGAGAAGAGTACAGAGTTTTTTTTGCTGGACTGTGGTGTTAAGAGTTCACTGAAAATGAATCCGAGGAGCACTTTGTCACTGCAATAACATCAAAGCTATTCAAGATCTCTTTAAATATTAAAAAGAAGCTCTGGATTAAAGCAGAACGAAAGGTATACAGAAAATAGAGCAGGATTCTTTTCTTGAATACCTTTTATCCTGGACTTGTTCCACAGTGATTGCTTTAGAAATAAATTTTAGTAATAAATACATGCATGTTGTACATGGTGAAAATACAATGAGCTGAAATGGTAGGGTGCAAGTTGAGCAAGTAACCATCTTAGCATTATTCAATTTGAGGAGAAAATAGTCTACACAAGGATACTTTTGTGGCTAGGACTGGTTGATTTAACCGTCGGTGATGTGAAGAGTTGCCAAATGTGTTGTTTGTGATTCCCATGCCTTCCCCACGCAGAGTCTAAAGAGAAACAGAAACCCCCAAAGTAAATAAGAGCTGGGTTTGCACAGAAACAGTTGTGCAGCTCAGCACTGTGCATCATCAGCCAGGCAGGACGGAGCCAAGAAAGCATTTTGTAGCAGATGCTGTGAAAATCAATTGTTTTAAGTGGAGGTAGCTATTTAAACATCTTATTATAGAACAGGGTAATTGCCATAGATCACCAGATAAAATAATTTAAAAAATTTCTCTGTTAATGGTATTGCCCTCAATCTAATAACGAACTGACAGCACACTCTGTTGGTGAGACCAAGCTGTCTGCAATTTGTCCGTGCCTAAAGATGGTACATCACAGCTCTTCTGCATGAAAACATGCCAAGTGCTGAGTTTAAGTACCTGGTAGGAATATTTTTATAATTTACTGTTAGAGGAAGAAAAGACAAGCAGTCTAACAGAGAGAATCAAGCAGTAGGGGTATTGCATGTAGTACCTGTGATCTCTGTGGAATATTTGTCCTCCTAGATGACAGAAGCATCGTAGAGCCCATATAGAAACATTTCTAACTGCAGCACTCAGAGATAACTTCCTGTTATTTTGGCTTTGTCACAATGTGGCTCTTTCATGCAATTAAATTATACAATTAAATTTCATGTAATGAAGGGACTGAAAGGGAGAATGAGGGAAAGTGCCTTTTTCTACTGGAATTTTTTAGGAATCCCTGTCTTTGCAAATAATTTCATGGAGTCTAAAGTCAGACTAAACAGTGTATTAGAAATGTATCATTGTATGGAAGATTGCTTCTGCCGTGGTAAACAGAGCGGGGATAGAGTTGCTCTTTGTTTGATGTGATTTCTAACCTCACACAGTACATTTAATTCTTCCCAGAATGAACCAGTGCAAGCAGGGCTCTTTTGAAGGTTTCCCTCAATGCCTGTACCCAAATTACGGAGTGGTTACCAGGCACACACACACACAGACACACAGGCAGAGGCACCACAGGCCTGCTGCTGCTCTCTGAACCAAGGGAAACATTTATCCTGCTTTTCTCCTCTGCCCAGCACTCCAGAGCACAGCCTGGTTTTATTTAGAGGGTGTCAGTCCTTTCCCTCCTCCTCCCTTCCCTTCTTGTTTTTCTGTTAAGTTCATGCACCATCAGAGAGAGCCCTGATGGGAACAAGACCAGAAGTTGGATTTTGGGGAGCTCTGGGGGTAGGGCTGTAAAGGGAGGGGAAAGGAACAGAAGAAAAGGGGTTTTAATACTGCTAGGGAAGAGAATCTTGGGTAGCAGTTTGGTGGAGAGTTAAAAGATCAGACAATAAATTTACTTAACAGAGACTAATCTACTGGGACTGAACTTCATATCCTGTTTTGGGATAATATATTTCCTTCTGTGCTCTGGAATGAATCTGTCATCTCAAGTCTAATAATGAGAGGCAGAGGATTTTTAATCTCTGACCCCCTTCCATATAATTTAATAAAGGCTGGTTTCTTTATTTTAGTTGGAAGCTAACTTATTAAACTTCTTCTTAACTGCTCCTCTGAAAAACACAATTCAGGATTTTGCGTTTTCAGGTTTTTAAAAATGAAATTGGGGTTTTCTTTAATGGAGAGCAATGATGTACTTGCAAAATATTTGTTATGGGCCTCGATTCAGAGCACGGCTGTTTGTCTCTCAGCATCTCTGCTGAAATGCAGGGATGGGAAGCAGAGTCAAGCACACTGTTTGCACATTCTTGGCTCCTCATCCTCACCAGATTCCATCCGGCTGGGGCAGGCAGGGATGGCGGACCTAAGCTGGTGTGTGACTTTCTGTAGCAGTGAGTGATTGCTGTGTGGGAAGCTGAGCTTCAAATGTGGTAACCACATGCATCAACAGCTACAAAATCACAATGCTCCCCCCACAACAGGCTGCTCCTGGTGTGGCAGTGGCTGCCACTGCCGTGGAGGTGCCACACCACTGACCTGACACAGTGGCTTTGCCAAGCCCCTCGGTCCTCTGCAATTTGTTAGGAAAAGCTCTCCTCAGCCTCGGCAGCCCCAAACATGCTGAGATTATAAATCACCCCGTGGGCCTGTTGAAAGCTGTTGCTCCCAAGGAATGTGGTGGTAGGTCACGCCGAGATCTCTCTTCTTGCTCTGCCTGATTAAGGAAGAGTCAGTAAAATACAGCAAAGAACGAGGCTGCCTTCCCACTGCACATTTAGAAATACAGTACAAAAGGAAAAAAAAAATAAAGCCCTTTCCTTAAAGGTTTGTCTGCAATTTAAGTCACTTGAATTAAGGGCTGGTGTCCCCTCAGGGCTCCTGTGCCAAGGATGTCTCTGGCACCAGTCAGTCTCCCCCAGTCCCTGCTCACCACAGCTGTGTATCTGAGATTCAAGGCATTTCTGAGATCTTGCTTCCTACATAACCCTGTTTACCATGGACTTGCTGTAAAAAGCCTTTTAATGTAACTTACTTCAGCTTCTGAGTTTTTACTTTTTTTTTTCTTTCCTATTACAAAAGGACCAAACATGACGGAGGAATTTCAGATTTGCCACAGAGAATTCTAGAGGCTAAATTAGAAGGGGTAGTGCAGGCCATGGCAAAAAAAAATTCTTAAGATTTCTGTCTAAAATAAAAGTGTAGACTTGACAGTGATTAAGAACTTACTTTCACACTTTCCAGAAATTCTAGTCTAAGCAGGCAACTCTTGAAGCTCAGTGCTGAAGTTGTTACTTTTCCTTTTAATCTTTGAGGTTGCCATGTCCTGTGTTCAGTTCATGTTCTGAACACTTTTGCTTTGCAAATGCTGCTGAGGTGTGGGGCTCGAGCACCTTGCAGTGTGATTGCACACTGCTGTGTTATTCAGCCCTTTCCAAAAAGGGCCTTTAGAAAACCTAGATACAGCTAATACAGCGTGTTCTTCTGAGAGGTTGGATTCCTAGTATTAACACAGAGGACAGCCCTTTGGTTTTGAGCACTGAAACACAATTTTAGTTATTTAGAAATTAGTTATTTAGAATTTAGCATATTCAGATGCTGGAGTCCAGGTGCTTGGTGAAGAGAATGATAGGTTTGCAACAACTGAAGTGGAGCTGTGCTGCTTGATACTTCCCACTCAGTCCTAGTGCTGGGGACATGTGAACAAATGTGGCTCTTCTCAGACTTTCTAGGTGACTTTTTTGTGGCTGGTGTAGGATTAGTAAATTTAAAAAATGTTGAATTTAAAAATAGAATCAATTTAGGAATGGCAGTCCTCTAGGGATCACGATTAAAATGGGAATATTTTGTTATAATCTTTGGTTTCCATAGTAACAGCAAGTTACAGACTCATCAGATTCATGGTCTCTCTTGTATCCCACTGTTACCTTGTTGTTGAACAGCCTTCCTCTTCAGAGCAAACCCAATAACTCTTATTTTCCACTAGCTGTAACAGGTCCAGTAATTAGAACAGTAAATTTTGTCCAGTAAAAAGGGTACGTAGTTAGCTGTGCTAATGTGGTTTTACAGCAGAAGAAAAATGGTGGCAGTGGCAGCTTTAGAACTGATACAAGTATTTTTGTGTAATTTAAACAGCAGTTATGGAAAAAAAAACCAGTTTTGCTTCATCTTGATAAATTACATCTTATGGATGCCTCTATAGTACCTTGTCTTCAGAGACACTTATTAAAATGTTTTATATACAAAGGACATTTGCTCTTTCATTTTGATTATAAGTGGAAGAAAAATCAGATAGATGAAAATTGACTATTCATGAGTGGTAATGGTGCAGGTTGAAAGACAAATGGTGTTTTTTCCTTGGGAAAGGTGATTTTCTGTAGCGTAGAGACAGGAACCCAGGACTAGAACATCTGGAATGTTTGGTTTATCCCCATTAATCTTGAAAGTCTATCTGGTGACTTCTGTGGATTTATATTTTCCCTCCTTTTTAGCACTCTGAGTCATTAGATTGTCTACTTCATTATACACATTAGTACATCACACTCCATAAATCCAGACAGTAACTCCTATTCTCCTGAATGTGGCTGTTATTTTTGCATTTGCTGTCTGTGTGCATTCATATCCTATTTTTTCCCCCCACTTTTTTGAAGGTTCCAAATGTAGCTGTTTGCTTAGTAACAAAGACCTAAATCCACATCAGTGACCTCAGGGGGATCTGATGCTTCATTCAAAGCAGGCAGAATTTCAAATCTCATTTATGAAGAATTCTCTGAACTGTTGCTGGATGGAAAACTTTTCACACACTCTCTCTCTCTTTCTTTAAAAAAAAAAAAAAAAAAAAAAAGGTTAAAGAAAGGGAAAACAAATAACCCCCGTGGAATGGGAAGCACGGCACCCTGTTTCCCCTCTGCAGGGTGTCTCTCCAGGTCAGGTCCAAGAGGATTTTAACTGGGCTCCTGGGGCAGGTGCTCGTATGGTTTGTACTTGTTCTAGGAGTAAATAAATTACTTCAGTCTCCAGGACTGTCTCCAGGGCCTTTCAACAGTACTCTAAATTCTTATTATCCAGACAAAATTGAAACTTATTTCTAGTAGAAAAGGCAGGTCTTTTGTTTCCTTTTTTTTTTTTTTTTTATCTTCTCAGATTCTTTTAAGACAAAAGAAGCCAGGCAAAATTGCCTAAAATATTAAGACCTTCAAGTAGACTTTGTTCAGCTCCCTGGCTTGGTCTTCTGGAATGAACTGGGTAGCACATGTCGGGTGTTTTTAGGAGGGAAAAAATTGTGAGTGACTCAGCATTGCTGGTGTACCCTACAAATACTATGGAGAGCTAAATAATGTCATTTTAAGTGTGTTTTAATCATCTGAAATGTTGTCTTAGCATCAAGTTTACTTGAGTGATTCTGTAGCAGGAGAGAAGAGCCAACTGGTTTCTGCTTTCTGGTTTTCCCCTGCCTAGGGAGGAGGAGAAGCCAGGGAAGGCTGATGGCTGCCTGGTGCTAGATGTCACTACCTCTCATCAGTGACATCTGACAGATGTCACTGGTGCCAGCTTTTCTCTGTAAGACACATTTTTGGGCTGTGCTATTCTGAATTTTTAAGTTAGTGAAACTGTTTAAATTGCAATAAATCATTCTTCAGGCTGGCCAGAAATAAGAGTTCATGCACTGAAGTGCAAGTACTGGAATGGTAAAATATTTTGCATATCTTTATGAGCATTTTCTTCCAACATTTGTATTTACTGTATTCTGGGTGTGTTACAAATGAAGAGGTTTTAACATTCTGATCTCTATGTCTAAAGGTGAAAATAAATCCTAAAGTCTGAGCAAGATCATTACTCTAGAGCTGGGCTTCTCTGGAAGTTCCTTCAGCTTTATCAGAGTGTAATGAGTAGAACATGATGTGAAACCATGTTAAATTCTATTTAAATTATAGAATAATGGTTTGTGGATCTTTTCAATAACAAAAGAACACAATTACCTCTGTTAACAATGATGGCTGAATGCAAAAACCTCTTCAAACCTTCTGGTACCTGCCTTGAGCTCCTTGCAAGCTGAAGAGCTCTCTGGACACCTGGGATGGAAGAAGGAACTGTGAATTTTGAAGACAGAGAGAGACTGACCTGGTTGTTGCAAATATTCTTGGCCATCCAGAAGGTCTTAGTTTTCTCGACTGATTTTTTTTCTTTGATTTAAATTATTTTTGTTAAAAATGTGTTCTACATTTACAGTAATAATGGGAAACAGTGCAGAATGTAAATACCAACTTGGGAAGGGAAGGAAAAAGATGAAGCTATAGCAACAGTCTTTCTGCAAGGCAGGCAGACAATAAACACTCTCTTGGTGCAAAAAAAAGTGATTTATGGAAAGGAGATAAGTAAACACAAATGGCATATAACTTAGTGTAGTTGCTGTAGATATTACATTATTTCTGCAGTGAATATATAGTGAACAGTGAACCTGTGCTCTTTGAGAACTTCCTGAGAAATATTTCAGCTGTAACTCTGTATTTCAGTCACTACTATGAAAAAGATGCTTTTATTTGCTTTAATGTGGGAACAACATCCATTTGTTTCATACCTTCACAGCTACAGGAGTGAATAAACTTCCCTGAAATAACACAGCTGAATACATTGATATTAAGTTTCCCATTGTGATTCACCTTCAAGTGTATAAAATATAAATTATAACCAAAGTAGTTATTTTCAGTAAGTTTGGAGGATGTGATATCTGTGCATTATAGGGAAAGGTGTAATGTGTCCATCTCTGACTTCTCCAGGCAGCCTTATACAGTCACACTTGATCTATCAGAAACTATAGTTGCTGGAAAAGTTATGAAAACATCAGCTAATATTTTACAGACTTGAGTTTATTTTTCGAAGGATTTTACCTTTCATTTATCCCAGAGCCTTTCTTCAACAAACTGGGTGGCGAAAATATCATGTTACACTTGAATGATGGCACATTGGGCCCAGCTTTTCCCAAAACGTGTGATGGATGGATTGGAAATGTGTGGCCACTGACTCACAAAAGGAGTCTGGACGTGTCGAGCCCGAGCTGTGCCCGGTCCCTTCTCCAGGTGCTGATGTCCCAGGGGGGCTGAGGCTGAGCTCCTGTCCTTGCTGGAAGGAAGGGGGTGGCATTCATCTTGCAGAAGACAAATGGCCCAGTGCTGGAAGTTGTGTTGGGATGGTTTGATGAAGGCGTTTCTGCATCAGTCTGAATCAGACATCCCTCATGAGCTGTGGTGGGTTAAACGGTGGAAAAAGGAATGGGAGAGCAGGGTGTTAGTTTTATCTACCAGGTATTTGCATCTCATGTACTTATTTACAAGGGTTTTTTCTCCTTGGCACAGCAAGGCAATTCATTATCTGTGAAATTCCCCACACTGACAATATTTTTGGGCAGCGTAGGTAGGTAAATATTGTGTTTTGCTCAGAGTGAGATTTCTAATAGAAAATTGTATATTTGCTATGAATCACAGTTATACAGTAATCCTGCATATTGAAACTTCTAGTTACAGAAGCCACCCCAAAATGTATTAGAATCTTGCTTTTCACTCCTATCAATAGTCAAGACTGTTTGACAAGTTGGGATTTTTTTTTTAACTGCTACAACAAAAGATTAATGTAGAATACTTTTATTAACCACAACCAAGATGTTGTAGAATCTGAAAGTTAGAAAGAGATGTTCACTTTGCACATGGATTCTTAGACTAAAATCTGTGTGAAGAACAGATGTTAATTCAAATTACACAGTGCCTGAAGAAAAGTACTAAAGAATTATAAATACGATTATTTGTTGTGATAACCTAATTTTAAAGGAGAGGTTTTAATTTTTGACCATGGAGTCATTCACAGCCTCCAACCAGAAGGATATATGGATCCAATTTTTAGTATTTGAATCACTTGAGGAAATAATTTCAACATTTAACTGTGTCCTTGTCAAAACTATTATTTGTGGAGTGTAGTTGGCCTTTCTTTCCATTTGATAAACAGAACATACAGAATAAAATATATTGAAAAATACGTTTCTTGTCAGGGGTATTAGGAACCTTTTCTGCAAGAGAATCTCTTGTTATTGATAATAAGAGTCCAGTCATGGTAGATCATGAAGCTGCCAATTTAATATTGGGAATATTGGTTTGCATTTTGATTTTTTAACCTCAGGAGATAGAATCCTCATTAGAATACTTAGGCAGAATAGGAACTTAAAAATATGTTGGTTTATGGCTTTTGGGTTTTGTTGTGTTTAATCCACACCCCGGGTGCCAGCAGTGGCTGTGAGTGACAGGTCTCAGCTGACAGAGCTGTGAGCCCTGCATTTGTCACCTGTCCTCAGCAGCCGCAGAGCTGTCCTGCAGTGAGGTTCCTCCCAGTTCAGCACGCGAAGCAGCCCCAGCATTTCGTTGCCAGTGCCAGAGAAACTCAGGGCTGTTCTTCCTCAAAGCAGCTGCAGGAGACCAGTGCTGCTCCGTGCCAGGAGCAGAACTGGGCTGCTTTCATCTGCTTGTGCTGAGCAGCATGTGAAGGCGAGGAGCAGTGGTGGCACCACGGGGACTGACCCCGCTGTCCCCGCGGCTCTGTGTCCCACCATGGGCACGGCACAGCGCAGTGCCATGGGCACACCCACGGGGCCTGGCAGGCTCCTTGTAGAGGACACCAGCTCATGCACTGGGCTCTCAGACAGCTGTGGAGTGGGCCCAGCTGTGGCTCCTGGTGGGCTGAGGCACTGATCAGCAGAGGGCACCAGATCAACGCAGCTGCACCTGCCGGGATGGGCGCAGGTTGGCCGGGATGCAGCCGGGATGCAGCGAGGCTTCCATCTCCAGCACAGACCCTCAGTGTGCCTGCTTTCCTGGAAGCCTTTGGGGTCATAAGCATTATTTCCATCTTAGACTGTGTTGTTAAAAAGAAAATGTCATGTGAGCGAGCTGCTCCAGTATTGCCTTTCCAAAGGCTGTGGGATGCCAAGCTACATAGTCACAGCTGCTGGAAGCTCAGATGATCTGTTCTGTCCTTTCAGAGAGATTAAAATTTTTCAGTCATGACTTAACACTTGAAAGCCAAGGAAAAAAAAAAATTAATTTTTTTCTTTCTTTAAACGAATGTCCAAATAGCCCAACACAACCTGACTTTGGAGAGGTAGGATGGCATTAATTTCACATTGCCAGAAATGTGAATGAGGAAGCTGCATGAGGAAGGGTATCAGAAAATGAATGAACTAAGCTTTTCTAAAAGCTCCACTAGCTTCTGTATTGTTTTTCTTTAAGAGTTGCAAAGAAATTTAAATTTATCAAGATTAACACCTGAAAGAACAGGAAAAAAACCCCAAGTATTTATTTAGTGAAGGGCTCACAGGTTGCACTGAAAAGTGCCAGCCCTGCAGTGCCCCAGTCCTTCCTTCCCTGTCTCAATAGAGCAAAATATCCTCAGCTCCTGCTCACTTTTCCTGAAGGCCACACCAATGTTTAACTAACATAAAGCTCTACTTCAGTGGGATAAAATGTTGGGGCTTTTTTAAAACAAGAAAGGAAAGGCAGGGTAGCTGAAGCTGCAGACATCAACTGGTTTTCAAGCTATTCAGGTTCGCTTAAATGTTTTCACTAGAGTGCATCACCCCACATAATTTCTCAATTTTTTTATAGCTGTGCTAATGATGTTCTCATTTCTTCTGTAATCTGTTGCAGTCCTACACATTAGATTCAGTGATGACTTTGCAGAAAACACAGATTATGGTGTTGGCAGGAATTCCCTTCCCTGGAGGTATGAGACATTTGAGTTAGGTGAGGAGGGCAGAGTTTGCAGTTTTTCCTGGCAGTGGTTCAGTGCAGTTCTATATTTACTGTGACTCAAAAAAAGCCTTTTATTTAGTCTGTGTATGAAATGCCTCTTGCCTTTCTTTTGGAATTAGTGAAAGTTGAGAGCATTTTATATCCTCAGAGATTTTACATTTTTTACTAGTGAATGTCAATGTGGCAGAAAATTTTGATTAATAATACCTATGGCAGGGGGAATACAGGGCTTGAGAGGGTTGCAGTTTGTTTGGGGAGAGAAGGATTAGGGTATCAGTTGCTAATCTGGCTACTAGCACTAGAGCAATCTACATTTAATTTACTTTTTCTGAGAATGATATGAAAAGGAAAAAATCATTTTCTAGGCCAGACCAATGTGAGTATGTTATTGTGATATGTTGTCATGGAAATGTTTTAAGAGACCACAATTAGTTAATAATACATAATATTGTACATAATGCATTAGTTTAATCAATGAGTTATACAGGTCAATGAACTGAAACTGATGTTAGAGGGAACTGAAAAGAAAATTAATAATTAAAACTGTACTGTATGTTTTTCATAAAGCTCAATATAGGCAGAAGAGATGGATAGAAGGAAATAGAGACATAGATTATTTGTATGATTCATCCACCTGTTCCTTCCAGTAAATAAGAAAATCTGTATTCAGTCCTAGATCAGCCTTCTTTACATAGGTTAGCTTCTGCTCTGCCTCTTTGTCTTCTCCAAACATTTTTCAGATGTTTAATGTCTCAAGAATTAAAAATCCCCCTGTAAACTAGTTGTTTTTAATAACTCATGTGCTTGGTTGTGGGCAGCACATTCTCTCAGCACTGGGGCTGAGAAACCAATTCTAAAACGATTTTATTTGTTCTTTTCCCATTGATTTGAAGTGAAACAAGTCAGTGACTGAAATCCATGTACTTCTTAGGGCACCAGTACTTAATCTCCCCCACCCTCATTATATAATGTTTAAAAAGGACTCTCTGCCTGCCTACAGCAGTCAGGCTGCTCAGTCACTGCCTGCTGAAATGCAACAATGATTGAAGTGACTGGGGGACCACAATATCCACAATGTCCTTCAGGGCCCCTCATCAGCCACCAGCAGGGCCACTGGGGCAGATCAGGTGCTAAGTGTTGCTCTTCAGAAGGGTTCTGGGGAGCAGCTAGAGAGCATGAAGTCTTGCAGACTTTTTTTATTAACTACTTGTTTAGGAAAGCATGGAGGTATTTTCTGCTGTAACCCGAACACCACCTCTGAATACCAGAAATCAAATAAAATTCCCTATTTCCTGCCTTCCCAAAGGAACTGCATTATCTATAAACCTTGTTTACCTTTGGGCTGTGATTAACAGTTCCCCATAAGAAAGGATTTTGGATATTCCAAAAAGGAAAGGCAAAACAGTGATATATGTGCTTCTAGTATCAATGTGAGAAGAGTAAACAAGGAAAAATATTTCTATTTCTGTGATTTCCCATTTTCCTTTTTTGTTTGCCACTTAACTAGTAATGGATGGGATGAGAAAATATTCAAACTGTGATTTTCAGTGGGGAATAACAATAACAGTCAGATTTGTACATGTTTCCAGTACATTTTTACTTTTATTTTTTGCTATCCCACATCCTCGTTTATGTCCCAGGAGAGAATATCCATGTACAAGTCAGCTGTTTTTTAATAAATATCTGAGCATCAATGCTGTGTGTTTCCTACAGGATTTTTCACCACCACCACTCTGAGATACAATTGCCTGTCCCTGACTGTGAGTTTTGTGTACTCCTGAGATTTTACATGTGGTGGGAACGTGGAAGGACAGGTCAGGTCAGTGAGTGAGGTGCAGGAAAACGATGGGCTGCACTCAAGCAGAGCCTCCTCAGGGCAGTTCAGCTCCCTGCCCATCCTAAGGTTGGTTAAGTCAATCTGGCATCTTCTCTTTCTCTGTCAGAGTGTTAAGATCTTTGCAGACCTGCACTCTCAAACCAGGAAATTCCTCAAAGTTAAAGATGTGGTTCAGAATGAGTATGTGTGTGTGTGTGTTGTTTTTTTCTATTTGATTTAAGGTGCCAAAATTGGTATTTACTCAGTGCCTAGCATTTAGATAGTTGAGATGAGATAAATCATATCTCTCTGTACTGAATTCCAGTGATTTATTAGAAAGAAATTACACTGACAACCTGTGCACTTGTGTGGACAGTCTAGGATCCATTCTTGCTTATGGCTTCCCAATAAACAGTGAAAAATCAATTATTGTTTCAATTCCAAGGGTAGAGCATGTCAATAGTGAAAAAATCTTTGTTAAAGGCAAACTTACGAGGTTTTGCCCAGAAGCTTGTGCAAATGGCAGTAATTATTTGTGTCATAGAGCATTTATGAAACTGAAACAAATAGACAAGACATTTCATTTTATACAAAATCAGCACCAATGTTTCAGACCTATTGGTCAGGTTAGGTGTTCTTCAACAGTAGAAGAATATCCTATTACTCTTTGTTCTAATATTTCTACCCCATAGACAGCAAACCCCACATGAACAAAATCCAAACCAGCACAGAATGACAAGGGGATGGCCCTGTCTTACCCATAACCAGCTGCCAGAAAATGGAAGAGGCTCAAGTGTCTTTTAACCCTGAGCTCATATTCTAAATTTAGATTCTAGAAACCTTGTACAGGTGCCACTTTGCAGTAGTTTGTTTTGTAAGTGGAAAGTCAAGTAGTTCTGCTGAATGTTTTCCTGTCACTTGTGGCTGGTGTGCATTTGGGTAATACAGAAATATCCCATGTGAGCTGATAGGCTGTGCTATCAGGATATCTCTGCTTGGAGTCACACATCCACAGACAAGGACATCACTTTCTGCATGTGTTTTTGGAGAGGTTTAAGGAATTTGAAAGTGGAAACAGCATCTGTCAGTTATTATTGTAGTGTTCTTCCTTGTTTAGCAAGTTGTCAACGACTAAATTGACAGAAAATCAGGCAAATGTATTTTTGTGTACAGTCCTTGACAAGTGGTGGAGGCCCATTTGTGTCTTTTCTTGGAAATGACATTGTAGGTTCATGTACAAAATCTAAGGAAGTTATCACTTCAGTCAAAGACACAGACACTTAAGACAATCAAAAATACTTGCTTTCTGTTAATAATAACTATTTAATAATTCTACTGTAAATAAGAACCAGTTGGAAAATAGAATGTAGTAGCAAGATAATTCAACTATCTCTGAAGTGAGATAAATGCTCCTTTTAGCAGTTAAGCCTTTACAGATGTCAGCTGAGGAGAACAAGCATCTTCATAATTTATTTATCACAAGTTAAAGCTGATTTTTCTACTTGCTCATCTAGATACTACTTTCATTTTTCTGTCTCCATCATGTCCACTTCAAAGCAAACGGTAAGCTGAGATTCTAAAATAACTTTTTTTATGGATGCTTTTGAAGCTTCCCTCAAGGTAGATCTTAGTCAAGAGAATCTAATAAGACATTGTCCATCTGCAAAGCTTTTCCAGGAAATGCTTTTTTCTTTAATTTGCATATAATTTTATTTATTATAAAGTCACAATAAGAGCAATGGGGGTTTTTACTGTCTCCTTCAGAGATTTCAAACCACCAGTTTTAGAACTAGATGTGTGCAAGAATTGTATTCAGGCCTATGGAAAAAATGGAGCCTGGCCCCAATCTTTTGGATTGACTGTTCTACTCTGCCTTCAAAAACTTTTTTCAGCATACATGACCAAAAAGTATTTTTAAATTCTGGGATTTTTGGAGTGAGTGGAGGTTTTAGGCTAACTGCAAGAAGGCTTGTAGGAAAGATCTGTTAAATATGAAAGAGGTGGGGGGAGCACAAACCCCAAACTGTTCCATGATCTCTTGTTCCCTTCTAAAATTCTGAGTTGATATTGCAAGGAAATTTTTCTTTGGAGTGTAATGTTTACTTGGGGAAGATGGTGTTAAAGAAAAGAAAACCCTTTATTTAGCTATAACATTCTTAGGATCATTTAGCTCCTAGAATGAGCTGTGCAGTGTTTAAAAAGAGGCAGAAATTGCAAGATAAGATCAACTGCTCACCTGGGGAGACTTAGAAAAGTTTCATATTTGAAGCACATGTTCCAAATGCTAGGCAGGAATGGATAGCATTAAATTCTTACATCTGGCACAGAGCTGCTTGCTTTTATGTTGGTTTCTTTTCTTGTTTTATTGTTTAAAAGGATAATAAACCCTCACAATAATATCTCATAATCAGTATAGAATATCTCCAGGCACCTCTTGAATGGTGGCTTTGCCAAGAAGAACATAAGTCGTGGTTTATTTTGCCTACAGAAATGCTGAGGGTTTTAATCTGGATCCATTTGGAAATAAATTTATGATTTGTACCAGTGCAAAAAAAGGAAGAGGAAAATATTCTGCACTGGCTGAATAGATGGTAATTCATTTTGGCTGTGTGGCAAGCAGAATTAATTATCCAAGCAATGTTACACCTTTGGCATGGCTTCAGCTGTTGCATGTTGCCATAGATGCTTCAAAGCCAAGGCTCCTGCCATTTTCCTTTGGTTTTGGTATGGTTCTATGGTTAGTAACTGGATATTAATAAACTCAAAATCCACCTTAAAAGGAGCAATAATTCCAACTTGTAGGTTTTTAGTGGGTTTTACAGCAAATTTTAGCTGTACTTCACACATACTGATCTTCACTGCTTGTTTTTAGGACTGCAGAGAACAAAGTAAGAGCAAGGAAAAGACTGGAACAGGGAATGTTCAGGTGTCTTCATGAGAGCTTTCTCTTTGGAATTCTTTCCAAATATTCCACTTTGTTTCAGTTAATTCCTTTTTATTCTCAAATCTAATTAAATGCAGTGTTGATGGCAATGGACTGTTCATTTGATGTGTTTGTTGCTGACAGATGTGTGTTAGCTGGATCGTGTGTGCCCTGTTTGTCCACTCCTCCCTGATATTGGCTGTGGTCTCTGTTGGAGACAGGTGCTTCAGCTCAGACTGTTTTCACATTTCTGTTTCTGTGGCTTCTGCTCGAGATTTTTTTTTTACCAGTTCAAATTCCTTTATAATTTTCGAAATAACTGTTTCCTCAGGACTCTGAGGGAATCAATATTCATGCATCTTTTAAAAATTCTAGTCACAATGCTTCCAGCTGGTGATTCCAGGGTATTTTTTTCCCTGCAGTTACATTGAGATCTCTGAGGTTAGTCCTTCCTACACACAGTCTTTAATCCTCCCCTCAGTCTAATGGGGCTCTCTCTAAAGAAGTTCTCTTTTGAAGGTGTCAGCCAGAATTTTATCCTAGGAATGTCTAGATGGTGTTTCCAGGAGGAGGAAAGCCATGCTTTGACAGTGATGTTTGGTTGGTCACACTGACATGTTCTGATATCCCTTCCTGGAGCCAGAAACTGGGCAGTAATTCCATGACTTGTGCATCCCTTTGTCCTGCATCTCTTTAGGCCCTTTCACTCTGTGGCCCATGTAAGTGAATTTATGCCTGGATTTTCCCAGATTCACAGTTCCATCAGCCTGACTTTGCTTTGATGTTTGGGTCTAACCACCCAGTATAGCACACTGCTCATTTTTCTTAATGTATGCAGAACTTGTCCATATTTTTAAGGTGGTTTTTTTACTCTTATCTTATAGGTGAACTATCTGGAAACATTCTGGGAATAGGCTGCAGTTCCAAACAGAGTTGTGATTACAAAGCAGCTGGATTTTTGCCATCAGCAAATGATCATTCACTTACTAATGTAGTGAACAATTTTAAGAGAATTTGTCTTGTTTGTTTCCTGTTACTGTTGGTTATAATAATTTGTCTGATTCAGTCTCTTAACTCCTTGCAAATTGTTCCCATCAAATTAGATTTTTAATCTATGACAATGCTAAATGCAGTTAATTGTTTATGGAATGTTCTATAGCATAGTGACAGAGAAAATTCTGATCAATCAGGTGGCTCTAAAGCATACAGATCTCATACTGCATCACTGTATTTCAAAAATCATTAGTGTTGCTTTGGAAAGTGCCAGTTGTGGTTAAATGTCAGCAAATTTAAGAGGAGGACAGAAAGTACTCATTTAAAAATCTTGGTTTAATTTAAAAGTTAATGTTGAAAAGTGTGCAATTGGAATTTTATTTTCCTTCTGTTACACCCACTGATGACTATCATGAGAGCAATAGGCCAGACATGGGATTAAAATTGTGCTAGTTAAGTAATTTACTAACTACTATTCTGCAGTTCTACTCTTTCTTTAGGCTGCTGGCTTGAACTATAAACTTGAGAATTCTTACACCTTTAAGACATTTTACTAAACAAATATTAATTTAATATTAAGGGTTACAGAATGGAAACTATTGCCTATACAGTACTCAGTATTAAAAGGACCAAATGTAATATAAAAGGCAATCTTTCATAGAAATACATAAATTGAATCCTTAAAGAAATACTTTCTTCTGATTCTTTTTCTCTAGACAGACAGTTTCATCAAGCACGCTCCCAACAGATAATGTGAACGTCAAAGTGTAAACATGTCTTGAAGAAACCCTTTAATTTGCCATGGGAAGTTGTTATGTTGACTGTAAATTCTGTGACTTCCTCACGCTAAGTAAGCACAAAATGAAATTTAGACAAGCATTTAAGGAAATAAAGCATTGGTTTAATTCTGTTGCATTCCAGCATTATGGAAAGATATATCCTGGAATTGGGATTGACTGGAACATTTTAGACTGAATATGCTGACATTGAAATCTGATTATTTTCTGTAGATGCTTGGATATATCAGCTTATGCTGAGCTGCCAGCATGATACCGTGAGGGATGTTTGCATCTCAACCAGCCTTTCCTAGATCCTCACCCTGCATTTTCCTCTGGTGTTATGGACCAGAGGCTCATGACTGTGGAATCTTTTCTGTGTCTGAACTGTTTTTTTTAAACCAGGACAATGATGTCTTCCCAAGATACCTGGAGAAACACATTTGGTCTGCTTTCCCTTAGATACAGGTCTCTACCTGCCTGAAGTCCTTGTGTTTCACGAGGAGTAGGTCAGACTTTACAAGGGCTCGTGTCCTCCATCCTCTTGCAGGACCTCCAGAAGGTTTCACTCAGCATGAGGGTGCCCAGTGTAGGTTTCAGCTCTGACTGTGTTTCCTTGTGTGACTTCCTCACCCAGATTTTAATCATGCTGGATGAAATGAATAAATAAACAAATGTGATCATGTTTAGAACTTTAGGTTGAGATTTTTCAAAACAACTCTGCTCACATTTAAAATGTATCAGGAAAACAACTTAGAAATGTCTTTCGTGTCTTTTAATTACTGTATTGACTAGTGCCTCAGGCATTTTTCCTTAAAATTTGTAATTTATGATCAGTGAACATTTTCTGAAAAAGTAGAAGCCCCATTTTTATTTCACACCCTACATTTCTCTTCTCAACTTGATCAGTCACAAGCAAACTTCACTCTTGATATTGGAGAAGTTCAAACGTTAAGCCTGTGTGTCTTCTTAAGCATACAGGAAGGAAAATCTTCTATACCTGATAAGTTACTTTTGTCTGAAATATTTTTCAGGTGGGATTTTTTGGGAGGATGGTCATTCACTAGAAAACAAAATCATTAATAAAGTAAAAAAACTCCCTTAATTGGGGTTTTTGTCTCTAACCAGCAAAAAGAAACATTTATGCCAAATAGAACTGAGCTTCCTGCAATACCTCCACATGGCTAAAATTGCTAAAATTACTGGGCAATTTTGATAAGTAGTTATGTAAAAAAGGGGTTTTCAAATGCTTTACTGATCAGTGGCTAACCAGGGCCATGCCATAAAGAGATTTTAAAGAGAAATGGAGCAGATCTTCTGTCTCTGTGCATTAGGAACTGGTATCAGGTGGCTCGGGAAGAGCATCCAGGGTCACTTCGTGCTGTTCTGGCTGCAGCCCTGGATGCCTCCTGTGTCACAGCTATGATACCTGCAGTTTTGGGTTTACATCCAAAAGCTGGACTTCCTTTTTAATTCTGTGCAACTGTCTGCTAAAAGGAGAAACATTGCCTGTGCTGTTTATCTTTCTTGTATATTTAGGAACTAAAGAAATATCTTGGTCTGTCTCATTAAGATAAAATTCTCAAAACTACCTCATCCTATAAAACTCAGCTGTAGAACAGGAAAATTCTCTGAGCTGGTGTTTTTATTTTCCTGTTAGATGCTTTTTAGTGTCCGAGGTGAATTTGACTTAATTTTCTATGACTGCTCAAAGTAAAAAGCCCTGAGTTACGCTTTATTTGTAAGGTATGAGCAACCAAAGCAAGGGTTAAACAGAGTCCTGAAAAAACCTCAGGTTATGTAAAACCACATGCCAAGTTTCTAAAGTGAAAGGCATGAAAACAGGTCATAAATCACTGTGTCTGCAGAAGGTGAAGTCTCCAGTATTTATTATTTACGCAGCATTTTGATTTGCCCATGAGGAAGCTCCTTGTGGGGATAAATGCTGTAACTATAGTGGTAACACTCCTGGAGCTGCAGCTTCCAGCGTGGGGCACAGCCAGAGAGCACCACAGCATCCTCCTGCTGTGCTTCCAGATAGGAAGGGGAGCATTTGTCTCACAGTAATTTCTTTTTTTTACGGGAAACTATATGTAAACCACAAAAGGAAAAAAAAAAAAAAAGAGAATGTAAAGAAGGGTTGTTAAAATACTTCAAGGAAACATGTATACTTCTTTTCCTTATGTATTCCTTAACAGCAAACAAGAGCAAAGAGATTGGGTTGCCTTTTCTTTTTTTAAACCAAGCTTTTGGAAAAAGAAGTTTTAAAATTTCTTTTCTAAAGACAGCTTTTCAAATGCATCTATATAAAAACATGCTGGGGTTATTTTGTATGTGTGAATTTGGATCTAAGTATCTTTACAGCTCTGGCTAGAGCCAAACACTTGAAGGCAGAGGTGAGATCCCCCTGTGCCTCTCTGGACCCACACAGGCTTCCCTGCTCCTCCAAATCCTTTGAGAGGAGCGTGCCAGATGGAGCAATGTGAATCCATCCACATGCATTCAAATTTGTAAAAAATCCAGATTTGATACATATCTCAGAGGTTTCTGAGTGACCTGAGGATATTTTGAAGGTTTTCATGAGATCACCTGTTTGATTGGTACTTGTTCCAGATAGCAGATATTTCACTGCAATCTGCTGGCTCTGCAGCTCAGCTCCCTGGGCTGGTTGGTTCTGTCAGTCCCCTCTTGTGCTGAGTCTTTGTGGCTGTGAAAAAAAAATTAGTCTTCAGGATGATAACAGTCACTGAAGAAAAGCCCATTGTTTTGTGACAGACAGACTGTGTCTGCAGAGCTTGTTCAGCACTCAGGAAAGAGGGGCTGAGTTCTCAGCACACCTGGACCTTCTGTGGAAGGGACATATGGGGAGATGAGATGGAATGGCACTTGTAAAAATTACAGTTACTGTTCTGAGCTGCCTTGGCTCTGTGCTTCTTCTGTGCTTGACTCACATTTTGTCTGAAAGTTTTTAATTATCAAGTGAGTTTTTATTTAGAATGACATGTTCTGATACATCATATGACAGTAGTTTATACAGTCTAATCAGCTGTAGTCTAATCTGAAGGAAAACTTTCATGTATCTTTTCTTTTTCTTTGCTAAAGAAAGGTTTGAAATATCAGTGTGTAATATTAAGGTTTCCTTTATTTTCCCCCAATGGTGTTTATTCTTCTCTTCTCTCTCTAAGAAGTTGCTGTGTTCTCTGGGAACAGCACCAGAACCAGAACCAGTAGTCTGAATTCTTGGGTTTTATCCCATATTTATTCTTTACTGTATTTCTTCTCAATAACTCACTTTATCTGTCTGTGTTTCTGTTCATCTCATGTATAAAGTGGGAATAACAATATTGTGACTTCCATGGAAATAAAATAGGAATTTCTGTCTGAAAATCAATAAGTAAAATCTCTGTTAAGGTGCAGTCCCCATTTTCTCACTCTAAATAAGATGTCTTGAGAATTTGCTTCTCAACTTGGACAAGATGCCTGTGGAAGTATCTTGTCAAAATAGTAAAAAATGTTGCCTGAAGTGAAGGTATTTTGTAAACTGCAGAGACAAAAAAAAATTATTTAAAAAATTCCTGAGAGATGTGTGGTTTCTCTTTGCAGGAAGAGAAGACAGAATTTTATTCTCTGACCACATTAATGGAAGCAGTTTTCAAACATAATTTTTGCCCGCAGACGCTTCCTCCTACCCCGTGTTCCCTAATTCCGCATCTCACAGACACGGGTGGCTTTTTCTAATTGGCTTTTCCAAAAAACTGAGATGTAGCAAACCCTTGGTACAGAAAGGTTGGTGCCAGAGATTTCTTCTCTGCCATTTCGAGTGTGGCTCCATCTCCATCTCTGTTGGGTCCCTCCTGGCAGCAGAGTTGCCTGGCCTCTAGCAGAGGTGGATGTGCAGGCAGAGGTGGATGTGGAAGCAGAGGTGGATGTGGAGGCACAGGTGGATGTGGAAGTAGAGGTGGATGTGCAGGCAGAGGTGGNGATGTGCAGGCAGAGGTGGGTGTGGAAGTAGAGGTGGATGTGGAAGCCAAGGTGGATGTGCAGGCAGAGGTGGGTGTGGAAGTAGAGGTGGATGTGGAGGCACAGGTGGATGTGGAGGCAGAGGTGGATGTGCAGGCAGAGGTGGATGTGCAGGCACAGATGGATGTGGAAGCACAGGAGCTGCAGTGTGTGAGCAGCAGAGGAAAGGATGAAGGGCTCCTGAGGGTGAGCAGCCTGCACAAGACAAAGGAGAGAGCACTGCAGCTCCCAGGGAAGAGGCAGCATTTCTCAGCGTGATGAAGTGCTTCCATGGAGCTGCAGCAGCTACAATAGCACTCACATCTGGAATTTCACTTTTATGGAATGCTTTTGCCAGATTTTTCAGTATTTCAGTGAACATGTGTATGTTTATATTGGAGAAAGGAGTTTGCTTTAATGTCATCCCTTTCGAGACACACTTGGTAATAAACAACTCCAGATCACACCTTACGTTTTTTATCAGGAGTGAACTCAAAATGTTAAGCTGAATTTCAGACTAAAGCTATTCATCACTTGAGAATACACCTGGGTTTTTGATAAAATATGTGTATCTTGATACAGACTTAGTATGGGAAATTCAGGCACCACAATTTTATCTAAACATGGGATTAGTGTATGAAATTCAGGCACCTCCTGTTTGTTATTTTCTCAATTTTAGGTCATGATGTCTTTTGATTTCTGTCACTGAAGTGATTAGAGCTGAATGAATTTTCATGCATACAGGTTGGGGAATGAGAGGAATTGGTGCCATGTGTTTCCCATTGTGGGAACCTCTATGATATCATCGACAGAGAACATGCTCAATATGCCTTCCAGACTTGGCCTGCTATTTAGGTTGTGTGATTGCTTTGGATGTGTCAGGAAAATATTCATATTCCCCTTGGTGCATGAATATTAAACTATCTAAAGCATTTAGCTGATAAGAGGAAAGATTCCCCCCCCAAAAAACCAAAAAAGAGAAAACCTTTATATTCCTGATGAAAATATGTGCAGTATCTCATTTAACATCTAGCCCTCATTTTGCCATGGGCACTCTCAGAAGCTCCCTATTCAATGGAGCACTAATGCTCACCTATCCATCCTTAGGTCCTCTCAGAAAAACACATTTTTGGTCCCAGTTGCTAGAAATAATGTCCTCCTTCTGTCAGCATATGGGTAACAGCTGCCATTACTACCAGCCAGTTATATTGTCTGCTGTCCCAGTCCTTTATCTGTCCAGCTCCAGACACTAATTCAGGAAATCAGAATAAATAATCAAGGCATGCGGAGCTGGGGCCAAGTGTTTTTTATTTACAACACCTGTTGCCTTTTGGAGCGTTGGCACAGTCAGTCTGAGCCACAGCAGCTTTCTAGATTTCCTAACTGGATTGCATGAGAAGTGTCTTTGTAGGTTTTTGGTGGCTTTTTTTTTTTTTTTTTGTGTAACTCTTCATTTTTATTTTCATTAAAAGGTTAAAACCCAAAATAACACTACACATCTTCAGCAAAGGACTGGGCAAAAAGTTTGAAGTGGGTGAAGCTGTGCCCATTTTCACCCTGTGATACAGTGATTGTGTTCAGCTGTAGTGCTGCTGTTCCCCCAGCTCTCATGGTGCTGGGGCAGAGGACATTAAACACCTCAGAGAGAAAGCTCTCCTGTCCTCCTCCTCTTTAGTCTTTTTTTTTTCTTTACAATGTGAATGCTCACTGCAGCTCTCTTTATGAATCCGTGGATTTTCTCATGTAAATTTTCAAAGTGCAGTGTGTTTTGGGTGTGAGGAAAAAAAGAAAGGGGGGGGAAGTGCCTGTCTTCCTATTCCCTCAGATGTTTCCAAACTCATAACTTTTTTCTTAATTTCTGCCTCCTGAAACCATGTCAGTTTAAGCTGAGATGTTTTTGATGTTCCAAACGAAGCAGAGCTTGTGTGTCAGTGTTTGAGTGCTCAGTGGTGGGGCTGCTGGCTTGCCCAGGTGTTTGGGGCACCTGGGCTTTGTTGTGTTGAGGTTGGAGTGACCCAGAGCAGCCCAACATGCACAGCTGTGCTTTCTTGGTGTGAGCTGGAAATACATCCCTCATGGCAGTTTTCCAAGGCACCTGAGTTTGCTATCTTTAGAGGAACTGGTGGAGCTGGAAGTACTGCTTTGGAGGACACAGCCCCTTGGTGCAGGTCAGGCAACTTATCTCCCTTTCAACCAATTAGTTGACTTAGCTAATTAGTGTAATGAATAATATTTTATCTGTCCAGAAACCTTGTGTTACCTTTGTCTTTAAACTATCCCAAAATTACATCTTGTTTAATCAGAATNAGCTTCTACAATGGACTACAGTGTCCACTGTGTGGTATGGCTGGCTTTGCTACCTGTATTAACAGAGGTGAAAAAATCTGCACTTGAGTTCCCAGTGTAGGTGAATTTCTGTGCTATTTAAAAAAAAAAATTGTGAAAATTGATTGGGCTCTAGGTTTATAGCTACACAGGTACAGGACAGAAAGGAGAAATGAAAATACAGCCTCTATATGCATACAGCTATATGCATGTATTTATCTTAATTTGAAATAATTATTTTCTTGCAGAACAGCCAATGATTTCTCATTTCTGCATGTAAACAACATCTATTAAAAGTTAGAAAAGGTAAAATACATTTTGGATAAAAAGGCACTTAAAACTCTTAGACTAAATTACTTTTGTTCTATAAAGAACCACCTTCACTGAAAGTTTTTGGAGGCTTTGTGAAATAGCTGTTCATGCAAGGCTTCTGCTGCTTGGGCTTTAATCATTTTAACAAGGCTATAACATATGTAGCATGTACTCCATATCTATCTATAAACCTACATGTTATACTCAAATCCAGAATCCATACAAGAGACCGCTGAATATTCAATTTCCTGCCAAAATGCCTCCGTGGGAAATGAGCACAGTCAGAGCTGAAGTGGCTTCAAAGCAGTGCAGGACCAACAGCCTGAGCCTGCACCCATTTCAGTGCTGCTTGGGTGGAAGAGGCAAGGAAGGAAACAGGGACCTGAAGATGTTCAAGGAGTTTACAGAATAAAACCCACCTGCTTGTTCTGAGGTGCCTTTTCAAAGACCATGAGTGCCTCTAAGTGGCAGGAGGAATTAAGAATGGCAGAGTTAAATCTTCATGTAGCGTGCTCCAAATGGGATTAAACATCAACAAATCCATGCTGAAAGGATCTCTCCCTTTGCAATTTNTGAAATTTAGAAAAGTAGAAAGAGGACTAAAGTGTCTAACAGAATTAATTAGAACTCTAGAGTCATTTAGGCTCTGAGATCCAATACCTCTCTAAAGCACAGTTAATTATAGTTATTTTTAAAAATTAGTATTAGCTCTTTTCTGTAATGAGAAAGCCATAAACTAGAATCCTGAAAATGGAATGTATTTCTTGGAAATATATGTAGGTACATACATACATCAT